>PYAF01004847.1:926401-981822 GCA_007407185.1 Glycine tomentella | reverse complement strand
ACCTTTTATTAATGTCATAAATTTTGACTATAAAATTATTAAAATAAATTATAAAAGTCATGAATCATTTTTATAAAATAAAGTAAACTTCAAAAAGTCATTTCAAACTACTCATATCAATCAACAAGTAGTTGATACGAGTTATCTTAGACTTAATTTTTTTAATCAAAATCTTGAGTTTAAATTTTGTAGATGAAAAAAAAATGTTGGTAATAAATAAAGTTGGTAGATATTTTGTATCAATATCATAATATAAAAAAAATTACTCAAATCAAATTACTAGCAAATTTATTTTTTAAATACACTTATATTAACTTTCTATCTAGTTAAATTATAAACCCAAAACGGTTATACAAGTATTATTTCTTAAATGAAATTTGTTTAACTTATATATTTTTAAGAATTTAATATTTATGCATTGACTATACAAAATAATTTTACAATGTTATATAATTACAAATTATTATTAGTATGCTTTTTAAGTTAATTATTATAAATTTAATAAACTTATCATATATATAATAATTTATTGACTAAATAATAATACATAATTATTTCAAACTCTTAATATATAGTCTTTCTTTTTGGTAAAAATGTATAACTCTTTGTTATCTATCTTTGATATATGTTGTTTCCTTTAATATTTTTCATGAAATTGTTTCTTTTTATTCTCTCTACTCCTTCAAAGTTAAAAAGTAAAACATGATATGAAAAAAACAAACAGAATTTCTTGAGAAAAGACAATACTAGTATTTTTTTTTTACAGTGATTAATCATTTAAATAATGTTGATATGGAAAATCACTTGTTTGTATTAGAATATTAAAGCATAACTATAAGTTTTTTAAATGATTTAATATGTTAAATTGATAAATATTAACTTTTAACTTTGATGACAAAGGTTCTTACCAAAATCTGAAAATTCACATGCGATGATGAGTGGATTTCAAACTTTGCACGTCAGGTAAAAGATCGTCTTTGTTTAGAAGAGGGATATGCAAAACAAAGAAAAGACATTCTAACTCTCAAGTAAGTACATCAACTATTAAATAATAATCAAGTGTATCAGAGTGTGAAGTATGCTGAGGATATCTTAGTAAGGGTTTTCCACCAGGAGTGGACAGTGATGTGATGAATCTAAACTTGAAAGGGATGATCGTGAAATCAATATGGCATGAGTAAGAGTTTAGAGAGAACATGTGTTTATAACATGAAATATGGATTTTGGGCCTTTGTTTATTAGATAATTTGTTGATAAGATAACATATAATAGCATGTTGTTATATTTGAATTAGAGATAATGTGTACCTTGTAGATATGGTGTTATTTATAGATAAATAACAGTTTGTAGATAACTAAAAAGATATTATGAGATAAGATGATTGTATTATCTCAAATATGTATAACATATTGACTGTAGTGGTCCAGGAGCTTCTGGAAGCTAAGTATACATACGTCTGCGTTCTTGTAATAAAACTTACTCGGAGGATGAACAAGTTGTACTTATTGTGTTCGGATTGACACTTAAGGGAAAAATGTACATGATTAATATAGTAAGATTGACACGGAGAATTACCACATATATAGTGATCCCACATTAATGTCCACGTATAATTTTACTAATTTGTACAATATAATAAAATAATTCATTAAATTGAGAAATTGAACAAAAACAATTTAAATTAAATGAAAGGTAAATAATAACTAATAACATCAAATAAATAGCTTAACTTTCAATTTTCCCGAAACATTATAATTAAATCGAGAAATTTTAAAAATTATATTTTATTGAATCAAATTGGTATTTATAAATATATTTTTTGAAAAAAATATTTTTAAATACCAATTTGATTCTATAAAATATTTACAAATATTTATACGACCTACTTAATGTTTATGTATATTTGAGATTTAACTATTTATTTATAATTTTAATATAAATAAAATATTAAATAATACTCCATAAGATTATGTTGAAATTAAATTTATTTGTTCATTCGTTCCTATAGTTTATATATATATATATATATATATATATATATTTAGCATGTCGTTTCTCGTTGGAATAAAAAACAATGCAAAGAAAACAAAGGAGAGGGTCATTTGTTTAGTCTTTAATTAATAATTAATGAGTCTCATTCCTACTCCAAAAAAATAATTATTAATGAGTCCGATCAAATTATTCGCGACTAGGGGTAGAATAATGCATATGACCAAGAGTTGGCATTAACTACCTTTAGCTGAATTAGAAAGGTTTATTACTAGTAGAAATAAATAGTATTTAATAGCGAGAGTTAGGTGAGTGCCATTATAACAAAGTACAGAAGTAAAGCATCTATAGACCATTTGGACAAAATGGCGACATGTGATTATACAATTAATTGAATATAAAACAGTTAGGTTAGTGTAATACACCTGTGTAATGTCAAATTTTGGTAATTTTAAAAAATTGGATTCGACCGGCTTTGGAGACTGATTGAACCGAAAATTGGTTTGTGAATTGTGAGTAGTTCAAAAAGTTAATGAAATAAAAAAAAAGTTAATACTAAACTATCTCATGATCATCAAAGTTAGAGTTTAAATTTGCTCCCTTTTTTCTATATCATCAAGAGTCAATCCATGATATCGATTTTAAATATGAAAATAATATTTTTTTTCTCTAAACTTTAATATACATTATTATTAATGAATACATTATAAGCTTTTAGAGCTTGATTTTGTGAACTATCAATGTAAAAAAAGTTCATACTATTAATTAATAAAAAAATCATTGATATCATTATTCTTTTAGGAATTTTTTAATATAATTATTATAAAACTTAATAAATATATTATGATAGAATGACAAGATTCAATTTTGTGGCAATTCTCAAACCTCATCAACAACATAGTTGTTGAATAAAAGTTTGTATATATCATTAATTAATAAAAAAAATTGCTCAAATTTAGCTAGGAAGCCAAATACAATTTGTATCATATTAATGTCCCTCAAATAAAGATAGTTGTCAAATTCAACAATTATGATCTTTTAAGAAAAATACTAATATTTAATCAAGTGGATGCCATCAATGGAGAAAGAATTATTTAATAGTATAATCTAAATTAGGAACATAAAAACTACAGCTTGTCAGAAATTTAAAACAATTAGTGTGTCCGTCCAAGACCAACAAAATGGTATGTATGATCGGATAGTGCTGGAAACCGTTCTGATTGAATTGAATGGACCACCACAATTTGGTTTGAAAATAAATAATTATCCATTGAGCTCTGAAAACTCACGTGGCGTTTCCTTTATCCGAATTTTGAGAAGACGCCAAACCGATTCCAATTTCTTCGCTATTTTTAGTTTTTTACCCCTAACTGCTTATTCGCAAATTCATTCTTGTACAAACCACATTGATGATGATGTTATTACCAATTCATATTCAATTCAATGTGAAGTGAAGGGTCTCAAGATAAACTACACGTCACGAAGGACTCATATGATTATGAAAGTTCAACGACATGCCAAAAATTATTAATATAAGTGGTTTGAGTTCAGGTCCCTTAATCAAGGGATGAAATTGTTTTCTCAGTTTTGGCATAAAATAATAATTGAAAATATTATTTTATTCTAAAATAAGTCGAAGTCGATTCGTACTGTTAAATAATTAAGTGAATAATATTCAGCAAGATGACGAGAAAAACAAATAGGAGCGGGTGAAAATTTAGTATCTCAAACATAAAAGAATAATTACTTATAAATAATATTAAAATCTAAGTTTATTATTTTAATTAAAATCACATATTGTTGCAATTTCGCACATGTCGATTGAAAACAAATTTTGGCATTTTGCGCTTCCCTGTTCCTTTCATGTGCTAGTAAAATTGCCAACGGATAGTGAACGTGATATTCACGGGAAAAATCTCAATAATTGATTTCAAAATATCTGCATCAAATTGGAAGTGGGTTTGTTCAGGCACAGCAACTACTTTGTTTTATTACTGGTAATAACTAGTAAATATTCTCTCCTTTTAGGCTTGACTAAGTTCTTTATGATGATGGTGAATATGATAAGAAGATATAACAATTTTTACTTCAATTTTTTTTTAATTTTTAAGATAATAATATTAAATTGAATACTCTAACAGATATAAATTTAGATCATTTTAAGTATTGTTCAATAATAAATTTTATAATTTCGGGTTATTTGAATCAACATTATCCGCATTAATAGGGATATGGCATGGCAATTTTTTTTTGTGTGTGTGTTTTTGTAACTAGTAGATATTTTCAAAGTTTTGGATTTGTCGCAGCTATATTAAATGCTTCAAAGAAATTCTTTATCATCCATTATGATTCTACCTGGAATAAGATTGTCTAAAATGAATGAAAGATATTTGTGATTTTAAAAAAAATATTTAGGACTTTTTATTTGAGACTCAGTTAATCCACCTTAATCATGAGAATAAATAAAGGTTTGGCACCTGTAAAAAAGTAAAGTTTCCACCAATCAAGGCATGAAATAATACTACAGATCAAGGTCATCACTTCAGCACTACTACTCTTTTGACTTCAAACACCACCCCCCACAGGCCACAATATTCTAAAAAAATCACCTATCAACTTTGTCTCTAACATGTTAACCTTCAAATATAGATGCTGATTCGGTTCCATAAATTATAAGATAGAGACCCGTTATTATAGTTAATGTTCTATTTGCAAGAATCATTAGTAAATGTGGAACAACTGTGATGATCAAGCATGTTCCACAGGAACATTGTTATCAGAGATATTTATATACATTATAACTATAGGGATTAATTGTCATTTGCATGTTTACATATCAGATTGGATATCTGCAGTATAGTGGTTAGCTCAGTTTTCAACTTGTTGCTGACATTTGGGAAGCCAAGAAGAGTTGTGCGTGTTCGAGTCCTCATTTTCCAACACAGTTGTTATCCGCATTGTCGATGACATTGTAGTATAAGGAAGATACCATGCCATCAAACTTTGAAACTACTTTATGAGTTGACAAGCCACAATATCGCTTCCCGAGACGAGCAATGAAGATATCTACGATTTTCTTGAACATGGAGTCTTCTTGGATGAGTGGTTGCTCTACAAACTCAACCAGGGGCATCCACTGCATCACATCACATAAGAGTTATTGGAAATCCAGATAAGTAAATTAAACTTTGCATGTAACAAGATACCACACTTGAATCTTTGTTTGACAAAGTAACTGTCATGCTACCCTAATCACTACACGATGATCAAGGGAAATTTATGCAAGTAGTACTGAAGTTTCATGGACCATCTTCAACTTGGTTTTTGGGATTATGTCATACATACTTCCCCATCCTCTATATGTTGTAATCACCGAGAAATTATTACTTGGTCTGAGATGACCATATGGCCATGTTCTTGGTTAATCTCCATGTGACATATGGTTGAGCTTTTCACTTTGCGCGAAAGAGTTAACAAAACTCGATTATGTGTCACGTGGAGATTGATTGAGACTATGGTGGTATGGGATCATTTAATAATTTCTCATACTCACCAAATATGGGTTTGGTGATGATTACAAAACAAAGAAAAGGAAAATAGAAAAACCAACTTGTGCTTTATTTGGTGACTATTCCTTGTGAATGGAGAACAAAAGGAACTGCAAGGAGATAAGTTAACCACCTCCAAGAAAAGTTTCCTTTAATTGTCTTCATGAGTAAGAATATCATACCTTTGCTGCTGCAATTTCAAGATCATCAACAATGATCTTAGATGACAGGGGTCTTAGCATGCAGATGAAGAACAAATCTGACTTCTCAAAGGCCACATTATGTGCATGCCTAGAGTTGATGATAAAATTCTTCAGATATTGAAGAAAAATACAAGCAAAAGTGCTGCAGTATGGAATTAAAAGCTAAATTATGTAGCATCCTGTGACCACACTAGATTCTGTAACTAAGTAGTTGATTACAAGAGAAATCCTTCCAGTAATCCAAATTACTTTTAAGTTTTAACTTAGACATCATAATTAGATGGTGACAAATTATTCAAAATGGATCAAGTATATGCACAAAATCAATAGTTACTGTTTCAGATTTATTTTATTGAAGAAAATTTTTAATTTCATGATCACATGGTTGAGTATGAACAATGTTGTTACCTGAATGCTATGACTTCAATGAACTCTGTATCGATCTGTAACAAAAAGCAGCTAGCATCAGAAGAAAGCCCTTACGCAATTGAAGCTTATGTTTTACCTCATGAATACATTCAATATAAGTTAACACCAGAGGAATATATCCAACTACACCAAACTTACCCCAGTTTCCTCCTTCACTTCTCTTACAGCTCCTGTATATATTTCCTCAGCCTGAGATGATTCACGCAAGTGATAAATAATTCAAGTTGCAACACAATTACATAAATGAGACTACAATTCAACACCATCTTTAATTTGGTCTTATATTTTTTTTTCTAAAGCATTTAAGAAAATTAAGTGAAGCTACAAAACTAAATACCTCGAGAATGAATCCAGTTGGTATCTTCCAAAGGCCAAGAGTTGTTGGAGAACAATGCCTCTCTTGTACTACAAGCACCTTTACGAATTTTTAACAGAATATTATACAAATGTTAGTGCTTGCAAGATTCGAATTAGATAAGAATTGTCCTGATATCATATAAAAAGAAATGCAAAATCTTTAGTAGCTTGAGAAAATGTTCTTTGCAAATCCAAAGTGCAGAATATCCTGCTTTCTTATTTAATTGTGAAGAGCTTGCTTGTTTCTTATGTTAATTATATTAGAAGCAATCATACTTCATTGTTGTCATTGATGACAAATCCCCCAACTCCAACTTGATGTGATGCATTCGCTGGAAGCATGCTAGGTCCTTCAGGAATCCAGTATGTTAACATCACATATCCTGGCTCTGCATGGTGGTATTGGAAGCCTTCCTGAGACCAAAATGAGTTACCTCATAGGGTCAACAACTATTCCATGAGATAAAACAAAGGCTGAATTCAATAGAGACAGATAAGTGGATGAATTTACTGGTCTTTTTACACATGTTAATTCATTTAATTTTGTGAACTTAATAATGAACCTGACACATACTGAAATCTCTCATACGCACATGTTATTTTATTTTATTTTTCATCCGTAGACATGTGAGAAGTTAAATTACCTTCACAGCAATTGGAACAAGGTCAGATTGGTCTAAGGGCAACTTAAGCCAAATTCCCTTCTTTCCCTGTAAATGATCACGTAACTTAATATATAACTTTGTGCTAGATGATGCCTTCAAGAGGCAACAAATGCAGTCACAAAATAAAAGCAAATGGAAAATACTGATGATGTCTTCTGATTTCTCAAACATGAGATATCATAGAAGCCCCTATTCTCCACAAGATCAAAAATATGCTATGCTTGCCTTAAGGATAAAGTCATAAAATTTATTTTCAAAGGAATTAACATCAGAATCATTAGGTGACCGATTTCCACGAAAGCATGGTTCATGTTAAAGAGAATGAGAATATGGACAAAGGATTTACCATCTTTTTCCACTGAGAAAGAGACAACCGCAACACAGATGCAAAGGTATATGGGTTGGATGGTAACCTATCTGGATGAACAACAACTCCCCCATATTCATCATCAAAGGCATCAAGTAATTTCATATTTGTGGAATAGAATCTTGAAATTGAGCCCTTTGTTCCATTAATTCGATGGGAACTCGTTTCTGCTGCAAAATTATCTTGACCAACTGAACTAATGACTGCTTTATTTGTCAAATAAGTGTTATCCGAGGCACAATAAGTCCTCAGAAACAACCCTGAAATTGAACATTAGAGAGTATTAACTATTAAACCCAGATTCTCATTGGACCCCCCAAAAATCCTAAACAAAAAAATTCTAAATTTTTTCCAACCAAACCAGATACCAACTCTTCCCACATTCTTGGTTGTAGATTAAAACAAAAGTGGGCATCGATTATTAGCAAAAATGACAACTTTAGAAATGTGTAAACGAAATCAACCATGGCTTATAACTCATGAGCCAAAATGAATTGATGTATTCTGTCTCATTGGTTAAAGAGAAAAAAAAAAAAAAAAACTCAAACTAACAAAAAGTTCTGTTTCAAGAAATTAAAGTAAAAAAAAGAGCAGAAAATCAAAGGAAAAAAAATACAACAAAAAAGCCTCAAAGAATGATATTTGGGTAATTGTCAGTTACCTCTGCGACACTTGAAGTGGGTAGAAAATCTAACTCCAACTTTATGTCTGAAACTGGAGATCAAAGTGGAGTAGGATCTTCCAACATGGGAAACCTCAGATGTGGACACAGAACAAGATGAAGAGAACGATTTCAGCTCCATCAAAATCGGTGGTCAGAACTCAACACACAAGCCAAATCTCACCAACCAGACACACTCTAACTAGTAGCCACAGGGAATCCCTGTCCAAATGTTAATAAAATATGGAGGGTAAACACGTATATACGAGAATCTTCAAAGAAATCAAGGCAACGTTAGCAGGAATGGAACTTTGACATGTCTAAAGAAACATCGTGGTCGTGATTATGGTCATGGGACTCGTCGTCTTTTCTGAGTGTACTATAGCTTGTTATTCCCTTCCAATGCTTGAGTTATGAAAGCTTCGTAATCCAAGTGGGTGTCAACAGGATATAATTCAGCACAATCCTCATTGGGACAAAGCTAGTTTTTGACAACACTTAGATAGTTAGCGACCCTTTAAGGATTAAACTGGTGGTGCATATTGAGCGATGCGTGATTATGTGTCATATATTGACACAGAAAAATCAACCAGAAACAGAACAAAATTGAAAGTTTGTTAATTTCTTTCTTTTTCATGAATTGTAACATTAACAATATAATAAATTGAGAAAACGAGGTAAGTTATTTATCCAACTTAATTAAGTATATGTTTGGAAGAGCGTTTACAAAAGTTGATTCGAATAAAATTGATTTCGATTAGATTTTGAAATAAAATTTAGTATGTTTTTTATCAATGTAAAAGATATTTAAAGTTGCTTTAACTCAATGAATTTTGAACCAAAATCAATTTTGACATCTTCTACCTAGTGAAATCAAACATGAAAAACTATCTAAAATCAACGATTAACTTAGAATCAATTATGAAAATGTGAAACCAACATTCACTAAAGTGGAGTGCTCTATAACAATGGAGGTATGCTTATTATTTAGGTTTAATTACTAATTTGTCCTCTAATTTATTTTTGACTTAAATATATTTTTATCCCTGATATATATTTAAATTTTATGTTTGATCTCTGATAAAAAATTTCTTCGCATATGCTCCTTGATATTTAAAAAATTTTGTTTTAAATCCTTGTTGTCAATTAAGTGATGACGTATCCGTTAAAATTTTGATAACACTATTTGTGGCAGCTCAAAAACTGACAATATTTATTTCAAAATCAAAGTTAAATTTTCTAAGTGTTAAAAACCACCACAATCAATTAAAGTAAAAAAATAAATAAATCAAACATTGAGAATGAGAAGGCAAAGTCGAACGCGCCGTCGAAGAACGGGAGGTTGTGTGGATCGGTGCGTTGGACGAGTAGCGGGGACTTGAGGATCTCGACGTCAGTGACGTCGTCGTTATTGAGGTGACGGAGCGCGGCGACATCGTGGCTAGCACCGATGGAGACGCAAAGGACACGGGAGTGGTTGAAGGCAGTGGCACAGAGGAGGAGGTGGTCGTGGAAGATGAGGGAGAAGGAGAGGACCTTGGCGGCCTAGAGGCGCATGGATTGGACGCATAGGGCGGGCTTCTCGGCGTGGATGTGGGGGCCGGAATAGATCACCAAAACCACTACCGCCTCTCTATTTTCTAATGACAACCCATTTCAAAGAAAACCCACTACATTTTCCAACTCAACAAACCGCACTCTAACGACGACAACCACCTCGTGAACACCGATTCCAACGAGGAAAAGAAGCTGAAGAGGAACAAGGACAAAACCCTAGCCCCAACCATTGATGTCGTTGTTTATGTAATCGAAGCTTCAGAGAAATCGGAGAAGAGGAAACACAATTCCAATGAAGGAAAAGACCTTAATGTGGGTGCAGAAGCGATTGAGAAGAGGAAAAGGAAAAGGGACATAGTTGAGAAAGATTGGGAAGAGGAATGTTTTCTGGAATTGAGATTTGTTTCGAAAGATGAAGGTTGAAGGCAAAAGAAGGTAGGTGAAATGCTGGTGGATGACTCAGAAGAGGTTTCTCAATGTTTGAAACAAATACCAACGATTTTTGAGCTGCCACAAATTACGTTATCAAATATTTAACGGATATATCATTACTTAATTGACGATAGGGATCTAAAACAAAACTTTTCAATATATCAAGGAGCAGATGGAAAGAAATTTTTTATTAGGGATCAAACGTAAAATTCGGATATATATTAGGGATCAAAAACATATTTAAACCTTATTTTTTAATTCAATTTGGTGTTCTTATTTGTAAAAATTCAATTAAATGTACTTATGCATTACTCCTAATATTATGCTAACTAGTGTAAGGTTGTTTCAACTTAATCACAGGTCTTGGGTTTAAGTATTAGGCATTTAGTGTTAGACTATTGATATGATAGAGCAATTAGTTGTAAGTTATTACAATTTAAATTCAAGTTATAGATAATTTAGTGGATAATCTATAATTTTTTATTCATCTTAGTCTCTCTCTCTCTCTCTCTCTCTCTCTATATATATATATATATATATATATCTTGTACACTCACAATTAAAGGTGAATAAAATCATAATTATCTCTTTTTTCAACATCATATAAGAGAGCCATGAGCTTAACAACCAAATCAATCTTTTTTTTTCTCCTCATGATCACTCACCATTAATGCTTTCAATCTACCCATTAAATTTAGTCCCTACCAATTAACAAATGTCTCATCTCCTCAGTCATAATTTCTTGGCTATGTAATAAGGACCACATTATGCCCCTCCATCCAAAATCAATCATGATGGTCAAGTCCTCTTGTTTATGTCATTTTTAGGTAGTTAAGTTATTTTGTTTCTATCTTGTAGGTGGTTAAGTCATTTTTTGTTATTTAGGTGGTTAAGTCATTGTTTGCTTCGGCCTTTTAGGTTGTTAAATCATTTTTTGATTTTTTTTTTAGGTGGTTAAGTCATTTTTTGTTTTATGCCTTTTTAGGTGGTTAAGACATTTTTTTTTCTGCCTTTAGTGGTTAAACCTTTTTTTTTTGCTTATGTCTTTTTAGGTGGTTAAACTCTTTTGCTTCTGCCTTTTAGGTGTTTAAGCTTTTCTCTTGCTTATACCTTTTTAGGTAGTTAGGTCATTTTGTTTTTGCTTTTTAAGTAGTTAAGCCATTTTTGCTTATGCCTTTTTAGGTGGTTAAGTCCTTTTGCTTCTAATTTTTTAGGTGGTTAAACTTTTTTTTTTTGTTTATGCCTTTAGGTGGTTAAGTTTTTATTTTTTGTTTCTTCCTTTTTAGATGGTTAAACCCTTTTTGCTTCTGCCTTTTAGGTGATTAAGTGTGTTAACTTTTGCCTTATGGAGGTTAAACATGTGTGTTTTCTTATCCCTTATGGTGGTTAAGTGTGTTTTCTTCTTTAAGAGGTTAAATTTGTGTTGTTGACTTTGATCGACGTGCATACCTTCTCACCAAAAATCTTACATTTTCACATCACAAATTTCTTATAAATAAGATTGACGTTATTTTTGCCATGACCATCTTGTGGGGGCGTGTCAAACCATTGGTATGACAAATTGTTACAATTTAATTCAAGTTTATATATATATATATATATATATATATATATATATTCAAGTTATAGATAAGTTAGTAGATAATATAGAGTTTGTTATTCTTTGTTACTTTATATATATATGTATATATGTTGTACATTCACAATTAAAGGTGAATAAAATTATAATTATTTTATCTTTTAATATTAAGTTGCATTAAATCTTGAAGAAAAAGTTTTGTAATCCATAATGACTCTATTTGACTCAAATAATATTATTTCTAATAAAAAATACATACAATCTAAATTATCAAAAAATTCAGTAAACTACTTATTGAATCAAGAGAAATAATTCAAATTAAGGATATTTTTTTAAAAAAGTAATTAATACGAAAGATATAGATTTTTTCTTATGAGAGAAACAAAAAATTACTCCTAAATTTCTTTATATTTCTATTTTACTCAGAAAAAAAGTTATAAATTAATAGTTTAAATTTTTTTACACAATCATCAAATCATAACTTACCATATATAATATATTTCGATTTTTAAAATTAATTTTGTGAGAACAAAAGTTTAAAATTTTTAATTCAACAAAGTGATTTAGGAGACAATATTCTAACGAAAAACCAAACTCAAAGATGTTATACCAAAAAAATTGTTCAAAAGTCTAATCAGTGAGCATTTTCACATGAAGAAAAAAATATATACGTGAAAATAGGTCTAATCGGGGAGCATTTTCACAAGAAAAGAAGAATATACCTCATTTCACATTTTTAATCTGTACCGCGTGGGAATTATTATAAGGAAAAATGGTAGTTGCACGTACAAATTTTTCACATTTGAAATAGAAAAAATATTAAATTGTTCATTTTTTATATCTTACCTATAGATTTAGTTAAAGAAAATGTTATTATACCAAATAAGTAAACGTGAACAACATGATAATATACCTATAAATGTTTGATTTACATAAAGTTTCATATAAAATTATAAATGCTTCAATTCGGCAAGACTTGTTAGTTTATGATTTCTATCCACTGTTTCTGCATAATCACCTATTAGCAGACATTTGTTTCTTTCTTGAGGACTTAATGGTCCGTTTGCTTGGATGAAAGAAAAGTTTAAAATTTAAATTAAAAAATTTGAAAAATGAAAAAATAAATTCTTATTTTTAGGAGTCAACTTTTTTTTTCATTTTCTTTTAAATCAAGCAAAAAAATATTTCATAAGTCGTATTGTTTTCTCTATTTTTTTTACCAAACGGACCGTTAAATTTCTATTTCTTTTATTTTCCTCTAAATTAAAAAAAGTTGACAAATCCATTTCTCATATATAAATCAGCACAAAGATTCATGAAATAATAGAATCCTTCCGCTATCTCTTAATATATTCCGTAAAAAACTCTTAATATATAACATTATCTTAAAAAAATTATTAAAAGAGGTATTGATCATGGTGCTTAGATGGGCCCAGGACTTCCAATTATTTGTTAGAATAAATAGATGACAATAACCCAATTCTGTCAGGCATTGGTTAAAAGAGGTTTTGTTTTGTTGTGGAATTTGCAATCCGACGCCACGAAGTCGGCTCGGCACCACAACCAACGTGGAATTTCTACCCGGACAACACACGTACTCGGCACTACACGTATCCGGATACAACGTGCCCGGCACCACGTTCCTCTGGTTGGCTGGGAGCTTCCTCTACCAAACCGCAACACTAGGGAGCAATGTCTCAACCCAGAACAAAAACCAGAAACACAGAAATGCACAAAACAGCAAATGCAGCGGAAACACAGGATCATACAAATAAGGGAAGAGCAGGGAGAGAATCAACACACAATATAGCTTAACGTGGGAGAAAACCTTCAAGAGGAAAAACCCACGGGACCAAGTCCAGAAACGATCCACTATTCAGAAATAATGAATACAAATGCTCAACGGTCACTCACCGGAGCCACCCAGCCTCGCCTACAACAGAAGTGAAACCTCTCAACAAGAACCTCTCACAAGCTCTCGGAGACACACCCTCGACGGCCAACAATGCCGGAGAAACACTCACTCTCTGTTTTCGCTCAGCCTCACACTGCCGCAACTTAGCGTCAGCCTTCACTCTGATTCTTGCGTCAACCTGCCTCCATCCATAATGGGAGTATTTATAGAGAGGCACAGCATTTAGGGATTTACCCTAAATGGCAAATGGGCCGAGGTCAACACCTCGGGATTTGGGCCCAAACACAAATTTCCTTTCACACCTAGGAATTTGGGCCAACAGCATTAAACGGAACAAACACCAACATGTTTTTATATATCAGACAAAAATCACAAAATAATTCCATTCCTTGCTGATATGAAATTAATTTTAAATTAAAAAGCCAACGCTATGTCAATGTGGCATGTTTCAAATGTGCAGTGTAACAAGAAACTTGAAGATATTGCTGCAGCTGAGTCATTTATAGATATTAAAATCAACTTAGAGTTGTTATATACTCCATTTTAAAATGTACGTACGAAGAGGATAGAGAGATAAAAACAAATTAAAATCCACGTAAGTAGAGGAAAGAGAGAGATAATAACTAAATAGCGTGATAGAAAAGAAAAAAAAATAGAAGAGAAATAAAAACAAATAAGTATATCAATATAGTTATTCTTCACCTTATGGGATTTTTATTCTCAGTCGAACCACCTATTGTCCTTTATTGTCGGAGCTTATATTACCTTTATTTCATAAGACCTATTTCGACAATGAATTTACGTGATTAAAAATAAGGTGAGATTGATTATAAAAGAAAAAGTGAGTAAATATCTATAAGACTATAGTTATTTATTTTCGTAATGTTTGGAATTATTGAATTGTTTTTGAAAATTATCACACTCAAATAATATTTAAATGGTTTAATCTTAATTTCAGTGTATTAATTATTTGATTAAAATATTCTCATGATGACATATAATCATACATAATTAATAATATGTCTGTTAAAATTTTTTACAGCATTAATTTATTTTCATTGAGTAATTTTTTTAAAAAAATTGTGATAAAATTAATATTTCATAATTATTTAACTTTTCTTTTATTATTAATCTAACCACTTTAATTTAAATATTTATTTTAGTAAATAACTATTCTTTACAGTCTTTTCCATCCTTTTTCAGTGTTTTCATCCTCACACTTCTATTTTTTTCATCGTTATCTGCGAAACACACCCTTCGTATAAAAGAAGGAAAGAAAAGCGCATTTTTTGTTAAGCCATTTGGCATGAAAGGCGCGTGGGCGTGATTTCGTAAATCTACTCTCAACTGACACGAGATTTAATATGGGATTTATCCATCTTCTTCTCATCGATGGAAGGTATAAGTAATAAAATACGGACTTAATTGTATTTTTTAGTCTTAACTTTTATAAATAATAAAATATAGATTTATTTATTTTTCTCTAAAAGAAAATTTTATTTTCTATAAATTCATTTAGTGTATCTTATCTTATTTTAAAAAAAATTGTAAATGTTATCTTTCTGAACTAATGTCACAACCTAAAAGTTAAGAATAAAATTTATTATAAATACAAATTAAAGATAAAATACAAAATTATTTTATAAATTTTAAAAAGTTTAGTTAAAATGTGTGAAATTAATTTATTAGAAATAAGATTAATCAAAAAGTAAAAAAATGAGGATAAAAATACAATTAAACCTAACATATAAAATAAAGAAAAAAAGAAGATAAATACTAACACACTCATTTTCAAATATTTTTTCTATTAATTTTAATATATTTTATTTTTCATTTAATATAAATCAGGAGAGGAAATAATAAAATAAGAAGTAAAACTAAAAAATAATATTAATTTCCAATAAGTTTTTACCCATCATAAAAAAAAAAGTCTTGAAAAAGAAAGTGTGACCAGTGCCTTTAGCCTTGTTTAAGAAAGAAAACGCCGAGTGAGATTTATGAATATACGTTCCTTGAGAATTTTTTTGTGTAAGAGACAAAATTGTTCTTTGAGAATTTTTTACCTAAGAGACAAAATTATAAAATGTTAATGGAATTTAACTGTATATCTTATTTAATGAAAAAATTATAATATTAACGAATTAAAAAAGTTAAATAAGTGTAAAATAATTGTATTCAATCATAAATTATTATTGAGTAATTATTTAAAATTAACAAATTTATTATACATGATAAATTATAAGTGAATGATAGTATAAAATTATTTTATGATATCACCATATAACTTGTTTTTTATAATTGAATGAAAATATAAAAAATCTTTACATTTGCAATGTATTTCAATTAAATTTATTTTAAAATTGTTTTCAATTTTTTTTCTCCTTTCTAGTATTAATAGGAATTTTTTTTTCAAGTATATAAAAAACTATATAATTTTTTTAAAATTATTTTATTTTAATTTCTTTCTTCTCCTTTTCTCACCTTTGTCAAATTAACATAACAATCCAATGTTATATGCCATGAAATCAAACCCACGAGTCTCAAACTAAATCACATGAAACAGGTAGACCCATGAATATGCACAAATTGGTCGAACAGCCGAAGACATGTCTAAGCAATGGAACACATGAACAAACAAAACATGGACATTTACTTTCTGCATTTCTCTACCTGCTTTTACATTTCCCATTTTAATTTTGTGGATAAAATTACTTTTAATGAGTCTCAATCCTCCATTTCCTTAAATGTCTCGCTTCCCATTTCTGTTAGATCAAAGCTTAAGGTCTATAGTTTTAGTTTTGATTTGATAATTTTGTAATGCCTAGCATGTTTAATAGATGAGACATTTGTATTAAATATTTTTAGACTAGGCATGTATATGTAATATAGTATAGGTCTTTTTCATGCTTAGTATTGATAAAATATAAAGTGAATGAAGTATTCTAGTTCTTTAAGATTCCTAACAACTTACTTCTACTTGATATTTGGTTAGAAGTATCGAATTAATCGATTGTCTACTTTGGTAATCTAGTGTTCAAGTCAGTTTCAAAAAAAGAAAGGATCTATAGTTTAGGATAATCAATTGTCTCATTTGATAATCGATTACCCAACATCTGAAAACAAAGAAAAGCTCTTTGTATGATTCTATAATCGATCACCACACATGATAATTGATTATCTAGACAACACACAAGAAATAAACATATTTAGACTTAAACGAATTAATCGATTACTCCTTTTTGATGATTGATTATCTAGTTTTTGGAAATGCAGAACAAAAGGAATTTTGACAAATTAATTGATTACCCGATTTTATAATTGATTAGATCTGTTTTAATTGTCAAAACTTATAAATATCCCTATGTGTTTTCTTTGAAAGACTTTTGATATGATTAATCTTGAAGAAAAATATTTCAAGAGAATACTCTAAAATGATTGCACTGCACTTAGTTTGAAGATTGAAGTTGATCAAATAATCATTCATTCTACCATCATGAATTGATCATCTTGTGAAGAAAACTTGAAGACAATGAACATCTACACATTCAAGTGTATTCAATCCTTTATCTTTCATTCATTTAGATTGTGTTTCTTGGCTAGGATTACCTAGAGCGTTAGAGAATTGTCAGATTTTCAATTCTGAGTCTTTCTTTTGTAGGGTTCATGAGAAAGATTAGAGTTCTATTAGAGAGTTGTGTGTGCATGGTGTTTGTACTTGTTTTCTCCAAATAGTGGAAGTTTTAAGAGGACTTGAAACAACTGGATGTAAGTCCTGATTGGATTGAACCAGTATAAACTCTTGTGTGATTTTCTTTATCTCTTAATTCTTAGTCTTGAATTAATCTTGGTATTGGAATTGATCCCAAGGGCAATAAAAGCTATGTTTTTACACATGTTATAATAACTGAAGTTTCTTGTTTATGATGATCTTTTGAAGAAACTTTTATTAATTCAAAAGAGTTATTTTTAATCTGACTAAAGAAAGATTTGATAAAAAATTTGAAAGAATTTATTCAAATCCCCCTTCTAGGTTCAACAATTTCTATAATGGAATATCCATTTCGTAATACACTTGTAAATCCAAAAATATATTCTGAAACATCTATTCCGTAATACACAACTTTTGATTTTTTGCTTCTAGAAGTGTATTATGGGATGAGTATTTTCATAAGACTTATAAATTCCAAAATGTGTTGCGGAATACGTATTATGGAATAGTGTTTTTGAATTTTTTTTCAACTGGAATAGATGCTCAAGATTATATTTCTGGATTGCAAGTATATTACAGAATGAGTATTCCATAATAGACTTGTAAATCTCGAAACGTGTTCCAAAATACGTATTTTAGAACAATGTTTTTGAATTTTTTCTTCTGGAATAGGTGTTATAGAATACATTTCCGGATTGTAAGTGAATATTACGGGATATCCATTCTGAAGTTATAATATGAAAATGGTAGTTTAGGGATATTAAAAAAATTGAAAAGTACAGGAAGCATGTAGGGAGTGCAGAAAGTAAATGCCCAAAACATGAAGCGGCCGCAAAAAAAGAGAACAATTGGATCAAGAATAATTTGAGGCTCGTTGTTCTTGAGATTGTTTAATCATGGTGCAAGCTAGTTAGGTAGGGCTTGATCATAATGGGGCAATGGCTCGAGGAACTATGATGTTGGCTTGCTACTACTGTGTGCGTGGCCTGTTGCAAAATCAGTAAGCCATGGTTTGGTGCTGATCTATTTAGATTTTGGGTCTTGGTTCAAGATGGGTGTCATTGGTTCAATGGATGTTGGCTGAGGTGTTTGGCTTTTGGAGTTGTTTGAGTATGGAAATTAAAGATCCATACTCAAGTAGTGTTTGATTTAATGATAATTGGGTGTATTTGAGATTAAAATTTAAAAAATTGATGCAGCTCTTATATTTTTAATATTTTAACTCTACTTTAATTTAAATATTTTGTTTATTTTCATCTTAATTCATTTTTACTTCTCTTTTATTCCTTTAATCAGAAGGGACCCTCAACATTTTTGGATGAGGACAAAAATAGTTGCCAATCCCAGACCTTCTTTTCCTTCTTAGAAGGTCCCTGAACGATCCACGTTTTTTTTTTGTTGGCTAGATTTGTAAATTTTTAATCTGACATTTTTTTTGGTGTAGGTGCAGCGGCATCTTTAATCATGCATAAGAAACAAAATGATTTGGATTTTTAGATCTTATGTTGATTTGATGTCTATTATTGTTATATTTCGTTTCCTTTTAATTAATTTCTCATTTTTATCTAAATAAATTTAGGTGTTAAGAAAAATGTTATGAGTAGTGGTTCATTTATAAAACTCTCCTATACTAATTATTTTTCGTTTATAAAGCTCAAACTATAAATTTTATTTAAGGAAATATACATTGTGAAACGTTAACATAAAGTTTACATAAAAATACTTACATCACATATACGCTCCATTTTGAAGAATTTATCGATAACTTATTTTGCATTTATCTTCTATTATTAAGTATTTATAATTAAGACTATATAAGAGTATTTTTTTTAAAATATAAAATATCTTATGAGTGATTCATAATATGTTTTAAGTTTATTTTGATAAATTGTTTGTTGCTACAGCTTATGCGAAACTTGTAAATTGTAATATCCAAGCTTTAAATCCAATTCACAGACGTATACGGTATAAATTAAATATAATAGTTTGTTTTTTTGGCTCATCCTCCAATTGTTTTATTTTTTCGTTCCTCCCTCCAAAATTCAGTTTCCGACTAATCATAAACTTTTCCTATATCTTTCCAAGATACAAGTATTTTTTTCCAAGCCATTTTTGACTTGTCAATCCAAGTAGTGTTTAGAATATTTTTAGAGGAAGAATTTATTTTGGATTTTGAATATTTGTTCTGGATCCCATATTAGATAGAATGTAAGAATTTTTGTCATTTTTGTTCTAGAGATATAGCTCAATTTGGATTTTACCTCCATTGAAAAAAAAAACAAAACAAAATCACTCTTTTTTCTCAAATGATATTAATTTTTTTTTATTTATAAAAGTGGGTTCTTTCTCTAGAACAGTAGAACCCAAACTTCGACATAAAAAACTTTCTTAAGTAAAAATAATAATAGATCTGGTAGACTGAGTTCATAAAATGCTCTTACAATTTCTCTTAAAGCAAACTCCCAAAATATTCTTTGAACCAAAGTCTTACCAATCACAAATTTGGTTAAGGATAAGTTAACTATCCAAATCGTCTTGAAAAATTCTATCGCACCGACATTACAAGAGAGTTCGAAGCACTTAATACAAGCATGTTCGTTGATGTTTTTCTAACTATGCTTCGAAGACTTTTGGCCTATTTATAGGTGAGCTTCAAAAACTAACCGATATCTCTTGTGCCTTCTTCAAGCTTTAGTTTAGCATTCATTTGAGTTCTTTAAGGAGATAAAATGATCACTGGCTGGTGTATTTAATGCAAACACTAAATGTCTTTCACCAACTAATCACTCTTATATGATAAAACATTTAACTTATCTTCTTTTTCTTCTACAAGTATCTTGTTACAGTGAGCATATTTGCTTTTTGGTCAGTTGAGTGTTGATATTTTCTTTTCGCTTGATTTGGAATGTCTTTTGAGGGGTTAGGTGGCACTTGTTAGTGTTGTAAATTTTGTGTATTTCAAAAGATTATTCTTTATTATTTTTAACTTAGAATATTTTTCAATATAATATCAACTTTTGTCATACTTTTTTATTATTTAATTAGCCATAATTCCTATTTTAAATTGGTTTTAATATCTCATTTAAACATAATTATTCATTATTTTGAAATCTCAGTTATTCGGAAAGAGTTTCTTACTTATGCATCAAGTGGATAAATCTTTAAAGATGTGTCTAACTTATGTTTCAGACTTATTTTGTTCGTGATTTTATTTATTTGTTGATTGTGTTCGTAAATAGTAAGTTCGTATTTCATGATTGTTGTTTTGACATCAAGAACAACAATTAGTTGATCTCTTATTTGACACTTTTAGTCATTCTCTTTGATAATGATAAGTGAAAACACCTTATATATTTTGATAAGTAAACAAATTCAAGAAGGAACTATGAGATCAATATAATTTTAATAATATAGCTTATATCATCTCATCAGAAGACCTACCCATCATCTTACATATTAAGACTATATGAGTAGTTGCTAAAAGATTGTGCTAGCTATTTGGTTGTTATTATCAAACCGATTGATAATGTTGATTCATTCAATGATTTAACACTGAGAATTCATTGTGTTTTTTAAAGTTAGGGGATAAATCCACATGTTTTTATAAAATTTGAGAACCAAATTAATCAATACAAAAGCACAAGAATCTTGATCATATTTGACTCGAAGCATAAAACTTTTTGCATTGTGCTGTAGAATAGTCCCTATAGAATACCTCAAATCAAGTTTAAGAGAAATGAAATAGTAGTGAAAAATAAAACAAGACCGAATGTAAAAATATGTAAATGGTGTCTAATAACTTTTTATTTTTAATATGTTTATATAATATTTTTTATTTATTTTAGAAATTAAGTACTTTTAAAAATTGTATTTTTCATGATGACTTGACAAGTACTTATATATAATATATCCAAACACATTAAAATTGTATAAGCGCTTATCAGCTGCATATATATCTAAACATAAATAACTTATAAAGTTTTAAACACTTATGGCATAAACTCTTGTATATATTACAAGACATATTGAATAAGATATTAATTAAACTGTTTATCATATATGTCTATACTCCGAAAGAAGAAATCTAGAGAGCCCCACTTTATCCCCGGTTTGTTTTACATCTTTCTCAGTCTGTTGTTTATACTCCCTCAAAGTGAATTTCCTGTACGTAGCTGGATTGATTTGGCTTTCTATAATTGCCTCTTCGGAGGGGCAATAGAAAAAGGCCATAGAAAACCTCTCTGTTTTCTCGGCAGCAACCACTCGATGTTGTATGCTTTTATAAACACCATTGCTGAATGCCTGCACATTATAGGACTCACAAATTAAAGTTTACAAGATCTTCGAGAACACCTGTACATCTAGTCAACCAAATAATAAGATAGAAAAATCAAATTATCGAGTGTATTCTAGCAATACCTCCTTTTTGTCAGCCATTTTCGAGACACTCACATTGGTGATAAGCTTTTTGATTAAAGTCCAAACATAAATAAATACTTTGAAAAAAAGATAAAGCAACTCGATGCAGGTTAGATATCATGTTTTTATCTTCAACGTTAAAAAAATGTTAATTAATACTATATTTTTTATTTATCAAGATATCATTTAGTCAAAAGTTAAAAGACTAATATCTAGCAATATTAAAATTCATTTAAGGAATTAATCTCTTCTAATTGATATTTTCTATAAGAAAAAGTTAAAAATCTAACTTATGATCACATATTTAAGAAACAATGTTAATTATCAATTATATAACACCTTTATTGATATGTTATTGTTAATACTTTTTGATGTATTCATTTAGCGATATAACTTCTATTGGACTCTTTATCATATAATTGCAATTTGCAAGTCTTTTTGGTCCATTCAGATTTGATGAAAAGTTGGTGGGTTTCAACCATTATGGAGTACTAACTGATTGAAAATGAAAAGCATAGATGTTGGGCATTATACATTAAGGCACTTCCTCAAAGTAATCATTGTCCTTTTGAAAAAGAGGTATATTATATTCCTATATGTTACGAAACAAGAACCTTACTGAATTAGGAAATATAATTTACAAATTTGGTATATTCTGAGAAAAAATAATTAATTTTCGTTGTATGAATGACGTTAACGAGGATCAAAGATTAAATTCTCTTGCAATATTTTCATATTAATCCTATTTATTAAACAAGGAAAATATTAAATGTATTATATTTTTTAAAGATACGTTACAATTAAATACATTTGCTTCATTTATTCGCTTATTTTTTGTCTCTTTATTTAATTAGTGTTAGGAAGACAAATAATTAAGAAGATATATATCATGTATTAAAATATAACATCAGTTACTCTATTATAAATGAGGATATATATTTCACCTGAAAGAAGTCGCCAATATTAACGACTAGAGCTTGTGGAATAGGCTTGACACCAACCCATTTTCCATCTTTCATCAATTGCAATCCCCTAACATGGTCCTGATGTACGATGGTAAGAAAACTAGTGTCGCTGTGAGGCAACAGACCATGCACCTTTGACGATATAGGGCATAAGGGATATCTATTCAGTCGAATGAAAGAACTTTTTGGCAAGCAATTCTCTTGGAAATAGTTGGATTTCGTATTCATCAATTTGCAGGTTAGTATTTCCGCCAAGCTTTCGGCAAGAGGGAACATTCTTGTTGTAAAAGCTTCAAGGCTTAATCTAATTTTTTTAGAAAAATTAATTGCATATATAAGTTTAATTACAAAGAAACAAATAAAGCACAGTAACAAAATGAAGACATATTTTTTTTTTTTTATCATCCAGTTCATCATAGCAAAAATTCAACTTTAACTTCGTCACATTAATTACTTATGTTCAATTACTTTGATATAATGAAGGCATATATGAAAGCATATGGTCACACCATATGTTGTTTATTGATTATGTTTTGTAAGATATTTCAACTAATTTTTAGTTTTTTTATTATCTGAAAAACTCAGGTAAATGAACTTTTTTTTTTTATAATTTTTCAGTTACTTTTAGTGTTTTTTGAAATGCTTATTGAAATAATGTTTTTTAATACGCTAATTTCTAATTTTTTATATTTTTTTACTTTTATCTTCAATAAATTTATTCATTTTTTTACCATTTTAAATAAATTGTAGTGTTATTACTTTTTAGCTACTTCCACAATTAATTTGATCGAATGTTTCTAATTTAATAAATTAATTTTTCAATTTTTAGTTACCAATTAATGTTTCAATTTTCAATTATTAACCTAACATAACTATTATATCGTGCATTTTGTATATGTATTAAATTAATTATTATGATTGATTTTGTACCAAAAAATAGCACGACTCGTTAAAAAATTACATCTCTTAACAATTACTGAACGAGGAACGCATGCATACATTTAATCTGTTACATCAATTTATTATCTGGTAGCTTGAAAGGAAAAAAAACCCGACTACAATAAGAATAAAAACAAGCATGGTGACGATGTATTAAAACTTTGTAACCTTAATTTATTATTTTGAAGCATACATGAACTATCTTTTTTTTACCCATGAAAATAAAACTAATGTCCAAAAATTTATAACAACTCATACACATTTTACTTACTCAACCAATTAACTTAAACTTTTGACACATAAACTAATATTCTAACTATAATAAGAAATATTTTAAAGAGTAATTATATGCGCTACGAATTCTACCTTTACAATTCTTTTAGTTATATTTCTTATTTATTAATTTAAAAATATAAAATGTAATTTATACTATTAATTTAAGATATGAAATATATTTGCTTTTTATTTAATATTTTTTATATAAAGCATATTAGAAACATTATTGGATTTTTTTAATAAAAATATAACACTACTTTTTTCTTTGTGATATAAAAATATAACATTACTATTATAATAATACGAGATGCTGGTTTTGGTATCATTATGTAACAATTTTGGCAGATTGAGACCATGCTCTTTAGTCTCTACGCTAAGACATTGAGGATCTGAAATCATAAATGGGGACCATTATGGAATAATGTCACTTTGGCCGTATTTTGCAGTATTCGCAAACTCACACAGTGGCTGACACAACTGATTTTTATTTGTTTAGTACATGTACATGTACTGTATTCTATGTTTCAGGCATGGGGTGGAGTTAGGAGGCTATTACGTGGGAGGGTTTGGGAGGGTTTTCTATTTCTTGCTCACTTGTTTTTATTCATTCTGTATTGAATTTTTTTTTTATATTGAAAAAGTTAGCTGTTAATTGTTAAATTTTATTAATAGAAAAAATCAAATTCAATATATATATATATATATTTATATTTATCATAAAATCAATCTTATAACTTTTTGATAGAGATGATATAGTACATTAATAGTACAAGAACACAACAACAATATAAAAATCTAATTTCATTTTAATTTGGTAGAACACTAAATCCTGGATCAAGTTACTCCTTATCATTCTTAGTGTTCATTTTTTAAAATCTAATGATTAAAATTAATTATGCATTAAAATGATTACATTTTGTGAAAATGAATATTGAGGATGAAGAACTTCTCTCTCTTTATATTATATATATATATATATATATATATAATGGGTATAAAAATAAGTGATGGAAATAAATATTCTACTTTAAAACCCTAATTATCCACATTACTCTTAATTAGATGACAAATATCTTCAATAAAAAAGAAAATTCTATTTAAGTTTTGTAGGACGATTACTAAGAGTGACAAATGTTTTCTTTGAATATTTATCATAATAACATACAAATCTAGGACTCAAATTTGAGATGATTAAGCTGAAATAATGGTTGATTCATATATTTTGTGGTTCTCACATATTACTCTTGTTATAACATGTCATTTACATCTATTAAAAAAGGGTATTTTTTGCACAATACTTTCTCTTCGATCTGTTTTTGTTAGATAATTTGATGAGTATAAATGAAATGTAAATAAAAGTGGGTTGACATAAACATTCGTCTACCTTCAAAATCTAGAGATCAAGAAAATGAAGATGTATGATAATGAGTTAGGTTGCAGAGGCACTCACTAATGTACTGGTCTGGTATATAGTCATATTAAGTTAAAAATGACTTCCCAGAACACCAAAAATAGGAAAGCTAAGATGTAAATTCCATACGCATAATGGATCAGATGGTAAATAAAGTAATTATAATAATTGGAGTTGGATTTATTAATTACAACTATTCAATATTCATACAAAGGAGAGCATATGTGTACTCTTTAATTAATCAGTACGGTCAATGGTCTATTTTATGTTTTGCCCTCCTAATTCAGGTTTTGGGGCGTGACTAAGTGCAAATTAATTTTGAGGTTTGTTTACCCTTCCATTGTAAGGCTTATTGTATCCAAAAAGGGTAAGTTATAGGACCATCGAGTACTGGTTTCCTTTGGGGTTCTATATGGCTATGTATACGGGAGGGCATGATGATAAGCATGCTTTTCCAACCCTTGCACATCTTATGTGCTAATTAAGGTCATGTTGGGATGTTTCTACGCAGTTGACTTAAAAAAAAAAAAAAGATAATAATTGGCAGTGGCATCCTCCTGTTATTAATTCATTTTTTATATTTTGTCTGCAATTTCTAGTACGTTACTTGAATATTTTTGAAAAATATAATAATGAAGATAGCATTAATACCTCAGACATTGGTGTTGGTCCATGCTCGAGATGTCTGTCAGAGAAAAGTGAAAGGCTTCTGACCATGACAATTGTCTCAGATCGGTAGCAAATGGATTCCCCCATCTATAAGATTTGGCAGATAAACTAGAGAAATTAACTTGTGCAGACTTATTAACAAAAGGTTGATAGAACAATTTCTTTTGCTCAAACTGAAGTCTCTCCAGCAGCTCCTGTGAAATACCATGATTAACAACTTGGAAGAAACCCCATTTACTAGCAGCTTCTGCAATTTCCTTCACACATTCGTCTCTTTCGCCATTTAACCGGCCAAGATCGATCAAAGGTAGTTCGCATGATCTCTCCTTCAAAGAGGAGGAGTCAATATTCTTTGAATCCTCAACGTGTTTTTGCACAAGGGTCTTATAGGTTTCAAGGAATGGAGGTTCACAATCCATTTGAGAGCTGTGTGAAAATAATGCACAAGCTTCAATCATATGAAAATAAATTAATTATTAGGTGTATGTGTCACAAATTAAATTCATAAGAAAATTAGCAAACTTTTAATTTCGTTCAATTAATATATGAAAACGTCGGCGCAACGTTTAACGTGAACTAATTTTAAAGAAATTTACAATAAAACTTTTTTTACAAAAATAATTGTTTCTCTAAAAAAAAATTAAAAATTGAACAAAATATGCTTGCACATGCATCCGTGACCAATGCTTTCTCTGTAATAAACAGAAGCTTCAACAATTTTATATTAAACTCGAGCTGAAAATGTTCCCAGTACATAGTGCTAGTGTAGTTACCTCTGTTGCCCTAATTTCTATGCTACAAACACCCATATACACAAAGATCTGGGGTTTTTCCCAATACCCATGCACTTAGATTTGAGGGAAACATATACTTCTATTAATTGTTCTCGTTGATTGATCGCTCCAGGTATATATGATATCTAATTAAAAATTCAGCCATGAGCCTGTTGAAAGCCTATATATATATAAGATAAATAAAAAACTATATATGAATCAAAATTTCACCTGTGCTTTGATTGAAGATGATTATGGCATTTAACGGACTTCATAGCTTTCAAATGCTACTACCTCTTAGTAAATTAATATGGGGATCGGATAAGAAAACACGTACAGCATAGAAACAGTAAGTGTTAAAATTAAGGAAAGTCCTTGCCAGAAGAAACTTCTAGCTGGTTTTGGGATCAAATTGTAAGAGTGACAACAACAAGAAGAGTAATTGGTTAGTTTAGATTATTAATGAGATATTGGTGGTTGCACACATATTTATATGCACCATCAATTTAAGAAGCAATGAAAGAATACCGCTGGTGGTATGTAAAATAAATAAATAAATAAAAAATACAAAGCTAGGAATAGCACTACAAATAAGTGTATGGCTAAAGCAAAGAGCACGCGGACAAGCATATATAATCAGATAAAGAGGGGACACCCCCATGCAACCAACTACAACATACAAAATCAGTACTTGACTTGAAGCTGCAAAATGCAGTGTCTTAAAAGTAAAAGCATAAAGCGTTGACAAGATAAGCAACCAATCAAATTTCACAATATTACCGTGCACATTCAAATATTTATCATATATTTGTAATTATTTTTGTTAGTAGTATTTGAATGATACTATTTTATATAATAAATTATAACTATGTAATTATTAATTCAGTGTTAGGCAATTTATTTTGGAATAGTAAGAAGCAATTATGGTTTAATATTTTTTTTGTCTTAACCCACCAGTTCATTTCATCGATTCACCTATTGAAAAAAATCTTAACTAATTTGAAGTTCAATCAAAAAATAAATAAAGTATGACAAAAAATTATTTTCATTAATAATCAAACTCAAATAATATCAACATGATTCATTCTTAATTTCATTACATTAATCACCTATCCCATATAAAAAAAGTGTTAGGATGCAACCATGAAGAATAATTAATAGTATTTGGATAATTAGACTGTTTTATTAAAATTTTAGTTGTAATGCACTTTTTCTTGTATTTTGATTGAGCAAGTCAATTAAGTCTTTCTATTTTAAAATTAAATTAATTTGATTTTAATTAACATTAATTCCTTTTACTTAAAATCCTTAATATTATTAAAATAGAATAAACTTTGGCATAAGATATGCTAAAGTCTAAAGAAAAATATTACACGAACACCCCTTTTGCTATTTAACATCAAGAGAGAGTAAGAAAAAAAAGGAAAAAAAATATAAATATGAGATATGACTTATGATGTAATAAAAACAGAAATATAAAAAATGAAAAATATTGAATAAATATTTAAAATAATAAAATATCCATGTAGCAACTGTTAAGTCTAAAATAAGAAGTTTGCATTGATACATAAGGTACCGCAAAGAACCCTGTGAACCAGCGCTGATATTCCCTTCTTTCGCAGGTTTTGGAGTACACCTGTACTTCTAATGTTTTCATCGATTGGGTAAAAATTGACACGTACTTGATAGGATTCAAACAAAATCCAACTTAAGAAAGAGGAATATTATGATACAAGATCTTGATTTCTCTTGGCCGTTCTTCCGTTTAGAGGAAGAAACAATGCACATTAATTTTTTGTTGCAGGTTTTCAAGTTATAACACTCATTTTGATATGGCTGGTTTGGGGCCAAATGGTGCTACCTTTGAAAGCTAAAGATTAGTTTTTAAATTGTTCATGTGGGTTTCTAGGAAATAAACGTAACAGGGCATGATGGTTTCTTTGATTTGTCACTATTAATATTTAATCTATTTGGTTACATAAAAATTATAATTTTTATGGTCTCGTTAATAAGTACTTTTAGGACATTAATTAAAAAGTTAACAAAAGAAAAAATTATTTACTTCCTCTATTCTTATATAATAGTTATTCAGGGAATTTTCACGTAACCAACAAATATAATTACTCAACTTTTTTCCTAATAAAAATTGTAGACACTTTTCCTATTAAATCATTTCTCCCACTCCACGAACTTTTCTCTTCAATGTCCATATCTACCTATACTCCTATCTCTCTCTCTCCATAACTAACGCATTTCATATTGGTTGACATTTCATTAACTATCTCTTAGCTAATATGATACAGTGTAAAAATTATGAGTAGCTCAATTTTGTGCTTTTTAATAATATTTTTTTTAGTTTCTTAATTAATGTGTTAAGGATATTACTCCTTCTGTTTCCAAATATAATATTTTTTAACTAATTCATTTATTTTAAAAAAATAATTATCATATTAAATTTGTTAATTATTTATACTATTATTCAAAATTTATTCCTTTCTTCTCTGTGTATCAACTTACTTATTTCTTATTAATTTTTGGAAAAAGAATAATTAAGTAAGAATATAAAAAAAGTTAATGCATATAAAAAATAAAAAATATCTTATAAAACGACATAAATATATTTTTTTAAATCTTTATAATTAGAGAGGAGTATATATAACATTATTGGAAATACAACGTGCACAGTCATATTACATTGTTGCTAGTGTGATTATTGGCTAGATATGTTGGTATGATTAATGTAGGCTAGTAAACAGACTTACATTGTATTTTGTACAAGGCCTGTGGGGTCATCTTTGTACCCCCTTGCATTTTAAGCCACTAATATACTTATTTTTTTGGCTGTAAAAAACTCCATCAATCAAAACCAATATTTAAAACATATAAAAACATACCAACAAGACACTTATTGTCTAATGCCCCATTCGTCCAGGGGAAACAATACCGTGTAAAGCACTAGGCATCCCATATGTTATGTCTATTCTTCTTCTCTCTCTCTTTTATTATATATATATATATATATATATATATATATATATATATCATATGCTGTGTCTAACTATTCCAAATGGTCACACCTAAATAGGACGAAAAACAGCTGAATAAATCACAATAGGAAGCTCCTATTCTCACCACCATGTGAGTGAGTTTTTACTTATTTCCAAAATTATCCTTCTTATGGAAAACACGATTCTATTATATAAATGTACAATAAAATCATGTTTTAATTGCATATATACAGGATAGAAAAACATTGTTGGGAAAAGATAATGGTCATGCACAACCAAAATATTTTATACACAAACAATAATTATGCAAGTAACACAACACAATTTTTAACGTGAAAAACCTTCTCAATATGAGAAATAAAAACCACGGGACCGATCTCGGAGTCCATCCAAATTCTTCACAATCAATAAAGTGAGATTTCAAAATGGTTTCAACAACCATTACAATCAACAGACAACTTCAACAAAAGTTGTATCAAACCGTCACAAGAGGCAAACATACAAAATAGGTTTTTGTACGAAATTAATTCCTACCACCAGAAATAATAATTAACAAATCCCAACGGTCAAATTGACTTATTGCAAGAGAGGAACACATTGATAAAATTTTAGGACAATCCAACGGTTGAGAAAAGAGATAACCCTTTCTCAATATCACTTCCGGAAACAAGACAGAACAGAGCAAGAATTCTGATAATCTCTATTTGCAGTTAAAACAATCCCTCTTAAAAACACTTCAACGAATGATCCGAACGGTCCAAATGTATAAACAGATTTTATTAACTGTTCCTCAAAGTTTCAATGCGATCCAACGGTTAGTGTGAGAGAAATGTCCCTAGCAATAACGCTGCATGCTTCAAAAAACGATTTCAGAACCAATTTGGTTTGGAAATTTATGGTGATGCTAAAAGCCTCTATTCAACAAACTAACCATTAGATGTTAATATTGGTGAGTCAAGATATTTCTGTAAAAGTTTCACCAAGATCTAACGGTTAACCAAGAAAATAGAGAAGATTGAAAGATAGCAATTTCTACCTTTCTCCATATGCAATTTTGGTGGTTTCTTTCTCCTCTTCTTTTTCTCTCTTGTGGGTTTTCAAATTAACTGCCAACATCTTAAAAGAAGTAACTGCTAACATATTAAAAGGAAGAACGCTTATCTTTCCTTATTGGGTTGGACTTGGTTTAAGATTCAAGCCCAACAAATATAAATAACAAAAACATGATTTCATTGTATATTTGTATCACAAAATTGTGTTTCTATTGTATATGTTTGGGGTGAAAAATATATGAAACATAAATACTATTTGTTATAAAAATATACAATTTTTGTATTTTTTTTCACCCTGAAAATATGCAACAGAAACATGATTGTGTTATAACTTTTAAAACAAAATTGTGTTTTTGTTGATTTGTTTGACGAGGACATAACTTTTGACTCATATCTGGTTTCAATGTATACTATGTTTATTTCATATAACTCTTTGAGAGGAATGTGTGGCAAGTGCCAAAGGAGACTTGGTCCAAGATTTTTGTCAAAAAACTTTTTCTTCTATGATAAAATTGATTTGGGGTTTGGAATTTGAAGTGTGACGAAAAAAGAAGGGAGAGAAAGGGGTGGGGATGTCATGAGAGAGGATGGTTTGGAAATAAGGGAAAAGGATTGGGGTGTAGAAAAGAGAGGAGGGCAGCAAGGATCATTTACATTTTATAAGGGTGAGAATAACAATTTAGCGGGTGAGAATAGAAACTCTCATCCCAATAAGTAAGAAGACTAGCTGAAGCCTCCTCCCCAAATCAGTCCGTCTTTCTGGACATCCTTTTCCTTGATTAGGATATCCGTAAGATGTTTTCAAGAATTCTCCTTGAACGTTTTAATTATGGATCATCTACTCATGACGAGGATCCCATAAACATTTGTCTTGGATAGTAATTGTGAAATAGTTAGTTAGTATATGTAAGTGAAATAATTCTTTGTAAACTAGGATGAACAAAGATTGAAAGTAAGACTGTATATAAATTAAAGGAAACTCAATGACAAAAATAATTTTTCGAATTGGATTTTGTACAACCACAATAAATGGATTTGTTGCTATTAGTTATACGTTTAGATTGATTACCATTTCAAGGTGAATTAACATGAAATTGCATATGTTCTCTTTGAAGATACAAAGACCATGTTTAATATATAAAAGACTTAAATGTGTTTATTATACTTGAAAAATAAATTATTTTTAATTTATTACTTAAAATTCAATTTTTTTTAATTTAAGTATCCATATTTTTTTTTGTTTTATTATAGTGCCTATCAGTCTTATTATGTTAAATGAAAAACATATTTTTCAATAATTTATGACCTCACCGGTGACAGTGGAGGCTATGGCAGAAGAGAGAAGGCATGAGAACTCGAGTAGCGAAAGGAGCGACATGTGAGGTTAAGATTTTGCGTTGTGAGGTGAAGAGGGCGTGAGGTTACAATGGAAAAAGAGAAAGAGAGGTTGCAGTTTCGATTTGGTGCAGAGCGAGTGGGTGGAGCTTGAACAAAGTGAATAAGGGAAGGGGTGGTGGTAACATGTGACTAACATGTGAATGAGTCAAAATTTGAAGACACATTAGTAATTAGATTAGATTATTTAACATTTCATCTATCACCTCTTCATATAATACAATGAGACTAACATGAACTAGAACTATAATGAAACATAAAAAATTAAATTTTAAATAATAAATTAAAAATGACTTATTTTTTAGATATAAAAACATATTTAAGTTTTTAATAAAATTAACTCTTAGCTACTTTTATATTAGTTAATTCAAATTAAACTCTTTACCTTGTTAATTTCTTTGAACTTTGATGGATATGGAAACTATGTTCTACTGATTGTGATTCAGATCCTAAGTTTTTAGTTGCTGAATTCAAATCCTAATTGCTTTATTTAATGGTCCAGTATTTAAGTTGACCTTTTATTTCTTCCTTAAATACTTAAGATTATGCAAATAGATTGTTAGCCGGTCGTACAGAGAAACATAATACTAAAAAAATCAAATGCAAGAAATCAATCGCCCAATCCTATGTTAATAAGAAAACTACTCAACCATAGTCATGAATACAACCAAGAAGTTAAAACAAAAATATCAAATCGAGATTGTAAAGGAAGAAAGAAGAGGAAAGAATATGCTTTCTATCCCAATCCTAGATTCTTCATCTCTTGTTGTTTGGGTTTTGAACCCTATTTCTATGCACCGGCGGATCCATGTTTCAAGTCTTCATTTTAATAAAATCATTAATATCTGTCCAAAAATATTATATTTTACGCCTCTTAATTTTATATATTTAAACTTTTTTACCAGTTCATATGTAAAAGTAAGTAAATGCACCATCTTATTTTAATAAAGTGCATATATTTATCTTAAAATTTTATATTTTGTACCTTTTATCTTCGTGTTTGAACCCAATTATCTCATATGATAATGATAATTATTAATTCTTTATTTTTTAAATAAATTATCCCACTAATTCAGGATCTAAATCCCCTGCTACTTCTATGTCTACCAAATGTATTTGAACCCTTCCCGTAAAAATGGACTCAAATTCATTATAAATAAAAGATAACATCATAAAAATAAAAAACTATAAGCCTGTTTGATTAGTAAAAAAATATTATACGAGAGAAGATAAATGCAGGCTTTTCTCTTACGCTCACTTCGTTGACACATTCAACAATTGCTCCCCTCCTTTCTTTTAGATCTTGGAATCTATGAACTTTATAAGTGGTCTGATTTTAAAAAGAATAATAAAATAAGAGGGAAACATTCAAGATAGCATTAATTACTTGTTATCTAAAGATAAGTTTTGCACCTTGTTCAGTGCTTCTTTTTTTTTTTTCATTCTTTCCTCCGTTGGTTGCTAACATCAAAAGCTTTAAACCTTTGAAAATATTTTTACGTTTATATATAATAATATGAATTGTATTAAAAAAATTATTATAAAAGGAGTAATAACGTAAATTTGTTATTTTTTTTCTTGTATTGTTCATTATTCATAATATAATGTACTTGACAAACAATTGTCCTATAACGCACATAACGTCCGTAGCCAGGATAACCGTCAGACCGTGAAATTTTCATTAATGTCCTAACAAAAGTAGTAGAAAGGTAAAAAAAAAAAAAAATGGGTGAAAAATATTGATATAATTGCAGACAGATTATAAGGCGAAAAGACTGTCTTCTATGGAGGTAGATGCAATTTTGTTTCATCTAAATATTGATAAAAATGGGCTGTTTTCTGTAAAATGATATTTCATTTAGATAGAGTTATATATATATATATATATATAATTCATTTATATGTTTTATAAGATTTTCTATAATTTATTTTTAAGGAGTTCTAAAAAATAAATGATAAAAAATCTCATAAAACATAAAAGAATAGTATAACTCTAAATGAAATTTCAATTTAAAGAAAACAGTCAATTTTGGTACTCTTCTGATAATTTATATTTTTTCTATTTCTTTTTTTTTATTCCTTCATTATGGACGCACAATTTTTCCACACATTTTTATTTTTTTTCCTTTATTTCATTCATTCTTCTTGTACCACTCCTGACAATTTTATTGCGCATTTGTCTCTCCTTTATTTTTCATTGCTTTATTGATGGTAAAAAGGAAATAGATATTTTTTTATACTAGAGATAAACAGGTTTGGCTAACCGTTCAAAAAATATTTCCAGGAGCTGAAGGTGTATTTTTGAAAAGTAAATTCACCTTCTTGATATTTAAGCTTGTTGGGAAAACCGTTGACAAATTCCTCAACGTACATTGAATGCAAATGACACAAAAGGATAACTATCGCAAACCTTCGTTAAGTTGCAGCAAACGGAGATGGAGCTAAACATGCCCTTAGTTATTCTCAAGACTTAAAGTTGTTTTTGCATGCTCAGCTTGCTAACTTAAATTTGATCCAAATTTAACTTTATAAACTTTAATTCAAACATATATTAACTTCTTCTTCTTATTTTCTACATTTTCTTTTTCTATTTTTCTTTTATGTAAAAAAAATTATTCTGTATCTGCACGAGGTCATTCAACACTGACAGAAAAAGAAGTCCGATCTGGTGGAATAGAAGCGCAAATCTCATATTTGCAACAAATTTGCCATCCTCATGTATTATTAGATCGATCTCACGCCACATAGCATTTTTTGGAAGGTCGTCAGATCTAATAACACATCAAGACTTCAAATTTGTTATGACACAAATCTATCACATGACAGATACTAGTACTTAAAATTTGTCATGAGATAGGTCTGTGTTCTCAGCAAACTCAATTAAATTTTGTCCACTCGAACTTCATCAAGCTCTAGGCATGCCGGGTGGTAACGATTTCTTCACTGCGCCTGTGTAATCCTCCACTGCAGAAGTTGATTGATGTATATAAATCAAAAAGAAAATAAAAGACAAAAAAAAGAGAGTAAAAACTCGGGGACTATGAGTATATGTTGATTTGCTTGAACGAACCAAACTATTCTGGGAGTCCTGAACATGCTTAAATGAGTCGTTAAAATGCAGATTGTGCAGGGAAAGAACAATCATATATATCTATATATATAGATATATATAGTTATTTTTTCCCAGCAAGCTGCATTAAATGAGTAATTTGACCATGGGTGAGAAAGAACCACCGGCCAGTTGTTACAACCAGTTCGAACAGAAGCAACACGAAGAAAAGAAGCGTGTGAGAGATAGAGAGAGATGATTATTGATGAGAGAGCTTCCATTATTTGGGGTTTAAAAATGCTTGTTTTTGTTTTTGAATATTTTCAATACTAGTGTGTAGGTGTGAATGACATGTTCAAAAATCAAAGATGTCAACAAAATCCTTTTAAAGAATTATTGTTCGGACATAAAATTGTAAATAATTCCACCCAACAGTAATTACTCAATTAATTTTTTAAGTGTTAAGAAATCAGTTTTGAATAGAGTTGTTTACAAATTAAAAAAATATCAGAGAAAATGTTGAGCATCCAATAAAAGAGTGACAGTAAAAGAAAATAAGAAAAAAAATTAAATGAATTTTTTTATAAATTAAAATTATTTATTTTTACTGCATAAATTAAAATTAATTTATGTAAAACTAAATTAAGAGAAAAAAGATTATCAATAATGTAAAAACTTATTTTTACACTGTTATTCAATAAAAAAATAATAATTTAAGAATAAAAATTAGGTTTGACAAATTATTTCAATTAATTTTAATTTTTTTTACTGGTTGAAAATTTATTTAAATATTCACTAAAGAAACTTTTTCTTTAGTAATTTGTAACATTTTTAATAGCATGTCAAAAATGATAATTTTTATACATTTTTTAGTTATTCAACTAACTAACAGATTTACAAACACTTAAGATAAACAAGCTAGCTTAAAAGAGTTCACTTATCAACTTTTAACTTTCATATTTTTAGTTAGTTTTGTCCAACATATAAAAAATTAAATAAAATATTAAAAATTATAAGTTAAAAGTTAGAGTTTAAAAAAATGTTAAAAATTGCTTAAAAAATTATTTGCCAAAAGAACAAACAAGTTTTTCAACTTATAAAAAAAGTTAAAAACTAGTTTAAATAACTTGCCAAACATAGGCTTATTAGCAGAAAAGTTGAATGCTTGTAAGCTAGCTGTGAAAGTGTTTGATAAAAATTTAGTGATTTTACCCATACTGCGTATAATCAAATTGTTAATAAATTATTGTTATTTTTAAATCAAGTTTTTCCTTTTGTTTTGAACAAATATTAAAATGTATTTGTTTCTTTGTCATTTTCAAAATAATGCTAATTTTATATTTTCATGATCAAGTATATATGTCCTGCTTTGTTTCAGTGTTTTTAAAGTTCCATTCAATCACACTACGTACTGATTGAATATTTTGATTGAATATTTTAAAAGGGTAATATTACTTATTAGTTATTTTATAAATTATTTTGAAATTAATTTAAATAATTGATATTTTTAAGTTATCATTTTTAAATTAAAATAATTTCTCTTTCTAATGGCATTAATGTCATATTTTAACAAGTCTTTTACTTGTTTAATTTTAAGTTATTAAAGTTTTTTTTGTCTTATTATAATTACCTTTTTTAAATATATTGATTAAAAATATTTCTGATTAATTAACATTGTTATATCAACTTTATTTACAACTTACAGAAAATAATCTGTACCAATTTAAACTATAATAGAGGTGTTCTTTCTCTTTTATATAAAAATAAAAAAAATAACACTTATCTCTTCTTTCTATTTTCTTTTATTACGTAAAATTGTGGAGAGAGAACTTTAGAGTCGTGAGAATTAGTGCAACACGGGTAAATTTCATACCCAAGGGAATGTTTTTCGCTGGAAACAAGCTAGGAATCTCTTTATCAAGAATTTCTGTACACACTCTCAAGTCTTGCGAACCTAATATGCATCCACCAGGCCAAACCCCTTTGGCTATCTCTTCTTCCTTCCTACTTTTAATTTACCAAAAATATTACGTAACCTATAATATTATTCAGTACTTATACTAAAAGTTGCAGTAAAAAAAAAGTATAATTTTTTGTTTGTCCGTAATAATGGATTACGTTAAGTATGGAATCTGCATGGAGCCATGCCATGGACGGTGGACCATTACATAATAAACATCGTCGTCCTAAAGAATTTAGAACAGTCGTTGTTTGTCTATTTTATAGTAGTGAGAAGACACTCGGTAAGAACGTTTGCTTTCAGATTCAACCATCCCTAAAGTAGAAGGGACTGCAATTTGCCGCTGCCAACATCTGAAAAAGTTTGTGCAGTAGACTTTCCATTTGTTGTTATAGATGCCACCTACAGAAGCACCTTGTGCTCCTAACCAATTAATGACAGTATATAAACACAAAATACACTGACCTAACATATCTCTACACTTTTTTTTTTTTTTTTCTGAAAGCAAAGTATTTGTTTTTTCAACAAAATCTTTTATATGTACAATTAGAAAATCAAACATCTATCAACATATTTAAAAAATTCAACCATTTATCAATTGTGATAGACGTTACTGATCATATCTCTTTACTTATCATGGGGTGTTTAATGAATAATTATTATAGGCTAAACTGAATGTCCCTCCTCATTGTCGCTACACCAGCTGCATCTTTCTTTTATTATGCCATTTCCAAAATATATAATCAGGGTGAATTGCCTTGTCCTATGATTTTGCTTTTTTTTAAATGTAATTTTGAAAAGATGCAAAATATGTTAGATAAAAATGGAGTCGAGATAACTTTAATTTACTTTTAAAATATTTTTATATTCATTTTCAAAATCAAGAAAAAAAAGTTTTATGAATTTGACTTAGTTTTAAAAACACACTTTCTATTGTGACATGTTCCTTCTTGCTAATATCATTAATGTTATTATTATCACTACCATTATCAATGTCATTGTCACCATAGTCATCCATACCATCATTACCACTAATACCATTGTTATCTCCTTTTCTATTGTCGTTGCCACCCGTGATCGCTCTAGAATATTTAACTTAGTTGTGGAAAAAATATGCATACATATAAATTAATGGGGTAAAAGTCATATTATATTTTTTAAAAAAATTAAGTTATGGAGATAATTTATAACTACACATACATGTTATATTAAGAAAAAAATATCAATGGACACAATTACCCCCTTCCTCTCCAAAGTATATTCGTCCCTGATCATCAATAGTGTCAATATTGTTATTATCATTATCACCATTATCATTAGTGATACCAACACCATCATCATAACTGTTATTGCCACCATGATGGGTGAACCTACTTGGCCCCCTGGCCTTTTACAAATTATTTTTAATTTATATAGTAATTATTTTTATTTAGTAGTTTAATTATGTATATAATGTTATTTAAATGTTTTTTGAAAGGTATTTAAATGTTATTTATCTTCTTCTTTTTTTTTACCTTTTAATAAAATATTTTATTCTTTTACAATCTTCATTTATAGATAATTGTATAGTTTTTCTAATAATTATCATTTTAAAAGTTATAAATAATTGTATTTTGTAATTAAATTACTTTATTAATATTTCTTTTATATTAATTTAAAAATTAAAGATTATTTATTAACTTTCTGTTAATGGTTATCAAACATACAAACATTATGTAAGAGACAGATAATTTAGACTTTGAAACACATGAACACACATTTATCTTTCTATCATCATTCTTCCAAGTATTATCTTTATTTTCTCATCTCATTTTATTTTTTTTATCATTGGGAGGTCCAATATGTGTTTGAGTCTCAAGTGTAATAGTGTATACATATATGCTTTGTCATCCTTAAGAAAACACATTAGATATCCATTTGTGCCAAATGTCTTTCATATTTAATTTTTTTAAGTTGTAATCTTTACTACTATAAAACATTTTTCTTCTTTAACTTTTTTACTAATTGAAATCAATATCTTCAATAGTTGGTGGCTTCTATTATCGTAAAAGATAATGTAGTGAGTACCATAATTTTCTTTACACATAATTAATCATAAATCTAGATTACACTAGATATAACTAAGTTATGTTTGATAATACATTTTAGATTTTTTTTATATTTTTTTACTAGTTGAAAAACTTATTATAAATTTATTTGAATGTTCAATATAACAAATTTTTTTAATAATTTATTATTAGCTTTTAGTGTTTTAAATCGCTCCTTGATATAACATTTTTTAAATGTTAATTTCTATTTTTTTATATTTTCTTTCATTTTTATTTTTAATATATTTATTTAATTTCTTGATTACTCTTTTTAAATAAATCAAGATTTTTTTTATTTTTTTTCATTTTACACTTTTTATCAATTTTATCGAAAACTTATAAATTCATAAAAACCAACTTTTCAAATTCTATCTATCACCTTTAATCTACAATGATTAAAGCTAATTTTATCCCACCTAACCATAAAAACCAAAAGGAGGATAAACTTTTCCTTTATCTTTCCTCTGTTTCATTCTGTCCTGCACCAATCTGTCAAATCTATTCCACATTTGTCTCCTTTTTTTTTCATCTCTTTCTTAATTGTAAAAAAAATAATATAATAGATGAATAACTTCATGTTTCATCTTATATATACCCTTTCTATTTTTCTCTTCTGTAATTGTTCTGCTGTACTTGCAAGCAAAAAAGAAGTCTGATCCGATGGGTTTGAAGCCCAAGTCCCATCTTCTAGACAGATTCGAAGTCCTGATGAGTTATTTGATCTCAGGACAGATATTATCTGAGGGTCTGTGTGTTTGCCAAATCCAATCAAATTTCGTCCACTCGGTGCTTCAACTTCATGAAGCTCTGGACATGCCGAGTAGCTATTAACCCTAAATAAGCAATGGCTTCTCTGATCTCAGCGCTAATCAGCCTACTAAACACATTCTTTGGTTGAATCCCCAACCCATCAGCCATTGCTTCCAACACTTCACAGAACAGATTCTTCACTGCCCGTGTATATATATTTCTCCACAGCTGGCCTTCGAAACAATAACATACGAAAGAAAAAAATGTCAATATTTTTTTTTATCATGATTTGTTGAAATTTGAAGTGGATGGAAATGTATGAAAATAAAAGAAAAGATGAAGAAAAAAAAAACAAATAAATAGAAATCAGGGGATTTGTTTGATTTTTGAAGAGCTTGATTACCTGATACTTTTTGGGTTTTGCTGAAAAAGGAGGTGTCATGAAGGTTTGAAAGTCTTAGAGATATGACTCTTTTAATGCATGCAGTTTCCTGGAAAGAAGCACAACCGGTATTCTTGCAAGTTGCTAAACCCATAAGGAAAGCGAAGAAAATAAGCATATTTGAGAGGAAAATTGATATTTGGACACCCCAATAATACAATAGTACTACTACAAACCTTTTTTTTGTTTTTTCATCTCTTTTTATTACATCATATTTATCAATCAAATAAATCATTTTTTTTTGTTTAGATCGATCTCTCTCAAGGTGTTTACATCTCCTAGGATTGTAAAATATATTTTTCCTTTTGAGAGATCGAGAGAGAAGATTGATGAGTGATGAGAGGAGTGCGATGAGTTAGGGTTTAAATAAGGAAATGGGGCTGAGGATTATCACTAATGCCAGAAGGCTGAGGAAATGAGAAGCGCCATAGGCATCTATCTCTGATGGTCTTCGTGTCGTGTTCGTGGCATTACACCATCCACACGAGAGATGCGATTCTTTTTTTTTTTTTTTGTTATGAATTTAATTAAAATATACCGAAAGTATTAAGTATGTAATGTGGACGTGCTATAATATTATTCAGTGATTCAGTGACATATTAGTACGTAAATAAATGTGATAATTTTTTTTAGTAAATATTTAAGGGAAAATACGTCACGTACTGATAGTGTAATAAAGTAATTGAATAGTATCCATGCATTTTCAAGGATTTGGAAGAAGAAGAAAAATAGTTTAATGAAAATTCTAATATGTCGTTCAATTATAAAATATTATTGGTATAATTTTTGTGAAACTTATTAAAAGAGGAAAATTATATATTCTTACTTAGTGCATTTATGTTTGGTCTAACTTATTAATTTTGTTAACTTTCTTAAAGAGATTGTTTCTTAAGAAAAGGTAATTGCTTCTTGCAAATAATCTCTTACCAAACACACTGTTACTTCAATATAGAAAAATGTATATAAATTTTCACTAATAGTTTGTTCAAAATATTAAAATGTATTCAGTCTCCTTGTTTTTTTCTTACATTTTTAGTTACATAAAAATTTAAGAAAATATTAATTTTATTTTCTCTTATTGTATGAGAAAAAACAACATATTTATGGTAAATACTTTTATAATTTTTAATGTGATAATTATTTGGATGGATGATGATTAAATTTGTCATTTCCACAAAAAATATTTTTTGCTCTTTTTTTTATTATGACATTAATATAAAGTATTTATAGCTTTCTGATGGTTAATATCTGTTCAGAAATGAAATATGTCTGATCACTTTTAATAAAAATTTTCCTATCAATCATATATTTTAAAATATAAGACTTGAATTCAAAATCTTATTTAGGAAAATTAAACTCAATTTCACTCGAACTAACAATTCATTATTCATATTTAACTAATCATAAAGGTCACACATGATTTTTTTCTCGTCTCAATTTTCTTTTAAATGTCGGTAGAAAGTATAATATTTCTTTTCAGTGTTATTCACTCAGTTTCTTACTATTTATTTTTGCCTATAGCAAACAAGGCATAAGACTGATATGCCACATAAACAGGGCTTATTAAGTTCGTGAAGGGGGACTGAATGAACATTATTCGGTTGTACGGTGTAAAATTATGCTGCTACAACATCTAACAAATGAATAAATATATTTGGACGAATATCTTGAGAGAGATAAAAAGAGAAAAGAAATAAATGATTGATAACATAATATGACAATAAAAGATAGATAAAAAAAAATGAAGGATGTCAATGGAATGCACGTTAACATTATTCAAATGTCCAAATATCATTATTCCTACCAAATATCAACAAAATAATCTCTCCTGATTCAACAAGAGATAATTATTTTATATGATCACATGGAGGATATTCACGAGTCCTTGCAAGCTATACTGATAATGGCTTTAGAAGTGTTAAATATAAGAACAATGTCACTGGAAAAAAGAGGCAATGTGGGTAAAGGCCAGAGCACAAAAGTTTACACCTATTGCAATAGAGTTGGCCATAATGTTGGTGTATGTTACAAGAAAGATGGCTACGTATACCTCCTATTTTTATCAATAATTAATATTTCCTGAAAAACTTAATTAGCTTCCTCTTAGTAGGTCCCTTCTCTTAACTACTGTATTTTTTTCCATCTATCTCAAAAACATACTTAAACTCAATTATACTGAAACCAACGTATAAAGTTAGTCAAGTTTTCTTCTTTTAATAAAATTACTAGTGACAATTCTATATTTTTGTTCATAAATTTCACATAAGAGACCAGAAGCAATGAACGAGGGCTAATCAACCTCATGGTCTGAGTCACGACATGATCCTCTACATGAAAACAGTAGAGGGACCACGTGGGATTTGTCGGCATGGTTACATGTCGCATCTGTGCATGGACATATCACATTTATCTATCGAGTGTACGTACGTTGCAATGATGAATGTTTTGAATGGTTGACATTAGTATAAATCATTTTTAGTGATATCTATCTTTTTTTTTATTACACTTTTTTTATATATTCACAAGACTCCCAGATAACTTATTTAATGAGAAGAATTTAATTTCACTCTAATCAACCATTATTGATATTCATACTGCTTTTATTATAAATAAATATGCATGGGTTGGATCAAGTACTTGTGTTGCTTTGGGTAAATTAAGCATCGGAATACTTCTTGCTGTTGGTTTTTTATTATTCTTTTATGATGCAGGGTGGATTTAATCTGGTCTCCATATATGTGGTCATGCTTCCTTTTTAACAGTAGGATTGGATGTGTAAAAATTCCTTCTTTAACATGGCACACCGTTCTTTATACCAGTTGCAATTGAAAAGTAATCCACGGTCTTGTCAATCTAAAATCAACATCATTCCATAACTTTTTCCTCTTTTGGCGTACTGTAACTATTCAGAATTTTGCCAAACCTAGCCTCTTCCTGTAGCAAAAGGTCCTGCAGCTCTATGATTGTCGGCAACATTTGTTGATCTGTTTTTTTAGATATTGTTTCTTTTCTTTTATTTATTTAATTGCTTTTTTAAAAAAAAAATGTTTATGTATATAATATTTTTTTCAATAAAACTCCGAACTGTTATACAGATAACAGTTCAGTTGAAAAAATCAAACTACTTTTAAATTAATAGTTAACCGAAACTGTACATCAATTTTATAAAGGTGGTTATTTGAGTGACACTTAGAATAAGTTATATCAATATGATTTATGTTTATTTAATTATATAATGTGATGTGACTTATATTATTATATCACATAATTTTATTTAATTTTTATTTTTAATTAAAATCTAATATTTTTTTTGTAAATTTAATATTTTATGAAAATACATTTTATTCCTAATTAATTCTTATTATTCCTGATTCTAAATCTAAATTTTCCTTCTTTGTGTACAATATTTCTTACTATCGTTAATACTTAATAGTATAGCACTTTCCACTTATCACTTCGTGCATGGTGCCTTCTACTTGATCTAACCAGTATTGGAGAAGAGTTCTCATCTCCACATTCTCTATACAAACGCTTAAGTGATATTTTTTCTTTGCCTTAAAAGTATAAAATGGATTAAGTATATCTAATAAATTAATCTCATAATTTTCTTTTATCCAACATTAAAATAAATATATCTTTTATTTAAGATTAAAATAAATATATAATAAAATTTTGAAAATCTTTTTTAATCTTGATCTTAATTTTTTTAAATAAGTTAGAGAGAGAAATATTTACAATTTTTCCAGTCAAATGCATAGCATTTTTCCCTCTAACTTGTTTAAAAAATCAAGATAATGATTAAAAAATACGTATTTTGAAATTTTATTACATATATGTATTCTAATCTTGGATAAAAATTATATTTGTTCTAATGGATAAAGATAATTACGACATCAATTTATTAGATATAATTAAAGTATTTTATTTTTTAAAGGCAAACAATATACATAATAACACTCAACTCTTGCACATATAATGTAGATACGAGAATTTTTTTGTAACCGTAGTTGGTGATTAGATAGGAGGCATGGTGCAAGAAGCACACATGAAAAATAGTTTATTGTTGATGACAGTAAAAAAGATTATACACATGAAAGACAAAACTAGGTTTAGAATCAAGAAGAATAGAAATTAATTAAGGATAAAATATATTTAATAAAATATTAAACTAAAAATAAAAATATTAGATTTGCAAAATATCTTTGAGCTTTAATAGAAAAAACAAAAAAATTATCTAATATAACAATATAAATCATATGAGATTACATGATTAAATAATATATAAGTGATATCAATATTAATTAAATAATAGTCTTTTATTAATCACTAACTAATAGCGAGACTGAATCTAATATTCAAAATTCGTCCAAGCTTAGCCTCTTCTAATCAGAAAAGGTCACGCTGATTCATGCAACTTTATATTTGTCAGCAACAATTGTTGATATGCTTTTGCTAATTTTTTCATATTAGTCCTTCTAATTTTTTTATCTATTCAATTATTAAAAATATTTATATTTAATTAAGTATTTAATAATTTAAGGTCACCTTAATTATTATTTTTTTAATGATACTTTCGTCTCTATTTATTTATAAATATTTTATATATTTATTATGAATGAGAAAAATAACAATAAATTCATATTAAATTTTTTAAAAATATTCTAAATAAAAATATTAATTGAATTATTTATTCACTTTGAGTCTTCCTCAATGGGTAAAATAAGAAAATAAAAACAAATTATTTAACATTGAATTCAACCCTAAACCTAAAACAAACAAAAAAATGAAGCTTTAGACAATATTTATACTTAAATCCTACTTTAATCATTTTTCACTTTATTTTTTTAAGCTACAAGATTTACAATTGAAGCTTTATCATTATAATCAAATAATTTTAACAACTCACACTCTATGGAAATCCATTCAGTTATTATTTGCAGCATAATTGATCTCACATTAAATCTAAAAAAGTTATAAATAAAACTTCTTTATATATTAAAATATATTTATTATAAATTTTAATTATGTGTATGTGAATTTTAATTATAATATCATTTACATATTAATATATATATTATAAATTTTAATTATATAAACATAAATATTTATTCTATACATTACACGTGTTAAAATACTAGTTATAATTGATGTTTATCTCTTTTTTTTTTCTTTTTCTTCATATCATACTTTTAATCAAACTATTGGGTCATTTAATTTGTTTCTGGCTTAATCCAATTGTTAGATATACCCCCCTAATTTGTTAGATATACCTTTTTTTTAAAAAAAAAATCATCTAAACTACCCTTTTTTTTCAATTATAATTGAAAATCACTATCACATTTTTATTACAAAGACTCTTAAAAGGACCCTTAAGAGAAATCTATGTTACACATGGAAACATTTTTTAAAATTCGACTCAACCCAGTGGTACAACCAATTGAATTGGAAACCAAACCCAATGGATTCACTTCTTGGATCATTTATGTCAATGACTCCTTGACATGTCATCGAATCGGGAGCTAAATCAGAGCAAACCAATATTGTTGGCTCGAATTGAACCGCAATAAACATTCTTTTTCCGGCTTTCACATTTTTCTCTTTGTTTGTGCAACTTTTACATTTTTCTAAGTTGCAGACTTTCACCGTCTTACCTATCTCTATATCCTTACCTGCAATTAGGGTCGGAGATGAATTGAATTTTTAAGAATCTAATTTATATTTATTTAAATTGATTAAATTCTAAATTTATATTCATATTTATTTAAAAAGTAATTTTGATTTAAGATTCAATCTATTTAAGTGAATATAAATTTGGTCATATCTAATTAAATGTTATAAAGATTTTTTTTACAAATTTTAGTAATTAAATGTTAAAAAGTGAAAATTTAGTATCTGTCCAATTAAGAGATATTCTCAACCGACTTTGGTCAAAACTATTTTCGATAGATCTTGGTTAGTGTATTTTCGATCAACCTCAATCAAGACAATTTTCGATAGACATTGGTCCAAACAATTTTAGACCGACATCAACCAGGACTATTTTTTTGCTGAAATCAGTTAGTGCGTTTTCAGTCGACATTAGTCAATGATGTTTTTGGTTGATCTTAGTTAGGGTTACTTTTTGGTTGAGGTCGGCTAGGGTTTTTAGTCAATGTTGATCGGTGATATTTTTGCCGACATTGACTAGGGGTTTTTTGATCAACATCGATCATGACTAGTTTTTGACCGACATTGGTTAGGATTTTTGTGACGAACATCGGTAAGGTTTTTTTTTGCCGATGTCGGTCATTGATATTTTTTGACCAACATTCTTTAAGACTATTTTTTGGTCGACGTTCACTATGTTTTTTTGCTGACGCTGGTTGAAACTATATTTTTGTTGGCATCAGCTAAGATTTGTTGGCAAACATTAACCATGACTATTTCTTTTAGTCAGTGTTAGCTACGGATATTTTTTGTTAACATCAACTATGGTTTTTTTGATCAGCGTCAATTAGGGAAATATTTTGACTGATGTCAACTAAGTTTTTTTTGCCGATGTTGATCGATGATGTTTTTCAGCCAATGTAAGTCAATGATGTTTTTAGCTGATATCGGCCAAAAAATAGTTCATCTGACGCTAACCAAAAAAACCTAGCCGATGTCAAGCGAAAAGCCTACCTGACGTTGATCATAAGATAATCTCGACAAACATCGATAAAAAATCCTAGTTGATGTCGACTAAAAAATAGTCTCGACTAATGTCGATCAAAAAGACTTTAGAGGACATCGACCAAAATATAGTCTGACCAACGTTGACAAAAAAACTCTAACCAACATTAATCGAAAATAGTCTCAACTGATGATGGTTTAAAAACATAATAAGTTTATGTTGACCAAAATAATTCAATACGTCATCGACCAAAAACTAGCATCTAGCACTACTACAAGGGACCTATTCTACTACGGTTCTATGCGCATTACAACGACGGTCATACGACTGTCATAGATATAGACGTCGTTGAAAAGATACATATTTTAACTACGGTCAAGGGACTGTCTTTGAAAACGGCATTTCAACTACGGTTATGATACCAACCGCGTTTGAATACTGTCACATCAACTACGGTTCAATTGATGAACCCGTCTTTGATTAACCAATTTTCATTAAAAAAAATAAAAAAATCCATCTATTAAAACACGGTTTGCTTAGAGGAACCGTAGTAGAAATGTTTCTTTTTCATATTTTAGTATATATTTGAAACTTTTTATATATTATGTATATTATATATATATATATTAAATATTATTATTAAATTAAATTTATAGACAATAAAATGATTAGATTCAACAAATTATTGGGTTAAAAAATATATATATCAAGTCATTAAAATGTTGCTTTCTATATCTCTTCACAAATTTAGAGACAATAATATATATAACTGTAAACCATATGAGGCTGTAACGCTAATAATGACAAACCAAATTTGCACATTAAAATATCAACATTTTAATGTTGCTTTCCACGTGTCTTTACAAATCCAAATTTCCAAAACCAAACCAAACCATGTGAGGTTGTAACTGCTAAAAGGCTAATAATGACAAGGCCACACTACAAGCAAAGCAATTAAATCCTCCATGCACTCAAGAAAGCTAGTTAAACACCAACATGGCAAGGACAAATACAAATACCACCTGAAGAAATGGGCTCCAACAATTCGATCTTCAGACTTGGTCTTCTCTCCAATTAGGTTCAAGCCAATTGTGGAAGTGTTACTCCAAGTACATAATGAGGTGGACAATACTTTTCAAGATCAGAAAATATCTGTTGCTTTAAGAATCCATTCTCAATAACAGCCTGTCCAGACATCAAACACCAAAAGTTTATAATCACCCAAACAAGAAAACAAGAAAAGAAGGGGGGTTGTGTGCAGGGGAATCAGAGTCTCCTTAGAAAGAAAACAAGAAAAAGGAATAAAGGACCAAAAGATCAGTTAGTAAAGACACACACACAAAAAAAAGAGAAAATAGTAATAAAGACACTGCCTCTTCTTCTCTATCACAGTTTTTGATTTATTTGTACTATAATAAAAAATTAAGATCATGGAAATAGAAAAAATAGTAATAAAATGTGTTTCACTTACAGTGACATAATAAGAGGTCATATTGTGGACAACATTCAAGCTTTGGAACTTCTATAGCCTACGTACCAGAGGCATCAAGCAATTTTTACTCTGCCTTCCTACTAGTCCATAAGTTTACAAGCAAAGACCTGGCTAAAGATAAACATTAACCTATATAAAAGCACAGAATTACCAAAAAGAAAAAGAAGCAGCTGGAATATCTATAATTAAAAAAATAGTAAGAAAATGAGTCAATTCTTCTTCTCAAAACCTCTGTTGCCCACCCCCCCAACTGTTCATAGCTTAGAATGGTGTGAACTTAATAGTAAGCAAGACCAACAGGGTCTTGAACTAATGATAAGTGGGGAAAAAGTCTTAATAGTTAAACAACTCTCTCTGTCTACTCAATCCCTTATAATTCACATATTCAACATAAGCCTGAACACTCCAAACTAACCATGAGGATTAACCAAGTAAAGGATTAGATTTAGATATTGAAAACATTTGCTGCTATCATGGTTGGTATAAAAATAATTCATGAATAGTACGCACATAACCAACTATGAAATAATGAACTTTGAGATAATTGAAGTACCATTGACTTAACGGATCCTATAACAGATAAGGACATTAGTAGGTTACCACTTATAATATAATCATTAATGAGTTACAATGAAACCAGGGAAAGTATTAACAGAACCAAAAGAAAAAGAGCTTCATACTTACACTGTCAACAACAATTACATCAACTGAACCACTACGGATTAAGGTATCCACAAGACTTAGTGCTTGTTCACCACAATCAAGTTGGAAGAGAAGCAAGTTTGTTGTATTCACACCAATAGACTCTGCAGGTGTCTTATCAAGGGCATGCTCGGCATCGACAAAGACACAATAGCCTGTACGAAACAATCATATCAATCTCTGCATAAACCAACTGCAAAATTCTTAACAAAGATCCTTAACAAGTAAATCAAAGAACTAATATATAGGCCTGTTCATCTTCACTATTAAATTATCACAATTAAAATCAAACTAATGGAAGAAACACATCTGAAAGATTAACACAACCGACCCTGCAACACAGAAAGCACTTGACACTCATTGCATGCCCATTCCAAAACCAACCTTTTAACTCATTGGATACCTCAAATAAAAATACTATTAACTAGTTAATCCCAAACAAGCATCATTCTTTCTTTGAACTTACCCCTTTTCGTCCAATAAAATCGGCAATAGGCCCACTTGTTATCTCGCCAACACTAAAATAATTTTTGATTGAAATACAAACAACACCAATAGCAGCATCAACACACCTGAGACAGTGGTAGTAGTTTTAATAAATCACGACCGGTCCAATAAGAAAGGCCAGGCTCGAGACTAAATCGGAGAAGGCTTCTGGAAACCCTTGCAGCTCTCCAGCATGTTCTCTGGCAGCCCCGAATCCGAAGAAATTGAAATCGATCCCTACGCACAAACCAGCAGTGAAAATTCTCAAATCTTCTCAAATTTTCCCGAGAAAATCAGAGAGAAAGCGCGAGAAAAGTAAAGAGTAAAGTGATTTGAAAATAAACCTGATTAAGGTGCTTGAAAACTGAAAAAAGAACCCTCCGTCAACATCCCCCGCGAACTCCCTCTCAGCCTCAAAACCTTCAACCTCTCGTCGAACACTTTCTTCGACAAGATTCGAGCTCCATTGCGAACCTCTCTCAGCTTCAGTTGATAAACCTTTTCTACAACCAGTTCGGTGGTGAGATTCAGTGAACCTCAGGTTTGAGCGTAGCGATGCGACCTAGGCGTGAACACAAGAGAGGAGAAGAAGGGACGCAACTAGGTATTTGAACACGAAAGAAGAGAGGATGGGCCTCGACCTAGGTATATCTGACACGAAAGAAGAGGAACAGGCTTGCCTGTAAAATGAAAAAGGCCTACTACGGTTACCATATAAAACCGACTTTGATCACGCAAAAATATTAAAAAAATGAGATAGGGAATCAGAAAAAGGCAGACGCGTTGGACTTTTAATCAACTACGGTCGCCACTGAACCGTATTTGAAATAAGTGAACTTTTAATCAACTACGGTCTCTACTGAACCGTGTTTGAAATAAGCTTTTAATAAAAACGGTTTCCACTACACCGTATTTGAAATAAGTAAACAAAGATGGTCCTAATTTCAACCGATTTTAAATTAATTAAACAACTACGATTTTAATATAACTGTGTTTGAATAATTACTTTTATTTACCAAAATGCCACCGTGCTCATTTCAACTACGATTTTTGAAAAACTGACTTCGAAAATGCATCGTAAAAGCCAGATTCTCTAGTAGTGTAGTGAAGTTGGCCAAAAAAATATAGTTGTCATTTGTCCAGAAAATTGTATTGGATTTAAAAATCCAAATAAATATCCAATCCATATCCAATTAATTAGATTGAATTTAAAATCCAAAAAATTAGATTTGGATGTGAAACCAATCCATTTAAATGGATTTAAAGTAAATTAGATTGAATTAGATATAGATTAGTTTTACGGATTTGGATTTTTTTTGCACAATTCTACCTGCAACTTCCACGTTTCTCTATCTTGTTCACGTGCCACTTTTGCCATACATGCTAAACAACTCAAAAATTGCAAACAAATATAAAGTAGACAAAATAAGTAATATTGGGAATCGATCAGACAACCTTTAACATATCAAACAATGAACTTATATAAATATTATTGACAAAGTATAGGTTATGAATAATTGATTTTTTTTAACATAAATTGATTCATTGGATTGATTTTCGAACCTGATAATATTGTGAGAAACCACCATGCATCCACCCCTCATCACCATCAATGTCGCCCAATCACTCAGGCTTGAAATTGATTTGATAACTCTCTACTTTGTTCCTCAAATTGTTATTGTTGTGCCGGGTTTCATATCAATCATGAATCAGTTTATCAATTGTGAATAAGACATTCCAAATTTTTTATTGCTTTATCATTTGATTCTGTGCCCGCCAATGTGGTTTCAACAGTGAGTGAAGTTGGGTTTTGAAATTTTAAATAGAGGATGAAATTTTGGTGCGTGCATGATTGTGTTGGAAACGAAAGGAATTGGAGATGGCAATCAAGTTTCCAAAAAAGGACATATATATAGTTGCACTAGTTAATCAACGATGTTTGGAATATAGACATAGATCTGGGTTTGTTGAGTAGAGAAAATAAGTGCTAAGAAGAAACACCTACTACAATCATCTTTGAGCTCATTGAAGATTTTTTAACAATGGAACTTTTGGTGCAGAAATAATAACCAATATGCTATGAACATCATCAACTATTTATTATGCAACCCCATTTCAAACTCTCTGGTGGTTCTCGAAGTTGTTTCCGTTGATGACCTTTACTGGAAAAAAAGGGGTACAAAAGGGTATTTAGAGAATAAAATATAAAAATAAGGAAAAGGGAGGTACATATTGTAATTAATAGAGGTATATTTATCAATAGTCCTCGCTCAAATTCTGAGTAAAGAAGTCCATTATGAAATCATCGTGGACCTGGGCCATATAATTCTTAGTCCGAGTCGTCTCAAACCGTAGTCTGATACTCTGATGTGATGCTTGAATGCTTTGGAGTAGTATTCTATTGTTTCTTTGCGGGTTTCGTTGTCTGGAAAAAATAAATATTATTTGTATTCCCTAATTTTATAAATATACCTCCTCTATTATTTTATTTTTCTAAATATATATTTTCTGGAAAAACCTTTCAAAGATGGGCTTTGCCCCCACACATTCACAAAAATAAAAACCTTTCCAAAATGTTAAATTTTAACACTTCCAGAAAATACTTTATGAAAGCCAATTTTTTTCAAAAGAAAGATAGAAAAAACCACAAATTGTCTTTAAGTTGCTTTGTGTTTTCTATGTGTTGATATAATTGTTTTTTCAATTTACTTAGAAGAAATCTTAGCAATAAAATAAAATAAAATTATAAGTATCAAGAAAAGTGATAGCAATATGAATCTTATGAATGCATTGACACTCCAATCACAATAATAAAAAATCTTTCAAGTGAAGTAATCACCAAAATTATGTCCTGTTTTGTGTTGAAGTTGTTATTCTAGTTGAGAAGTAAAATTTCTACAACGACGAAAAGTACAACCAAGTTCCCAAGTTTTTCGCAAATACACCGTTATCGTCATAGACTATCGCAAATAGTACAAAGATGGTATCCTTAAAGGTAATTAAGGTAATTGGTGTTCCATTTTCCCCCTAAAAACTAGTTTCTGCAAAGTACTATATAAAATATGTTGAATTTTTAACAATTTCGGAAAATAGTTTCCAAAATTTTAAAATTTTAATGCTTCCAAAAAGTACTTTCTAGAATGTGTTGAGGGAGTTAGTAGAAGAAGGATATTTTGAAATATATATATACATATATATATATAAGGAGATATATTAGTAAAATTGGAAGTTGTCAATAACAAATGTCCTAAAAAATATAACGATGCAATTCGAAATAATATTTGAACTAAAATGAACTCATAAGTTAAAGAGAAAATGGTACAACAAATTATATAAACTAGAGAGAAAAGAGAGAAGTTTGAAATGTTATAAATGATGAGGTAAAAAGAGATAGACACAAAAATATGATATTATATAAATTGTTATAATATGAATTATTATACTTTATAGTAAATAGTTTATACATAAAATTATCTATTTTCCACTTCCGCGATGTTTTTTTATGCCTGTTAATCTCATTAATTAAAAGTTGACTTACATTAAAAGAGTTTATTATATAATTAAAATACTTTTTAAAGAATTTTCTTTGAAAAAGTTAAAATAATGAAATTTATGCTAATTTAAACATGTTAAGTTTATACACATCCTATGAAATCATTGCATATCTCACTTACCCGTGGTCAATATATAGTTTTTTTTTTTTATATATAATTAATTGCATGGTCAATCTTTTAGAGTAACGATGATATATACGTATCACAACAATCTCCTTATTTAATTTAATTACAGCAAACTTCGAACCTGAAGTTCAAGTAAACAAATCAAACTATACATGTGTGCAAGTATAAATATATGTTCATGTAGAATTGTAGATTGACATCGTAGAGAGAACAGCAAAGGGCCACAGGACCTTTATTATATATAATTTACGTTGAATAGTCCCCATTCGCTTAGATGTTTGTAGGCTTAAGTTTGACCCTTGAGTTTGAAACGAATACAAATACAAAAAAATTGGTGTGGACACTCTTTATCGTTTCTGATATATTTAATGTTCATTTTAGTAAAGGACTAAGCCATTGACCCCAAAAAAAAAAGTAAATAATACTTTCTTCATGTCAAAATAAGTATTATATTTAAAAAATTATCTCAAATGATTACCATATTTAACTTTTTAATGTAATATTATTTTTTCATTAACATTTCTAATAGTGTCAGTTTATTTTTTTAATATATTAATGTTAGTTTTGCAAAATCAATATATATATATATATATATATCATCTTTTGTATATTTATTAGACTTGTTTTATTTATTTTTTTATAAATTGACTTAGAATGACATTTATTTTGATAAACATGCAACAACGACTTTGACCGACGAGGCTGAAACTTTTGACAGTAGGTGACACTAATTGGACTCTCAAACCTCAAAGTAGAAAGATATGGTAGAGGGAACATTTTTTATACATATTTTATTTGTAGGAATACAAAACAGATACTAAAAAATTTATAACAATTCCCACACTTTATTAAATCAATTAAGTTAAATCCCTTGATTTAAGAGCATTTGAAGTTGCTTTTAGTTGTAAGTTTCAAAAAATTTAAAACTAACAATAAATTTTTAGTTTTAGTTTCAAATATTTTGAAAACCAATTATTAAAATGTAGTTTTAGTTTTTTATTTTCTAATTTGTAGTTTCAAGATAAACTTATTTTAGAAATTTTTTCAATCCTATTAAAATTAGTTTAAGGGTGTATTTTTATAGAGGGACAATGACAATAATGACAATGTCAATGGTGACGATGACGATGTTGGTGGTGGCGATATCAGTATTGATAGTGTTGGTAATGATGGTAGTAGTTTTAGTGATGGTGGTATCAATGATAGTGATGGTGGTGGTGGTGATAGGCATGGTAGCTACAATGGTGATGTTGGTGACGGTGATGCTTGTATCATTGACAATGTTGATAATGGTGACAGCGTTACCAAGTGACAATCGTGCAATGCTAATGATGGTGTTGATATCTATGATAATGGTGGTGACAATAGGAATGATCATTGTCAAATGTAAGAAAAATATTTTTCTTATAACTAAAAATCAAATTCACAAATATTTTTTTTCTTGGTTTGAAAGTAAAGATAAAAAAATGTTTTAAAATTGAGTTAAAAGTCATTTCAATTTCATTTTTTGTCTAATGTATTTTGTTTTGAAATATTAATTTGAAAATAACAAACCAAAACTCGCAATTATCTTAAACAAACTCTTAAATTTTAAAGTATTGTAATTGGACTTTTATACATTAGACAAAAATATTCATTTTTGTCTAATGTATTTTCATTTTTATCTAACGTACAGAGTTAAAATTTATTTTACATTATTATTATTAGTGTATTTTTTTTCTTATTATTAAACATTATTTCCTTTCTCTTCTCATTTTTATTTTATTTTTTCTTCTTTTTTTATCTTTCTCTTGATTTTTTTAT
>PYAF01004847.1:893581-926301 GCA_007407185.1 Glycine tomentella | reverse complement strand
CATGCATTATACATTAATTAGTATTTTCTTAACTTGCCTAAAAATATTTTTATATAGTCATCCAATCATAAATCATCATATATATATATTATACATTTGTTGATTTTTATAACAATTATCTTAAAATTCATACAAATAATTATTTATAATTAAATGATAGTATAAAATTGTTTTATACTGTCATTACATAGTCATTAAAATTACTCTTAATTATATATAATACCGTAAAAATAGGTTGGACTTTATAACTTACACTAAAATTTGATTTAAACAATATTTTGGTCCTTCATTTTACAAGATTTTTTGTTGTTCTAGGTAGGTCAAATTATGGATTACGATTAGATTTTAAACTCAATTAATCATACATGAAACAACTTGAGATGTATAACTTCACATTGTCTTCAAAGAATTATTTGCATGATGGACAAGATCCTTCTCAACTTTTTTAGGGCAATAAACTATTAAAAAGACCTTTTTTAAATATATCCAAGAACTCAATAAGGAGAAGAACATAAAATGAAAGAAGGGTCAAGAGAAAGAATGATACAAAATGTAAAAGATAAAATTGATTTTTGTTGAAGACAAATAGATCTAGCGGACAAAGTAGAAGCTAGGAGGAGATAAGATTTATCTACAAAGACCAAGTCAAAATTATAAATATGATATATTAAATATTTCATTTAAAGTTAAAAATATGAATTTAAAATTGACACTCATATAGATGATTTCATTAAATTTTTGTTACAAATCATATACTACCTATAAGAAATATGAAAATTATTAAATATTTTATATGCTTAGCATCTTGGTAATGCAATATCCAACACTTTCTCACATCATAGGAAGGAACAAAAACTAATTAATTTTAGCACTGGCAAAATTAACAAATAATTTTTTTTATTCATATGACCTTTCTTTATAACATCTTCAATCATAAAGGTTGTATTATCATCACTTGTCAATTTTAGCTTATGGCTTAATAAAGTCTTATTCCTCTTGATGTTTTGTATATTAGTCTCTTTTTCTAGGGATTTACTAGTTTGAGGATGGGTCGAATCATTTTTTTAGTATTTCACATAACTAATAAATTTCTATCTTTTAGAAATTATACTTTGCAACATTATTTCTCAAATTTATATTTTTGAAGACATGTTTGGGTTAGCAACACAAAATCAAAATATAAAGAAATAGATCAATCATGCGCACACAAAGACAAAGATTTAACCAGGTTCCACAATGTACCTACATCCTCAAGAATAAAGTCATTATATATGTTTCTATTATTAATTAGAAATATGATTACACCAAAGTAGGGTAACCAACTTTGTCACTACCCAACAATGAGGGAGGCTGATGTTGGTGCATTGGTTCAAGAGGGGGTGAATTGAACTGTCCTTTAAATTTTTTGAAAATCAACTTAATCTTTGATGACAAAAAACTTTCTTGATCAATTGACTACTTAGGTTGATTTACCGTAGTCAACTTAAATCAATAGTATAGAACTAATGATTTATTTGCTATGTTAAAGATATAATGACAATTAAAACAATATGATACAATAATCAAGGTTTGAGAATGAGAGAAAAAAGACATCAAATTATATTAATTCACTTTGAACCATAGAGAGCTACATCCAACTCTCAATCTAACAAGATTGAGTTCCACTAAAGATTCTAGAGTTTAATACAAGAACATTGTTCAAATATAATGAAATTTTACAAGACACTTTTTTCTTGAACCCCACAATAAGAATCCTAATACCCTTTTTGTGAAAACTTGTATCAAGAACAACCCTTTTGAGAAACCCTATCTCAAGATCCATGAAGAACAAAACTATATATAGCTTGCTTAACCCATGTAGAAACTAATCCATGATGATCAACAACAAAGGGGGTAAAAACAGTTATGCAAGGATGTTTTTTTTCTTCTATCTTGAAGAAGTTCAAAACCCTCAAAGAGAATGATAATTTCAAAATTTTGCTTAGGGGAGTTATGAGAGAAAGAGAGCCTAATTGGCTTTTATATTTTTCAAAAACTAACTGAAATAATTTATTAAAATGGAGAAGTAATCAATTAAAATAACTGAGTTGTTCTGGACAAATTTAAGAACATTTTATTTGATTAGGTTAAGCTGGTAATCAATTAAAATAATAACTCATGATTTTCTCAAGAATAACAAAGTAATAGATGTACGCGATTAAAACAACAATGTTTGTTCTTATATAAAGCATGGCTTGTTCTTGATTTAATTGACTGCGTCCTCTTGTAATCAGTTAAAAACAGTAACTTGTAATTTTCTACTAAAAAGTCATAAGACTTGGTGTAATCGATTATACAATCTTGAAATCAATTAACCTGGGTCTATTTCTTAAAAATAGTTCTGAACATGCTTACTTGATTTTAAGCCCTTGACAATAATTTCTTAGGAGATTAAGCTCATGGATGTTTCATTTTTTAAACAAAGGTAGAAGTATGCAAAACTTTTAATCATTTTTGTATCTTTCCCTCGGTAATGAGATTCACGGGATACAATTAAAGTTTTCAATTTTTAAGTGATTAATCTATTTTAAATATTTAAACTTAACATAAAAGAAGAATAAATGAACCATGTAGATGTAGCAAATAGAAGTGAATAAAAGATTGTTGAATTAACAAATTCGTCAAATGTACACTGTACTCATCCCCATACAGGACGCCGTAACTTAAACACGAATAAACGCAGTCCTAAATTATAAATTTCACACAGCCACGAGCGGTGAAAATCCAAAAGGAGATAACGGCGACAACGGCGGAACGTTGAAAATGTCCTTGACGTCACTGTCCCAGAACCCGGTCCACATAGACGGCGTTAACGGCATCTCCCTAAAACAACTCACATCATGTTCCGTTATCTTTTCCTTCTTAACCACCGGCTTTACTTCCTCCACCACCACCTCCTCTTCCTCGCGGCGGCGCTTCCTCTCGATGTCGCCTTCGGTGGCGGCGACGGGGACGGTCTCCGCCACAGCGTTAACTTCGAGGGGGAAGTTGAGGATGGCCTTGGAGCCGCGGAGTCTGAAGGCGGCTCGGTCGTAGGCCTTGGCGGCTTCGACGGCGGTGTCGAAGGTTCCGAGCCAAACTCTAGACCCGCGCTTGTTCGGGTCGCGGATCTCGGCGGCGAATTTGCCCCATGGCCGCTGCCGGACACCTCTGTAGTGCTTCTTCTCAGGCAGGTTCTCCGGCGGCGCCACCTCCGGGTTCGGATCCGGGCTCCCGAACTGGATCCAGTCGGTCTTCTTTGGAACAGCGATTTGCAGCGACGGTTTCCGATTCAATTGAGGTTTGTTCTCAGCTGAAGTTAGGGTTTTCGGCGTTTCGAGGTTGATTATTTGGGGTTCGGAGTCGAATTCGAAGAGGTCAGTGAAGTAGTGGTTAAGAGAAATGGAAGAAGATTGGGAATTGGAAGATTCAGAGGGGCTAGGGTTGGATTCATCAAAATTGTTTTGGGGAGTGGCCAGTGGAGAGAGTTCACCCAAAAGATGCAGTTTGATGCGGTTCAAGGCTGAAACTTCAGCTGCGTTCGCCATCACTTAAGTTAGAAACCGCTTTTCGCTTCGCTGGTTGTGTTAAGAAGGTAAAGAGAGAGAAGAGGATTGTGTTGTGTTGTGTTATGTGTCTAAGTGGAGTGGAAAGGGATATATATAGCGGGGAGAAAGCTGAATTTATTTAACGTCTAGGCGACTTTCAACCCTCGTGCTACGATGGAGCCACGAAGCATCGTCTTGCCTCATTAGGAATTATTATTCTTTATCTACATACAATGGCTTCCATTTTGTGGACTAGGGAACACCCTAGTAACCTTGCTCCACATCAACTAAATTTCGTTTTTCTTTTCTATTTTACCTATTGTCCACTGCTTGTATTTTCTTTTGTCTTTACTTAAAAGAGGTGCTGTCCTTTTAATTTTTTATTTGTTGTTTTTCAACTATTTTTTATACCATATTATGTAGAAAGCTAATTTCTCAGATTTGGATTTTTTTTAAATTATCACTTGTAAGTAATAAACTTATAAACATCTAGTTTTTATTTATTTGATTTGACTTTTTTTCTTAGATGAAGTATTGCGTGATTTGATTATGAAGAAACTTTCCAATATACTGTGTATAAAATTCCTATATTACAAACTTTATGGATCATTAGATCTAGTTGACTTTGTTCTTAGACACTTGAGGAGGTAAAGAAAGTAAAACATGATATGAGGATTTGGTACCTGGTGGAATTAAACTATGGTTGTAACGTGCAAGTAAAGTCTTAGTTTTAATGACTTTCTTGTGATATATATGTATATTATCATGTATGTATAATAAAAATAAATCTTTTTATATAAATTAAAATTAACTTATATATAATTTTTTTTAAAACTAAATGATTTTAACTTGTGAGAAGTCATGATATGATATCATTTTCATCTAAATTTAAGTGTAAAGAGTTAGTGATGAAGAAAGATTAAAAAAATATAAAATATAATGTTGATAATGTATTTTTTCTTTTTTTATGTTATTTTCATCATTAAGAATGGGATGACTCATAATTTTAGTTTAGAGAAATAATCTTAAATCATTTATCTTGTTGAATGAAATAAAATAAAATTTTAAATTCTTATAATAAGATTTGTGTATATCACTATAAAATAAAATTTGTGGGGTGACAGGGATTGATGAAATGGGGAAACGTACAAATGGGAGGCCTCTTACTAAAATTATTGCGTGTATCAAAATTTGTGTAAACAGAGATTATTAAGGTTAGTTCTAGATGCAAAGGTTATCATAGTATTTTTATATTTGTTATGTTAAAGATGCTATAACCTTAGGTTTTGTTGATGATCCTGTATGAAGAGTTGGTACTTATAAATTTGAATTTTGGATGGATATTACTTATGAAATAAAATCAAGTTTTTATTGTATGATTTGTAAAGTAAATAGTAAATTTAAGTAGGATAAAATAAATATTACATAAAACGAAATCAAATATAATTTATCGAAAGTTATTTTCATATGACTTTATTTTAAATTAAACAATAACAATAAAAAAATATTTATTTTCATTCTAATTTCATCTCTGAAACATAGCCTAAGTCCTAGATCCAGGCAAATATGCGTAAACTTCAAGAGTCTTCACTCTTCAACTATGTTGCGTCTTCAATGCAGGATTCTAGAAAAGAAGAAAAATATATATCTTGTATTGACAAACACTTCAATATAAAACCGAATATGGCGGTGACAATGTGATTAAGCTATATTCTAGAACAAAGTTACTCTTTTTTGGTAAGAACAAAGTTATTTGCGAAACTATTAATGCTTTACCTCAAACAGTAACGTCCCTCAGTATTAATTCTGCACAGCTGCGTGTCTACCACCATGAATTTCTTGATATTGACTTCGTCTTCTATTTTCATTCAATTATCTGCTCTTATGTCAATCGGCTACATTATCATTTCTAACCTTTAAAAGCATTTTTTTTTTTTGTAAGAAAAAGATCAATTGCATTTTTTTATCCTACTTTAGGTGAAGCTTTAGTTTGAAATCGTTTTATTGCTAGTGTGTTATTTCACAATTTCGGGTGCATGTGTTTGCACTTTACACCCATCGTAAACAAACGATCATCTAATTGAAAAGGATAGCATTCCTTTAATTTTCTGTTATTTCACTAGGAAAGTGTGAACATCCGACTTCTCATACAATATTCCAAACAAGACATAACCATTTGTGTGTTGATGTGTTATCAAATTGTGTTAATGATAGTCTTAATGAAATGTCAAATTGATGCTTGCATGACAACTTTGTCAACATGACATGGGGCAACTTGTTTTGTTGATGCGTTGTGTTATGGCGAATAACAATACACAGAGGTACGGTCTTTTGCGGGCAGAAGCTTGGGTATTAAATTCTCTTATAGTAAATAATTGATTGCTCTGATAGCGATACTGAATTTGATTTAACATGTTAAGTTTAAATCAAGTTCAAATTATATGATTGAGAAAAATATAATTAAAAGAAAGATCTCATTTTTACTAAAGATGATAAATTAAATTTTTGATAAAAATTAATTATCAATAAAATTGATGAATATGTTATACTAATATCATAATTAAAAAAAATCTCTTCAATATTTTTGCATGAACTTTTTTTAAGGATCTTCTGCCCTATAATGGATCGCTGTGATATACATAAATAAATCTTAATGACACATACAAAAACCGTTAGTAATTCTTGTTCGGGCGTGTAATAACCCTTCATAATCATACATGTTGCAATTAATTAGATTATGAGATAAAACAAATAGACCTAAAAAAAGAGGTTAGGTTATGGGGCCCTCAAGGAATATCATAGATCATACGAATTATGCTGTACCACTTTAATTAAGGATATATAGAAGCTTTTTTGGTTTGGCATTCTTGGACCGAGCTCCTATCCTTAATAATGCTGAACTTGTTTATAGAGCACTTATTTTTTTTAATTGAGCTTTACTAATTAATTTATTTTAATCTCTTAAATAAATGAAAGGTGACGATGAAGTAGTCAATGTTTATAGGTTTATAAGTTATCCTAATTTGTTTGTGTCTTCAGGCCTGTTTCAAGTTTCAACCACTCCATTCTTTATTATTTGTTAGTAAGGGACCATCAGAGTATGAGAATTGAGAGCATCCTGTTCTGGCTCATGCGTTTTTGGAAATTCCATTCCTAACAGAAAGTGAACCATATATATAACCAAGTCTAGCTTCTTGCCAAGTCATATACACGATAAAAGAGCAGTTACAAATAATCACAAAATTAGCTTCATATAACATAATGAAATATCGTTTTGTCTTCATACATGATTCATAAAACGTCTTGTCATGGTTGGCCCAACATTTTAAGTGTTTTCCCATGAAAAGTGGTTGACAAATTCAACTTCCGAAGTGTGAAACCGTTACATGAGTTTTTATCAAGTGTTACTGGCTGCAGGTACGAAATTATGACTCTTCTACCTTCCAGAATCAGGTGCAAATTAAGTGATGTAAAGTTTCAATGAAGAACGTTTGCATGTCACATAAGAGCTCATTCATATGACTACGTGCAAGAAATACTTTAACTAAAATGTAACCTAATAAAAATCATAAGTCTATGAACGAAAATTAATAAATTCTGCTTAAACTCTTCAAAACAGTCTCATTCATATCTTTGAGGCATCAAGCAATTTAATTTTGAAGAAATAAATGCACAAGAACAACCAAGGAAATGAACGTACGTTTCAAAGAAATTGTATAATTGTATATGAGAGAAGAAAAATCTTGCTTTACATGCTAGCGATGAAATTGGGTTAGAATGTCACTAAAATTACATCTACTTTTTTTTAAGAGAAAAAAATTACATCTACTTACAAAGCTCCATTTCACGCCCATTTAATGTTTGAATTATGTTTGGTAAAAATGAAAAAAAAAAAAAAAAAAAAAACTCAATGCACAATAGGATGAATAGTGTTTACATTAATTATATAGAATAAACAATGATAGTATTTACAATATCACCCCTACACCATTTGACAAGTGTGCCTTCGCTTGGTTGAGAGCTCCGCTCCACTTCGTTCTCACATTTACTCATTCATAGAATATGAGTCATCCACAATAGGATGAGTTAATGAGAAATCGGTGTACATTTTTAACAAATTTAATAGAAACCCATATATGAAAAATAAATAATTTGGTCTAACTTTGATTTATAAAGTGTTAATTTGACGGTTCATTAAATTTAGAAATAAGTGAAGATAAATTATTATTCATTCATTTAATTATTAAGATCATTATCTATTTTTTGGTCTTGAATCATATATCATACAGCTGTTTCTTAATTCACTAAGTTATAGTTTAAACCGCTTGTATTATATGATTGTCTGAAAAGAGTTTTACATACAAAAAAATTGATCATGAAATTCTCTCACTAAATAAATTGTGTTCTCTCATATATGAACACACTAGACTTCACACCAAATTTATCTTATGTAGTCCAAGTATTTTACTTTTAACAAATTAAATAGATTGAATTGAATTTTACATAAATAGAATTATAGATAAACAAGCTTCTTTATTGAATTTAATCCTACTTGTGATTGTTGTAAGTTATATAGAATTATTTCTCTCTTATGCGTGATGTAATGCCTATTTTCATGGACAACTTTCCAATGGCTAAAGTCATGTATTATATGATTATACCTTTATCATAAATAGACTCTACATCAAGTTGTCATTCATTTGCTTTTTTTTTTCTTTCTTTGTTGCAACTCATTTCACCATTGCTATTTGAATTCAGCCTTGCATCAAAAAGTTGATTGTTTACAAATTACAATGACCGTAATATACTTGTGCAAAAGATTTTGAACATTTTTAACATACAAACTCTTCAGTCTATTCTAGTCAAGCTTAGGCGTTGCATCATGATTTCTGGCAATGGGTATTGATGTAGTTTCTTGTTTGAATGCAGGCACAGAAAGAGATTGCCACATTCGTTTTAATGAAAGAGCGAAAAAAATTTAAGCGTAGTGATTGACAGACATATCCTTCTTTGAATTGAACATGTAGAATAGCACATGATTGTCTATGCTCCGATCCGTATGCATATTTCTTTAAATTGTATATATATATATTTGGTCTTGGAAACAAGTCTCTGTGAAAAATTAGATTTTTTTTTTACAAATAATTAGAATTTTGATATTATTACTGTTATTATTAAAATTCGGTCACCACTTACCGATATGTTCGTTATGTTGTGTAACAATAACAGTGCCAGGTTAATTTGTACAAACATAGTGTAACTCTGCTTCACTCTTTATTCAGAAGTACAATTTGAGAGGCCTGGTTCTCTTGCAACCAATTAACCCCATTCTCATTCTTTCCCTGTTTCCTCTCTTTTCTCTTCCTATTCTGTTATTAAGAACTAACCAAAGCCTTTTCCGCTTCTGGTTCCACATTCTCTAGCTACCAAGTGAACAAGTTGTTATTTCATTCCACTAATTCATCTCTTATGTGGTCTGTGGATCCGATTTATTATTTCCTAGTAGTGATCATCCTTCAGCTTCATCACTGCAACTATATTGCCCCCAAAATTATCAGTGAAGTTCCTATATGATGAATAGTATTGTTAGCAATACATTTTTCTCATATGCCCCCTCTTTGTTAAATATTTTTCTTTTATTATGTAAAATTTAGTTATACTCATTCAAAACCGACATGACAGTAATCTCAAATTCAAATATTAGATATATAATTACATTAAATACTAAAAAAAATCCATTATCCATAATGATCTTATAATACTTAAACATAATTCTCTCTAATAAATGATACACATAAAAATAAAAATAAAAAATAGGATTCACCAAATAAATTATCGTTTACTCCCCCACCACATTCATTTTTGTTAAAATTTAGGAAATACAAGCTCCATATATAAACTGTTTTATATCCTTAGATCAAATTTCCATCCCTTTCTATCCTAATTATAAATCACTTATAATATTATTAATGTCAGAAGTACTAAAGTGAGAGAATGCATCGGTTTATTTGTTATGTACAGTTCGTCGTTTCCAATCAATAAAGGACAAACTACACACTAATCTGGAATCAAGAGGTTCAATTGGTATTACGTCACTGTAATAATGGATATTTGGAGTATACATTAAAACAATAGATAGATGATGTACTATATTAATTTCAGTTATTATATTTATGGCCGACTTCGCTAAGTACTATTTATCTACTAGTATATAATAATTTCAAATGTACTAATATTAATTTCAGTTATCTTATTTTATTGATAGATGATGGCGGCCTTGCCCACTAAACATCTGGATCCTTTGAGGTTTGAGCCTCAAATTTTAATTAAGTATTTGTTATTATTATTTTTATAAATAAATTAATTGATCAAAAAGACAAATAAAATAAGACAACCCCTTGGAGCTGGAGTGCCTATGCAAGAGGACTCAAATCAGAACATGTCTTCAACACAGGTACATGGGCAAAGGAATTCATTCCAATTTCCATATGCCAGCCACGTGGTAACCACGTGCTTACCAATTAAGAATATCCTCATTATGTTTTTCAGAGCTAGCTTTGATTCATAGATTCCTTACACAGTTCAATGGGGGTAGTTTTAAAAAGTGATTAATTTGACCATTAGCGAAGCTTAAACATGTATAATGAACAGGGTTGATTCATAATCCTTTGTATCTGTTCTACCTTTGGAGTAAACACATGCATGTACTCCCTTAATTATTGTAAGGCCCGACGACAGCATATATTATTATAAAATTTACAACTTGATATTTTTATATTGAAAAGAATTTCAACTTGTTTGAATGAAATTATTTTACGTGACTGTGCATAGATATGGCCAGACTGTTTGGTTAGAATAATCAACAGCTTTTTCTTAAATAATAGTATTAACATTGGAGGAAAAATGATATTTTATTTTTCATCATTCAACCAAACTAGGAATTGAATTGCTAGAATTATTCGCTTGCTAATTGTGCACGTGGAGATTCTTTCTATCTTTATCTCGTTCTTATTTAATTAATTTTCCTCCATCAGGTAAATCCATTGTGGGCCTCACATGTTCAAACTAATATTGAAGATTTAAAACCAAGACGTATATAGAATTATAGTAGTAGGAAAAAGGTTTAGGAGACTCAAAGATTGCGGTGCGCACGGGTTGGTAGTTGGCACGTAGTGACTAAAAATACATGCTAGCCAATAATAATATATCAATGAGAAATTTTGAAGTCAAAGTCAAAAGTCCCAATTTGTTTTGGTCATTGGTCAGCTTCAAAGGCTCTGTTAAGCTTATGCTATGTTACCTGGGACGGTCTTCCTCGTGCGTCCCTTAAATATATACTTTTTTTTGTAAATGTCAAAAAGAAAATAGCTTCAAAGTTAAACTGTATATTCATCTGTCTAATTCAGTTAATTGGGTAAGATGTTATTAATTAGTATTATATTACATTCCTTTAAATAAAAAAATTATTCATCTATCGATGCCACAAATGAATTAAAGAAAACAATTAATTTGCGTAATTCATTTTGCATAAAAACCATACTCCAATAAAAGTTAGTTCTGGATTGAGTATTTTGGCAGCCTCGATCTTATGAGAGCTAGCTCAAACCTAGAGAATATGAAGTTCGTGGTCCAATGTCTTTCTAAGCCAATTTGAGAACCATCTTGTCCAACACCTATTGAGAAGCTAAGCACAGTGGGACCTGAAATATTGCTCCCCAGTTGAGGTTGACACCCAGTATCTCACCTCGACTAACCTACTAAATTAACCACACGTGAATGCATATTACAATGACAGTCTAATAGTAAGGTTGTGTTGGTTAATGAGGAGAGAAATAAGGAAATAGAAAAAGAAGAGTAGAGAGATTTGGCAACATATATGAGCATTATGTATGTAAAACCATGCATCAGAACCATCGAGTCTTGTGATGAAGGGAAATATGTAGGAATTTGGCTGGTAGAGGTTGTCAATAAATGCTATTTACCTTGGCCTTGGGAGTGATGATACCTAGTGTGGAAACTTTAATGACCTATGTTGATCCTATGGAGTCGGAGCGTATTGACAAAGATTGGTAACCTTAACCAGTCACTGAGAAATATCATTCTAGGAAAAGTTTGAACACTGATGGATCTATTCTTAAATTATAGGGTGTCTTGATACATTTTTTTATTTTAAAAAATTACATATAATTATTTAATATTTAATATTTTATCTTTCTTAATTTTATATATTTAAATTTATTATTCTCATTGTTGGACCTTGTGAAGTCCAAATTCAACTTTATGTTGGTTTTAGTGATGTTGTGCGTTTTGGTTTTATAACCTACCATATATAAAACTTTTATTTTCACAAAGCTGCACTACTTTCATTTTTGCCTTTTACCTTCCATTTTTGGTGACATATTCCAACACTTTCTATTTTTTACTCCTTTAGATATTCTTTCTCTGTTGTGACCTAGCTCTGCTAGGGTTTGCGTTTTCTGCACAAATCTTGAGTCTTGGTTGCTGAAATCAGTTAGAGGGATGATGGAGTAGTGTGCGTTCTGTGTGTTCTTCGTTCTTGTTGTTTGGTGTTGCAGGTAATGGTTCTTTCTCTTGGGTTTGGTCCGGTTTTGTGTTCTTGAGGTGTTTCCTCTGAAAGGAACCAAAGGAGAAGGACGTTGAAGGTTGGGTGCTATCTGGATTTGAAAGTGGTGAAGAGTGGTTATCTCTTGTACTCTATAACTTTTTTATTTCTTGTTTTACCTGTGATATTGATGCATGTTCTTGTTGTAAGTTTGGTTGTGTAAGCAAGAGGAACACTGTTGTAATATTCTTGTAATATTAGTGTGAGTAATAAAAGAATCTACAAATTCTTTGCCCTTGGATTTAGGTAACAAGGATTTATCCTAGTTACTGAACCAAGTAAAATACTTGTGTATTTCTTTCTCTTTATTTTCTACTTCCGCTCGTTAAGTTCAGTTTGATTTGCGCTGATAACTCTAACAAGTGGTATCAACAGCTTTGGTTGGTTCTTGTGTTGTTGTCTTCTTTGTGTATTTCAGGCTCAAGAATGGGTTCAGCCACAGTGGAGGTGGAGAGGTTTGATGGGAAATGAGACTTCAACATGTGGCGCAAGAAGATGAGGGTTGTTCTGGTACATCAAAAGTGCTCTAAAGCACTTGGTGGTGAGAAAGACTTACTTCATCTTTGTCTGAAACTGATAAAAATGACATTCTTGAAACTGTATATAGTCTGTTAATTCTTCATTTGAGTGATAATGTTCTTAGACAAGTTAATAATGAAACTACTGCTGTTGGTATTTGGTTAAAATTAGAATATTTGTATATGACTAAATCTCTCTCAAACAAAATATATCTAAAAGAAAAACTGTTTGGTTTCAGAATGAAATCTAGTAAATCTTTGGATGATACTTTGGATGAGTTTAAGAGAATAAATATTAGTCTTGCTAATATTGATGATAAGATTACTGATGAAAACCAAGCTATTATTCTTCTTAATGCTTTGCCTGATTCCTACAAGGATGAGAAATCTGCTATTAAGTATGGAAGAGAGTCTTTATCATTAGAAGATGTAATAAGAGTCTTAAAGTCTAAAGAACTAGAAATGGTAGTGAATAAGAAGGTCAATGCAGAGGGACTGTTTATTAAAAAGAAGTTTAGTAAAAAGAGTCAGTTTCAAGGAAAAGAAAAAGGAAAGAACAATACTGAAAATAAGTTTAAGCCACATGTTAAGGGAAAGATGACTTGCTGGTTGTGTCTTAAGGATGGGCACATTAGGAGAAATTGTCCAGAAAAAGGAAAAGGTCAAAATAATGGGAATATGACAGATGATGCCAATCTGACTAATGGTTTTGAGTATAATGAGGACCTAGCTGTGTCTAATGCTTCTTGTGAGGAGTGGGTGATGGATTCTGGTAGTACCTACCATATGACACCTGAAAAGGACTGGTTAATCTGTTTTAGGCCTGTTAATGGTGGAAAGGTGATGATGGGAAATAACCAAACCTGTCAAGTAGAAGGAATTGGAGCTGTTAGGTTTAAGATGGGAGATGGGACTGTTAAGGTTCTCAAGGATGTGAGATGGGTCCCTAATCTTAGGAGAAACCTGATATCTCTAGGAATGTTAGATAAGAGTGGTTACAGTTTTAGTAGTTTTCAAGGAACTCTAAAAGTGGTTAAAGGATCCATAGTTCTTATGAAAAGGATGTTAAATAATGGTCTCTATTTTCTAGATGGAGAAGCTTTAGGACCTGAGTCTTGTAGTGTTAGTAGGAAGCCTAGTGAGTCTTCTCTTTGGCATAAAAGACTAGGCCACATTAGTAATCAAGGATTACTAGAGTTATATAAGCAAGGTATTTTAAGTTTGAAAACATTTGCTCCTATTGATTTCTGTGAAACTTGTGTTTTGGGAAAATCTCACAGACTAAAGTTTCAAATATGAAAGAATGAAACTAAAAATATCTTGGATTATATACACTCTGATTTGTGGGGGTCAACTAACATTCCTAGTTCACTTTCTGGCTGTCATTACTTTCTTTCTATGATTGAATCTCATTCCAGACGTGTGTGGACTTATTTTTTAAAACAAAAAGATCAAGCTTTTGATTGTTTTAAAGATTGGAAAGTTCAAGTGGAAACTGAGACAGGAAAGAAGGTTAAAGCATTAAGAACTGATAATGGATTGAAATTCTGTAATTACCAATTTAATGATTTCTGCAAACAATGTGGTATTCTAAGACATAGAACTTGTGTTGAAACACCTCAGCAAAATGACATTGCTGAAAGGATGAATAGAACTATTTTAAATAAAGTTAGATGCATGCTTGTTGATTCTGGTCTTAGAAAATCTTTTTGGGCAGAAGCTGTTTCTACTGTCTGTCATGTTATAAACATGTCACCTTCATCTGCTATAAATTTCAAAACTCTCATGGAAATGTGGTATGGTAAGCCTCCTAACCTGAGTTATATGAAACCTTTTGGCTGTTTAGCTTATGTTCATACTAAACAGGATAAGTTAGCTCCTAGGGCTCTTAAATATGTCTTTGTGGGTTATCCTACAGGGACAAAAGGTTATAAACTCTGGTTAATATCTGAAAATAAATGTGTTGTCAGTAGAAATGTTGTATTTGATGAACTGACATTTTACAAAGATATTGTGCAGGATACTGGACAGGTTAAAGAACTTGGAAATGTCCAGTTGGAGGTGGAGAACACCACTAGTATTGATTTTGAATTTTCAGAATCATGGTGAAATTAAAAGTCAAGTTGACACACTTGATTAGCTTGCTAATGATCAACAAACTAGTGAAGAAAATCAAGAGGACTCCAATCTCAATGATTATTTTCTAACTAGAGATAGAGTTAGGAGGATTATTAGGCCTCCTAACAGATTTGCCCATGCTGACATTGTTGTTTTTGCTTTGCAGGTTGCTGAAATGGTTGAACAAGAAGAACCAACAACTTACAAAGAGACAATGAACATGAAATCTCAAGAGAGATGCCTGAGAGCAATGGAGGAAGAGATCTCCTCGTTAAAGAAGAATATGACTTGGGTTCTTGTGGACAGACCCAAGGATAAAAGGATCATTGGATGTAAGTGGGTCTTCAAGCTGAAGCCTGAAATTCCTAGACTGGAGAAGGCCAGGCTGGTAGCCAAAGGCTACTCACAGGTAGAAGGAATTGATTACAATGAAATTTTCTCTCCTGTGGTAAAACATACTTCTATTAGGCTTATTTTATCTATTGTTGCTATTCTTGATTTAGAATTAGAACAACTTGATGTGAAAACTGCTTTTTTGCATGGTAATCTAGATAAACAGATCTATATGGAGCAGCTAGAAGACTTTATACAGAAAAGTTCTAAGGACAAAGTCTGTCTGCTGAAAAGGTCCTTGTATGGTTTAAAACAGGCACCTAGGCAGTGGTATAAAAGGTTTGATGATTTTGTCTTGTCACATGGTTTTACTAGATGTAAATATGATCGTTGTGTCTATTATAAGAAAGACAATGAAAATAAATACATCTATTTGTTGATCTATGTGGATGACATGCTAATTGCTTCTCATGATATTGAGTGTATTAATAAACTGAAAGAGATGTTGCTGAAGGAATTTGATATGAAAATCCTTGGTCCTGCTAAGAGAATCTTAGGTATGGATATAGTAAAAAATAGAAAAGAAAGAACCTTGTCTTTGTCACAAGTTGTGTATGTTAAGAAGGTTGTTAAACTCCTTTCTATGTATCTCTGTAAATCTGTTAGCTTGCCATTAGCTGCTCATTTTCGTTTGAAATCTGTAAGTGGTGATTTAAATGAAGATGAATCTGCTTATATGAAAAATGTGACATATTTTAATGCAATTGGAAGCCTAATGTATGCAATGATTAGTACTAGACCTGATATTGCATATGCTGTTAGTGTTGTGAGTAGATTCATGAGTAATCCTTCAAAAGATCATTGGAATGCTGTGAAATGGATTCTGAGATATCTTAATGGCACTTCTAATTTCTGTTTGAATTTTACTGGAAACGAATCTAATGAGTTTTCTGTGAAAGACTATTGTGATTCTGACTATGCTGCAGATTTAGATAAAAAAAAGGTCTTTATCTGGTATTATTTTCACTGTTGGTGGAAATGTTGTTAGCTGAAAGTCAAATCTTTAGCATGTAGTAGCTCTGTCTATTACTGAAGTTGAGTATATGGCCCTGTCAGAAATTGTAAAAGAGGCACTATGGTTGAAAGGAATACTTTCTGAACTTGGATTAGGTGATGAAATTCCACAGATTATGTGTGATTCACAAAGTGCTATTCATTTATCTAAGAATAGTGCTTATCATGAAAGAACTAAACATATTGATGTTAGACTACATTTTAATAGAGATGTGATTGCAGGTGATAAGGTGAAGGTGGAGAAAATATCCACTGTATGCAATCCAGTTGATATTCTGACTAAAATTGTACCTGTTAACAAATTTCAGTATGCTTTGAAATTGTTAAAAGTTCAACAACACTGATTTCTTTCTCTTATCTCTCTTGTTTCTATTTTTCTAATTATTTACTTGGAAAATTACTAATGCAATTTTCTTGTTTTGTAGGTTCTGATATGTTTCTCTTTGTATATGTTTGTTCTATTTTTCCTGTGTCCTAGTGTTTTAGTGTCCTCTGGTCTGGCATTGAACTTGTAGTCCCTGTTGTTTTCTGTTTGTCAGGTTGTGCTATGTTTCTTTGAGCTTCAAGGTGGAGTTTGTTGGGCCTTGTGAAGCCCAAATTCAACTTTATGTTGGCTTTAGTGATGATGTGCATTTTGGTTTTATAACCTAGCATATATAAGGCTTTTATTTTCACAAAGCTGTAGTACTTTCATTTTTGCCTTTTACGTTCCTTTTTTGGAGACATATTCCAGCACCTTCTATTTTTTACTCCTTTAGATATTCTTTCTCTGTTGTGACCTAGCTCTGCTAGAGTTTGCATTTTCTGCACGAATCTTGAGTCTTGGTTGTTGAAATCAGTTAGAGGGATGATGGAGTAGTGTGCGTTCTGTGTGTTCTTCGTTCTTGCTGTTTGGTGTTGCAGGTAATGGTTCTTTCTCTTGGGTTTGGTCCGATTTTGTGTTCTTGAGGTGTTTCCTCTGAAAGGAACCAAAGGAGAAGGACGTTGAAGGTTGAGTGTTGTCTGGATTTGACAGTGGTGAAGAGTGGTTATCTCTTGTACTGTGTAACATTCTTTATTTCTTGTTTTACCTGTGATATTGATGTCTGTTCTTGTTGTAAGTTTGGTTGTGTAAGCAAGAGGAACATTGTTGTAATATTCTTGTAATATTAGTGTGAGTAATAAAAGAGTCTACAGGTTCTTTGCCCTTAGATGTAGGTAACAAGGATTTATCCTAGTTATTGAACCAAGTAAAATACTTTTATATTTCTTTCTCTTTATTTCCTGCTTCCGCTCGTTAAGTTCAGTTTAATTTGCGCTGATAACTCTAAGACTCATATTTTTATATTTTCAGATTTATACTCTTTAATTTTATATATTTGAATCCATTATTCTCAATTTTTGTATTTAAATATTTAACTTAAAAACTCAATTTTATCTTTATCTTCATATGTATGATAATGATAATTATCAATTTTTATTTTTTAAATAAATTGTCCTCACTGACTCAGGGTCTTAGATATGCCACTGGTGTGAAAGCTACATGCATTAGTATCTTGATAGCACTTCTTATGTTTATGCATGTCCTACTAGACTACTTTCAAGGGTTTAGAATGGTACTACATGTGCTAAAAAAGTATAAATAAACATTGTTGCAATGCATAAGCACTATGTTATATTTTTTTTATCCTCATATTAATATAAAGTATTCATTGATTTTGTAGATGATTAGTCTTTGTCGAAAAATTTTGTTGGATATCTTTCGTAATGTTCACTCCTTTCAACCACGTCTTTTTTATCCATAAAACTTGAATTTGGATTTTTGCTTCTTTATCCATAAAACTTGAATTTGGAATTTTGCTTAAGAAATCGAATCCAATATCATTTGAACCAACAACTTGTTGGTCACTATGTTATGTTTAAGACTAATTTCTTGTGATTGATCTTCTCTTATTTATGTGTGTTTTGTTTGTCTTTATTTTTATACTTTAAACACTAACTGAAATATATTTCACTCTTTTATATTTTTCTGTTTCATTTCAATGATTTTGATGTATGAAAATGTAGATTATGATTTATTTTTAAGACATAAATATCTTTTAATTTAACAGAAACTATGGATTAACAATAAACCAACAAGTGGAAAAAAGTGTGAATAAATTAATATTCAAATTTAGCTTAAGAAAAAATAACACAACTAAACTTCCATTCAGTTATTTAAATAAATTTAATTTAAAACTTGAATTTATCTGAGTTATAAAAATATAAGAAATTTTAGCATGACTTACTTAATTCGTTTATGTCTTGTTACATTTACTAAACCAACTAGATATTTTAAATATAATTTGTTTTTGTCATTGTTTATTACATAAAAATTTCATTTTTTTAGCCTTTGTAAAAAGAAATTCAAAATCAATTTTAATATTTTAAAATATTACTCGTATAACCACAATGAAAATATTAATATTAGAAGTCGTAAAATCATTCTAATTAAAATTATTAATGTATTAATTTTTAAAAAATAGTTTCCATTTGATATGTGTGTATACTGTGTATATAGAGAGACAAATCATTCACAAGTTATTTCACATTGAACAAACAAACTTTATCAAACACTTCGATAAAACTTAAACAATTTAGTTTTATATAATTTCACACTAGTTGTTTGGCCATCCACTAGTAACTCAACTCAACCTCATTCAAATCAATATCCAACTTAGCAAGATAGTAGCTGTTTTTAGTTAATGACACCTAATTTTTGTGATAAAATAATGACCAATTGGACCACTGATGGGGTCATCTTTCGTAGTGTTAATCCAAAATCAAAATGATGAAATCTAAAAAGGTAAAGGGTTTTGTTGAATTGTGATTCCTAGTTACTGTCCTGGAAAACACTAAAAGCATAAAGCATATACAGTTAGCAAGGGATGCAAATTGGGGAGTAGTGGGGTCCTCTCATAACTTGTTGGTTTATTGAATTTGGAAGAGACTTATCCACAATTACAAACCTCGTAAATGTGTCCACAATCGTTGTATCCGCATTGTTTGATTCGTGTCCTTCTCGAAGTCACAGTCCCACGTTGTTTTCCCCGCCATCATTCACCCATTCCTCGCCATCTTCTTTCACCCCTTTTTTTCCCCTCTTTTTAACAAGAAAAGTTATCTTCATTACTTAACACGGTGCTATTTGTGTGTTTAAAATTTTACTCCTTACTTTCCATTATAATTATAATAGTAGTGTAAGAAAATGGTCCCGAAATTCTTTTTTCTAATTATATTTATTATATATTGATGGTGAATTATAAAATATAAAAATAAATTAATGATGATATAAAATTAATTTTATAAAACTATTCTTTTTTATCTATTTTTATTTTTTATTTTATTTATATAAAATAAATTAGGACGTTGTGCGCTATTCGTATCCTGCAATATTGAATTAATTGTTTATCAGTTTCCTTAATTAAAATTACACTATATTTGTTTTCATAAATTTTATTTCATTTAACTTTAATAAATTTTGAAGTATCTAATTCTTTCACCGAACCTTTATGCACAAGCTATTTGGATAAGATTTTTTTTTAAAAATGATTATAATTTAAGTTTTTTTTTAAAAATCAACTTTATTATAATAATAATATTATTATTATTATTATTAATTTTTTTATCCTTGTGTTCTAAAATAATTCGGCGATATCATTTTTTACTTTTTTAAAAACTTATCTAATATCCTAACATATTATGTATATATATATATATGATTATAATTGTATGTTATTTAAAATACACACAAAAAAAAAAGGCATTGCATAGACTATACGTGAGCTATTTAATAGAAAAATATTACGCATTGAATAATTTTTAATTTGATTTTTGATAATATTATTTTTATTTAACATTATCATAAAACGTTTTAATTTCTTTTCATGACATAATTTGTTTCTTTCTTTTTTTATTTAAAAATTAAAAATGAGAATAATATTTTATTTTCACGTTCTCATTCTTTGTGTACCCATCAATTGATAGAGAAAGAAAGAGGGAGAAACAATAAAATAATTAATAAAATTATGAAAAAAGGAAGGAAGAAAAAAAATAGAAAAACAATGAAGCCGTATAAGCAAAAAATACTCGGCGATTATGCAGCATGGCAGGTGACAACAGGAAAGACAAGCAACGGAACAAGTTGTCTGTACCTGTAAGCAGAATGACATCATAAATGTACGATTTTTCGTCAGCAAAAATTGACTGAAACTCATTAATAATTAATTAATAAAGAAAATAAAAAAGAAGTGATATACATCTAATAATTTTATATAAAATAGTATATATTTTAAAATTTACATTATATTTTTTCTGTCTTGTTCTTAACTTGTTATATCATTTATTTTATAAATTTTTAATATCTTATTTCTCAGTTAAATTAGACAGCAAGAAATAATCTTATGCTTTTCTCTTATTATTATTTTAGTCTTGACTTATCATAAAAACTGTTGTAAGAAAATTCCACAAGAGTAGATTTATTTAATTAAGCACGTGACGAAAATCCCCACTAATTCCTTGCCGTTTACACTTTACACATGCGAACCTTCAGCGAAGCTAAGCCGACGACCCCAACACGATGGAAAAAAGCAATAAAATAACACCCACCATCCACAAATAAAATAAAATATCCAAAAAAATTCAAACGATAAATGCAATAAACCCAAGTGCATGAACCTGCTACATTCCTATAAATACCCCCTAATTCATAACCCTCTAAGTTCGAATATTCAATACCCTCTTCCAAAATAACCACGTTTCTTTTCTTAGTTCTCTTAAAACATTTTACAAAGCAATTAGACTAGTGCAAAATATAGGGGAGGCTAACAGAAACACCGGAGATATGTACGGACAGGATAGTTCTTACGAATCGGATTTGGCGCTGCTGGATTCGATTCGGCGCCACTTGCTGGGCGAGTCCGAATCGATATTCGGAACCCCTAATTTCGGGTCGGGTCGGAGCTCCAGTTTCAACAGCTTGGACTCGTGTTTGAGTCATGATTGGGGAGAGCTTCCGTTTAAGGAGGACGATTCAGAAGATATGGTGTTGTACGGCGTTCTCCGTGACGCAGTTAATGTGGGGTGGGTCCCATCTCTCGATGCTGGGTCGCCGGATTGCGTGTCGTCGGGTTTTCCTGCTGTGAAGCTGGAGCCGGATGTGATGCCGGTTTTGATTAGTCCGTGTCCGCCTCCGGCGGTTGCCGTGCAGGAGAAGAAGGTTGCTCCGGCGAAGGGGAAGCACTACCGCGGCGTGCGGCAGCGGCCGTGGGGGAAGTTCGCGGCGGAGATCCGGGACCCGGCGAAGAACGGGGCTAGGGTTTGGCTGGGGACGTTTGAGACGGCGGAGGACGCGGCGTTGGCGTACGACCGCGCCGCCTACCGGATGCGGGGGTCAAGGGCCTTGCTGAATTTTCCGTTGAGGGTTAACTCCGGCGAGCCAGACCCGGTGAGGGTGACGTCGAAGCGGTCTTCGTCGCCGGAAAGTATGGAGGCGCCGCCGAAGAGAAAGAAAGTTACGGTGGTGGGGACGGTGCAAGAGCAAGTGGGGAGTCAAGTGGTTGAGTGTACACGTGGCGAACAGTTATTGGTTAGCTGAGAGAGGTTCTCAAATTGGTATTGTGTTCATTAAATACAATAAATACAATACTCTTTGTAATTATGTGAGGTGCGTGTGTAGCACTTACCTATAGTCCTATACCCATCATCCAACTCAATTTTGGAACAGAGAAAAAAAAAAGGTGAAAGATGAGACAGGTGATTTTAGTATATCAAATTTCAAATGGTGAGTGGTGAACCCACACGGGAGGAAAAAAAAGAGAGGGAGAAAACAATTAAAAAAATTATGAAATTTGGAAGATGATGATGAGTGATGACAGAGGTGAGGATATGTAATTTAGCTTTGTGAATACTACCAAATTTGTTTGTTCAACATTATGAATTATGAATGGGTTAAATGTGATAAATGACTTGAGACCTTAAGAATCCTTCTAAATGATTAGTCTGTGATAAATTATTATCAATTGGTTAATTTTATCAGTTTTGTTAAAAATATCATTTGTTTGAAAGATTCAAATTTGTGATCTCTTTTTCTTTTGCTCTCCCTTCATTCTCTTCCAACCCGTGGATCAATCTGATATTTCATAATGAATGAAAATGTAAGAATGCATAAGACAAAGAATGAACAATTTAATGGCTATGTTGTGGTAAGACTAATGTAAGTAAAATTTTGGCAGATTTTTAGGTCAATCTTGAATCCGGTTATTGACAAATTAGATATATGAGGCAAGAATGTAACAAAAAAACCGAGGCAAAATAAAAATAGTGTAGAGTAAAAACTGCTCCTAAATAGAATGTGACATTTTTCTTTGAACAAATTATAATGGCACCCCCATATGTTTTATTTGAAATGTATAAGGATCTCCTCTGTTTAAATTTTTCTTTGAAACACTCTCATGTAATGTCGTTAAATTATGTTTTGTTTTAAAAGTTGAATTATATATATTTTTATTCTGACTATTTATATTGAAACCCAAGATAACCCGAGTTAAAGTAACCCGATAGATCACTCATCTCCTTCATCGTTAGATATCTCTTAAGAGCGGGGAGGGTTTACGTTATTGCTAGATTTAGTTAATTCTTTTCCTTTGTCTTTTTGTTTATATATTTTGATGGATAAAAAAAATTAAGGCTTGCGGTTTTCTCCACCTTCATCACTTACAATTTCTCCAAGTTTCAACTTTTAATCAAATTCAATCATGGGAAATGCACTTAGAGCATGTTTGGATGAGGTAAATCTAAAAAATTTTAAATTCTAAGAATTTTAAATGTTTCAATTAAAATTCTTTTATTTTTAAAATTTTGTGTTTAGATAATGAAATTAAATTTCTTCATTTTCGAAATTTGGTTTGATTCAAAATCCATTCCACCTCGAAGTCAACGATCTTCATCTATTTCCACGAGTTTATCAACAGATTTGAGGACTTGATGTTCCTATATACGATGTGCCGTCGGTGCAGGTACGCCAGCCTCCCGCAGAATCTGTCAAGACAGATCTACCAACTGCTGGTCCTGCAAGATGTGTTTCCCCTCCAGCAACCCTCGGTCCATGAACTCCAGCAGCACCTGGATTTCACTGTTCTTATCATACATCTCGTGACACTTCACCACGTTCAGATCGACCACGTCATTGAGGATATGGATTTTTTTATGGATCTGCTGTCGCACTGACTCCTCGTGGTGACTGTATATCACCTTCAGCGTATACACCCGTCCGTTGGTGTGATGGACCACCTTGTACACCGTCCCGCCGCTCCAGCTCCAGATGCGATTTAGCCTCTCTAGCTCTGAGAACGAGATAACCTATTGTGCTGCCGCTGCAGCAGTCGTCGATGGAGGTAGAGGAAGCAACATCACCAAGCTGGTGTCCCGCTGTGACAGGGACAGTGACAGGTCCTTGCGGCGACACTGGGGACGTCAACTGCAGAAGAGAATTTCAATTTCTCATGTTTTAGAAGGAAATTAAAATTCTACATTTTAGTTGTTTAAAATTCCAAAAATTTAAATTTTTCATATAAAAGCATTCAAACAATGAATTTTATATTGAAGAATTTTAAATTCTCTGATAAATTACTTTCCTTAATTAAAATTCTCTATTCAAACATACTCTAAGATTCCTCTATAACCATTGTTACAAGTTCACTAGGTGATTTTGAATCATGTGGACTGCAACATCCGTAATTATCGATTTCTTGGCGACTTATACATTATGATACTTTACACAACTTTTCCAAGGTTGACCACTCTACAAGGTCAACCTCTCTAGGTTGATCTCTCCAAGTAGGAATAATAAAATGGACCCAGATTCTATGGACACCTGCAAAAATATTCACAAACAGGGAGGGTAATTACCTACTTGTTGGAGTTGAAGATGGGAGCGGGTATTTACCCACAAATTTTTTCAGGATGGGTGCGGGAATCGATACGGGTACTATAGTACCCACCCCACCTTGTCCCCCACATCCCATATATATATATATATATATATATATTAATATAATTAAAATATATTACTTAAGTAAATAATTTATGTTATACATATACTTTTATGTTGGACCAATGAAATACAACCATGATTTTGGTTTGTAAATTTCATGTTAATATTTTTATGTTGAGGCCAATATTATTTATATGCTTTCAAATATCATTTTGGTGTTGGATTAACTTGTAAATCCTGAATATTGTTTTGTATAGAAGGATGATATTAGATTTAATGTAAAATATATTATATTTACTTAACTCTATTTGAAAATATTTAAATTTTTTATGTATAAATTTATGACTTTGTTGATAGGTCTTAAAGAGTATCGTCATCACATTATGTTCAAGTTTAATTAGAGTTTTTATTAAATGATTAGATCATTAACTTTAAGAATCGCTATTTCGGATAATTATCTTTTTAATGTTTATTTATGACTTAAATTTGGAGGAATGATATTATGTTTGTTTGTTTTTAATATTATGTGTGGAGGTTTTTAATGTTATGTTTAGAATATTTAAGAGTGAATTTTCAATTTACTTGTAGTAATTTTTTAATTAATATATATCTTTTGATTTATTAACTTTATACTTTAGTAAAGTACAAATCACGAGTGCAAGTGTGAGTATATAGGTACCCACACTCATACGAGATCGAATATGAGTGTTTTTTTCAAACATTGATCTAGAACGGGTACTATATATAAGACACTACCTAGTGTCATTCCTATCTCCAAGCCTGAAATTCTTTAGGACAAACTCTATGTTAGTCTACATACGAATGATCATTTGCTTATTAACTCATTAAAAAATATAAAAGGTAAGATGAAGTTAAAAATGACAAAACACAAATGATTTAGATACAATTTTGTTTTTCTCAATCTATAATTTTGTTTATTTATTTTAAAATAGAGATATTTGGTTTCCTATTTTAAAAATCTATAATTTTAGTTTAAATTTCAATTTTGCTAATTTATTATTTATTTGTTTTGTCTAATTGAACCCTAGACTTAAAGTATTTATTAAATGTACCATCAAGAAATAATATAGTTAATTAAAATGTAAGAAAAAAGATAATGAGTTTAAGTATAATTAAAAATTGAATAAAAAAATGAAAATAAAGGAAAAATTGCAGATTTTTTAAAAATAATGAGACAAAATATTTCTATTTTAAATTTTAAAATAAAAGTAAAATTACATATTTGATAAAATTGGGATAGAAAAATTATAATTAAACCAATACAGATATGTTTTCTGTTATTAGATACGCATTACTTTAACCTTAATTAACGGGACAACAAAAAGTAAGCTACGAGATGAAAAGCAAGTAATAACGTGGGATTTCCAGTGTAAGAAAAGTTAAGTCCATAGTTATATTATATTCAAAAAAACATTTAAATGTTTTATTATTATTATTATTATTATTATTATTATTATTATTAAATACTAGTAATTGGTAACACGACATTGTTATACTTTTCGTAGAAATGAAAGAGAGGGAGACGCCTAGGAAAAAAAATGCTCATTATTTTTTAAAGTTAGGATTCTTATAATAATTAAGATTCTTCAGTTATAATATTATAAATGTTTTTAATAATTTGAAGAACATAGGGGACCATGTAGTTCATGTTTTATTAATAAATTATAGTTAGTCTCTGCATTATACATAAAACAAGAAAATAACGTTTTATTTGGTTTTTAAAATGGAAACAGGTGCCCCACAGCCAACATACATGATAGGCCCCCATACTAGCTATCACGGTTTTAAACAATTATGAATTAATTGACCGATCAAATGATTTTGAACAGAAGCTAATAAGTATCTAAAAATATTTAAATTTATACAAAAATGCATGCGTAATTAATTAAAATAAGTAAAAATCTATATAAATAACTTTAACTTTTAGGATAAAAAAACTAAATTTAAAAAGCATGTATAAATAATTAATATTTCAGGCAAAAAAATTAATATGAAAGTTTTTGAAAGTTAATCAAAGATTAAATGTTGAGACGAAAAATTATTTTTAAAAACAATCAATAATTTGAGAATGATTGGAATGGGATCTATTATGATTATGACAAATATTTTTCTTTTTTAAAAACGATAAACACTTATATTGAATTCTTATACAGTTGTTGTAATTGTTACAATTGATTGAATAATATATATGAATTAATTATTATAAATATTTTAATACTTAAATTTAAGTTTTATAAATAAAAATATATGATTATATTATTTTGAATATGATGAAAATAAGACAAGACAAGTATAAATAGTAAACTAGTAATCCTTGATCACGCACCGCGTTGGATGAAAGTTCACCTCGTATTCTACCCATAAAGATATCATCCATTAAGTTGGTATTTATAAATTTTGTAAATATTTGTGGATATCCACCAATATTTATTGATTTCCTTTATTAATAACTAGTTTTAGGATCGGTCTGGACGCACAAGTAAGCTTGAAGATGCATGTTTTGAATATAAGTAAAAATTTGTATAAGCAAAATAAATATAATAAAACTTTTGTAATACTAGACTAGATAGAATATGGGTTGTTACAAACAAATAAAATTAATACTTGTTGAGACAAAACAAACAAACAGTAATAATATAATGAATGATGCGGATGTTTTGTAAATTTTTTAAGGAGTTTATAAGTTTTTTGACTAACTTGTAATTTATAAGTTTTTCTTATAAAAATAAATTTTTTGGGGGGTATGAATTTATTTTGATAACTATTTGAAATAGCTTAAGAAAAATAAATTAACTTTTTTTCTTTTCAATTTATTCTTATTATTTTATTTAAATTTTCATTTTTCCCTTTTATTCAATTATAAAGAAAAATAATTTTTTTTAAATTTTTTATTTGAAATTTTACACTTCAAATGCTATTTTCACTTTCCAAAAAACGTTAGTACATAAAAGTAAAACTACTCTTCCTTTGTTCAAGTTCAACGTTCATTGGCGTCAGAAAACATTAATTTGAAACAAATAATTGAGGGTGTTGGGAGTTCAATTCAAACATGTATGCTCGGGTCTCAGTATTCAGTAACGTTATCTCACATTTGTTTATGCATGCTAGCATGTACTATATGAAAAAGTAAAAGTTAGCGACGGAAAATGTGCTTCACTAAAAAATCTTAAGAAAACAACACTTACTAGCGCAAACACGTGAAAATGACACGTGTTAAAACATATAGTACTACTAAACACTAATATTCAATCACAATTTGAGTTTTTTAATTCCTATGGCACCAATAAGGTATTAGTGACTTCACATTGCCTTGTATAAAAAGAATAAAGTAACCCTTTGAAAACTGTGACATATCGAAATTACTAGTAGAATTATTCATGAGATGAGGTTTGCGTCAACAGCCAAAAGCACCGCACGTGGGCTCTTACGACACAGTATGCAAGACCTTATCACAGTTTACAAAATTGTCTTGTTGCAGCTTATCCTCAACCTTAGACTTTCAAACTTTGACCTTGACTTTTCTCCTATGAATTTTCAACGATTCTTAAAGCACAAAGGAACACTTCTCTTATATTAACAAAGTCGTAGGAGAGAAAGCTAAAGACAATAATAAGCTATTCAATAATTTCCACGCAGCACATATTAACATGTACACACACACACACTGTGACTATCCGAGAGGAGTGCTTAGAGTTAGAGTAGCTTTAAAGTATTAAATAATAATAATAATTAAGAATGGATTATCAATAGTATTTTAAAAACTAAAAAGGGTTTGCTTCAAAAAAAAAAAGAGAGGGTCGTGCATGCTAGTAGCCGCCTCTCATGTGAAGTAATGTGCATAATTATTAAAACCTGTCTGTTGGACCGAGATCTGATAGAATAATCCGTCGGATTTTATTATTGGATCGGTTATAATTGATTAGATTAAAACTGATTGGATTCACTTTTTTTTGGATTACTTTTTTAAAAAAATAGATGATTATTAATAATTATTTTGAATTTTAGAATATAAATAAATTTTTTTTATTTAATAATATTAGTTATATATTTATATATAATAAATATATATAATTTTTAATTTTTAATATATATCAAGTCAAACTGAATCAATTATTAGTCTATCGGTAGTCATTGACGGCACCAATTTTAATAACACTTGGCAATGTGAGATCAATTAATCGCTTTCAAATCCAACGGTGTTGCACGTGTCCAAATCAAAAGCAGCAAAATTGATCTGATCTTACCAAGACATAACAGTGTCTAGTTTCTAGACTCAGAATATTGAGCTGCGAAATATGGCCATATCCTTGATTTGGGGAATCAAGCATGCAAGCCACGTCTCCTAACTAACGTGTCTAGGTTTATGCCATTATTGCGTAAAGAAGACGTACCTCGTTTGTCATGATGCTTCATATATATGGAATACTCCAACACTCAAAAATAAAGGTTCCCCATATTTAGTTAAAAATAAAAATATTTCCACATATGAAGATGTTTACAACCGGACATATGCATTAACCGGTGTGAAGTATTTCAGTTTAACTTATATTCTTAAAGTTTGAATTTTAAGTATATATTTAATTTTATAATAAGAGGAAGTTTCTTTCAAATGATATTATTTAACTTAAACAAGATTTGAACATAATAGTCTTTAGTGAAAACTAAAAAGTATATGTAATTAATTTCAAACAAAATCAAGAAAACAGAAAGAAAAAAAATTAAAGATATTAGATTTTGAATTAGTGAGAATGAACTTTCACAGAATAGCATTTGGAAATAAAATTTTTCTCATGATAACTAATAGTAAAAATTATTAATTTTCTTGTAGTAATTAACAGTAACTATATTATTGTTAAAGAATTGAAATAGAGGTTAAAATTTTTATTTACGGGTCAGTATACAAATTTTTTTATTGTCATCAACTAATTAAAATTCACAGTGGATGCAACTTTCAAGATATATAAAAGGTAATAATTTTATTATCTAATGTATGATTAAATGAAAATGTATATAAAATCATTTTTCATCGTAAGGTCATAGATTTTTTATTCATAAGAATTAAATTCAAGTACTAGAAAATTTACATCAACCCACTCAAACTGTTAATCAACTAACTAATCACATTCACAAGTTTAATTTTAATATATATATATATATATATATATATATATATATATATATATATATATATATCAAGTTTTGCGTAAGACTATACTTAAACGTACAGTTGACTATTTTGTTTTAAATCCGTACAAGCTGCGAATTATTAAGATCAATTCTTAAACTAAAATTTGTATATTCAACACTACTAAGAAGTCATGTAGAATAAAAAAAATTACAAAGCTTTTATAAAATAAATTAAAAATAAAGGATTTATTATGTCATAAATGCAATTTTTAAGTAATTAAGAGTTTTTGCAGTTTAACATGAAATATAAAACAGAACTCGCCTGTTGTTTTTTCTTAAAGGGAAAAAAGTGTCATCCTTTTTGTCATTTCACACTTTTTTGGGGTCAAAATATCATAAATTGAGGCCTAACTATTCTTACACAAGGATATAATACTACACAAAGAGCGTCCCAACAATGCACAGCAAATGAACAACAACAATTCAGACAGACATGCTAAAAGCTAAATAGCTACTCATATTAGCAATTCTAAGAAATAAACATGATAGAGCTCTTAACTTTTCTTCAATTTCTTTTCCTTTGTTATTCTTTCTGGATCAGCACTTGTCCAGCCACAACCCAAGTCGAATCAAGACGATCCAAAACAATCAACAACCAATCTGAGTATAAGTGTTGTGCTAAGGAGCTAACTTAAAGACAAGAAATTTGAGTAGAGCAGTGCTACCTAATGAAACTCTAAAAGTTTGGATACTATTGCAAAAGATGGCTCTAACAAATTTATTTTGAACATCCGAAGTGTGTTGGAAATGAGTATAAGCCTCTAAGGGGCACCATTGAGAAACAAACAAACTGAAAAGTGAAGGGACTAAAAGCGTTGATTGGAAAAAGAAAAGAGAAAATGGTGGCTAGAGGAAGTGGGGTGATAGTGGTGAAGAAAGAAAAAAGGAAAGGAAGAAAACAAAAACTCACTAAGAAAATAAAAGACCCATCTAAAATGGGAAAAGACTCTCCCATAGAGGTAAAGGAACCCTCCCGTGGAGAGGGTGGCCCTTGAAGTGGGCGACAACACTGAGGATTTGCACTCTGGAAGGTTTGAAGAACAGACAGGTCAAGTGTTAAAATGTTATAACTAAAATTTTGAGAAAATGATATAGTTCAATTTGTAAAATTTTTATAAAAATATGATTTTCAATTTTATTATTGAAAAAGAAATATGTTATGGTTCTATAAGGATGATTTGTTGTTCTTTATTTTTTTTCATTTAATATGTTAAGGTTCGATAAGGATGATTGCTTTTCTTTATTTATTTTCTATTCGTTGGAAATAAAGCAGCAAAGAAATTACCTTAAGTTAAGCTAGAAAAGGAGAGGGGATGTCCTTTTTGTTTACCTTCTTTTCGCCCTAATCTTTTAAACAAATCAACCCACATCCAATGCAGACGGGTTATTGTTTTCAAACCATCTAAAGTGAGGCAGGTTGACCGAACCATCTTTTATGGGTCAGAAAACCAACCTGTTTTACCATACTATTATAAAATTTGTTCTCAACATTTATGCTTGCTTGAATTATTTTTTATTTTAAAAAAAATTAAAATCAAAACGCCAGTAAACCCAACTTTTAGCTCAGTTTGTTCTTTTAGCTCAAAAAGTTACTCGCACTGCATCTATTTGAAAAGAAAAATGCTCAGCCTGATAGGTCACTGACTCAAAATAAAAATCCGACCATAAATACAGGGAAAGTGAATAAAGCTGCATGGATGACTGGGGATTATACTGCAGATAACTTCAAGAATTACTTCACCCAAATTGACTGCCTTAATGTCCATCCTTGGATTTCTTTGATATTGCAATGACATTGAAGTTGAGAGAACCTGGATTTTTCTGAATCATGCTCTGGATGACTTTAGCTGCATCCTGTTGTAAATTAAGATATAAACAATTAAAAATAGCAATGTAATGAAAGAAACATGCAGGGTGAAAGAGATAGTAAACCCAGCAACTTCAGACATGATCAAATAACCAAGACAAGGGTTGAAAATGAAAGAAAAAGGCATATACAAGCCGGTGAAGGTGATGAACTATAGCGCCAAAAAGTAGGGTGCCTGTTGGCAGAAACAAGAGAGTTTGTGTTGAATTTGAAGTGACGGGCAAGTAAATTTACTTGACAGTTGAATCCAAACTTCAATTTAGTAATTGAACGTAATACAATTGAGAAATGGGATACAGTGCGGGGCGCTTATGCGTATAATGGGTGCCAAGCACCCTAAGCTAGCACTCCTATCTCACAAACCCTCTCACGCACACAAATGTACAGCACCCAAATCCTATATTCATAGGGGCGTATGCCAGTATAAATAGGCAGAAACTCCATTCACAAGTTACTAGACTGGCGGCTAAGTGATCCACATTTCATGATTTTTATATATAGCCAATAAGCTCCCTCTAAAAAGAATCCACCATAAGACAAAATTCCTTCCAAACTAATACATGACAATGGTGGTGATAAAATGTATCCCGATGCTTTGAGAAATATGGTGACAGTTATAGCATCTAATACATTCCAGATTTATGCTAGTAAGAGGAGGAATAAATTGACATTTTCAACACTACAAGCAGATAGTCATAAGCATGAGGAAGGGTGTTAGAAAAGCCACCTAAATTGTGGTCACCCCTAGATAAAGGGGTGAATTGAAAGTCCCACATGGCAGTAGTCGTGGGAAAAAGGAGGACACATTAAAAGTCTCACATTGAATAAAGATAGTACTGACTACTGAGATAGATTATATAAGTGGAGATCAATCCTCACCTTCCAAGCCGATTTTGTAGGGTTGAGTTAGACTCCTAACTCACTTTCTAACACCCACAACCACCACAACGTTTCTTTGATAAAATGATAGTCAGCTCTATCTGCTTTGTCACGACATGAAACACCAGATTCTCTATTAAACAAATTGTCAACTAATTATGGTAATATAACTCCATCCCATAGTCACAGCGATACAGTGGGTTGTACCTTATTACACCAAGATATTATTCCTATGAGGAGTCCTAATAAAACCTCATTATTAGTTAAAATTTATTGGAAATTATATAATCATGTGTGTTGATTCAACATAGTACATTGGATATTAAGGTGTGTCAAGAGTACCTTTAATTATTATATACTCCCTCTGTTCCAAAATAATAGTCTCCCTAGGTTATTTTACAAAGATCAAGAAAAAACAAAAAATAGATGAAAGGGAGTAATAATTTTACAAAATTAACCTTATATCATTAATTTATTTATAGATTTTGCTCTAAATATAACCCCCCCCCCCCCCCCCCCCCCC
>PYAF01004847.1:878840-893481 GCA_007407185.1 Glycine tomentella | reverse complement strand
CCCCCCCCCCCCCCCCTCTTGTTCCATGAATATTTCCTAATCTAGCCCACTATTTAGAAATAAATTATTGCATATGCCAAAGCCTCGAAGTCTTAATAATTGTTTGTGATAATAACACACACACTAATTATTTTAGCCATTGAACTACATTTCTTGTCATAGTCCCACTTGTAATATGAAAATCCTCAAGCCACTAAATGGGCCTTGTATCTATCTACTGATCCATTTGGACAACTCTTCACCTTGTACACCCATTTACAAGAAATGGGCTGCATTCCTTTAGATCATGGCCCTACTTCCCAGTTTAATTCTATTTTAATGCATCAATCTCATCTTCTGTTTTATCTATCCACTACTTTGACAGTGTTGCGTCTTCATATGTACTTGGCCTTTTCACATTATTATCTTTAATAATGCACATTAGAATATTATGGATTTGACTTTCAAATCCTAGTAGATCTACCTAGTTGTGATGCCCTTCAAATTCCTCTATTTGACTTGGTCTCTCCTTTGGAGACCTAGTGTGTACTCCTGTCTGCCAATGGCTTTTCCTTTTATCTGGAGATCTTGCTCTGATAGAAAGAATGTAAATAAGATGATTATGGGCTAATCACATGATGTACATTATTATGTAACTATGGTATTTAGGATAATTGTTAAATCTTTATTTTCATTACTCTCAGCATATATAAGTCTTTTCTGGGTACATTATTATCTGGAGAACTTGCATAGTTAAGAGAACGAATCAGACAACTATTACTACAATACCAACCTGAAGTTCTTCACCATTTTGGGGTGATGTGTTGTGCCTACTACTTGTTATCTTTTCAACCAGATGCTTTCTTCTGTTATTCACAACAAATACCTCACTCTGTTTTATTTCCTTACAGATCACTCAACCTCTTTCCTACTTAAGCCTTTGGTCCTAAATGTTTTATTCACAATCTCAATCCAGGCTTGATAAACTCTTGGTCACTCTCACATTTAGAGAGTAGAGAGAAATTGGAAGCAAAAATCCAACAACAATGAATGTCTAGTAGACAGGGGATAGGGCCGAAGGTTGGTAGGGAATTTGATACACTAAACATCAAGGCCCAACATTCTCTACAGCATAATACGTTAGTTTATGCAATGTCCTACTAAATGACATCTACAGGCAGCCAACTGTACTGAAATATCTCAAGGATACTCCAGGCAAAGGAATTCCAGTTAAGAAATGCAGGACAAGAGACATTGAAGGGTTTGCAAATTCTACTTGGGCTAGATCAACTATAGTAAGTCCACAATTGGGTATGGACAAAGGTATGGGGAAATCTTGTTACATGGAGAAGCAAAGTACAATCAATTGTGGGAAGGAGGAGCGTTGAAGCTGACTTCATGGAAATCTTATAAGGATTATGTCAATGAATTTGGATTGAGACTCCACAAGTCCTAAAATTCTCTAGAGAAGGTCATGTTGGAGCTATGTAGTGACAGTGAATCAGCAACAAGCATAGTTCAATCCTGTCCAGCAAGACCCAACGAAACATGTCAAAATCGATTGGAATTTTATCAAAAATGAAATTATTTCAGGGGTTATCAATATCTTCTACATTCCAACAGGACACCATAATGCGGACTTATTCACCAAAGCATGGACAAGACCTGTGTTTGAATTCTTATTTGGCAAGCTAGAAATCATTAATATTCTTATTTCACCCAGGAGACCCGGGTTTGTTTCCCGGCAATGGAACCAAAATGATAGATAATCGGAAAAAGTAGAAGTGCAACGAAAATATGGAGAACATGTCACTGGTATTGATCAACACTGAAACACCTCTACCACTGCAGGGTGATGAAAATACAATTCCAGGAAAAGAAAGAGAAAACCCTCAATAGCTACCAGCAAGTCTGCCAAAATAACTGCCCATTCAAAACCTCATTCCACCTTCCTAAAAACACCTCCTTCTCCCCCACTCATGACACGAGGGCCCTATAACTAATTTCCCCCTACACAGAATCCCCTTTTTTATTTCTTCTCTCATACACTCTCAGCACCTTAGTCATATTGCTCCCACATCCTTAAGCCCATTATTTTCAGGCCCAACAAACCTGTCCAATTCTTTTGGGCTAACAACCGGGTTGAGGGGGAGTGTTGGAGAGGATCTTGGTCATTATAGGAGGTAGCACTTAATGCAAGTAGCTGTAAGTAAATGTTGTATAGTTATTGTAATCTTTTGATTGTATCCTGATTGATAGGTACTGTAGCTTAGGAGTAAATTCCTAGCTCTTTCGTTTTACCTTCTATGATTAGGGTAGCTTTAGCTTATTTTGTGTAAAATCTGTATTCTCAGAAAAGCAATAGTAGGATTTCTTTCTAAAGCCTCTTTTTCACTAACTTTACAAACTCAAAATTTAAAGCATTAACTATCTGCAAATTTTTTTCTCAAAGATGGGTGCTCCAAGGCCAGAGCCACTACCTACACAATTGTGGTCATTGTTTCTTCATCCATCATTTAAACTCAAAAGTGACAACAGAACTACTTGCATTTGCAAACCAAATCAGATCCTTTTTGCTAAATACATGTCTTTAAGGAGCACGACAACTATAGCCTTAACATGTAAAGATATTTACCCTCAACAAAGTACTTGGTGAGGATGGACCATGAGATATTGGTCCTGACTTTCTTCCATCAAGTTCATACAGTTCACCTGCATATTATACAATTGCAGAGAAATTAATTAGATAAAATTTAGGCAAGTGCAAAAGTAGAAGAACAACAAATTGATCTAGACATGAATATGATCCTGGATAGTTTAGTTTTAGCCTTTTATATAGGTGGTTTATGATTTAGATATTTAGGTTGCTTACTATATTGTGGTTGTTGACACAATGACATCTTGGTATATTATTTTTCTCTTTTTACAAACACCGCAAAAACAAAAAAATTAATCAGTTATATGAAGAAATTACCATCCACACAAGCAAAGCAGATGAAATGAGTGTCCACATTATCTGATGCCTGCATTATAAAAATTTTACAAAAAATTGTAAGGAAAAAAGGAAACAATTTCGTTGTTGTAGGGGTAGGGGATTGTTATCTATGTTTACAATACTATCCAAGTTGTGCCACATTATGGACTGAATTTGGTATATTACTACCAACTTATGTAATTCACTTTGAAAATTTTAGAATTGCAGCTACTCCTACTTTGGCTCATAAAAGTAAATTCCTGTCTGTAAGTCATACAACTTCAATGAAGAAAAATCCAAGTAGGAAGCAGGGTTTGACACCAATGGGTTGGTATCTTCGCGTAATTTTATATCTCCTGCAAAGTTAAATGGTCATTTGTTTGTGATATGTTTGCAAAGAAACTTCTTTGTAAAACTCAGTTGCGTAACAACTTAAATTTGAACATTGGGTCAAATCTCTAGTCTAAAAGGCCAAATCAAAATCTCAGGATTACTCATCATAAAAGAACCTACAAATGAAAACTATTTTATATACAAGACCCTGCTTAAGTATCAGTTTATCATATCCAAAGAATAATGATAACAACAAACAACTAACCAGATTTTCAAGATAAGAAAGCCAAACTAAACCTTTCATCACTACATCTGTTATCTGTTTCACCAATACATCACATCATAACCCCTCCCCCAATTTACTGTTGCTTTAAATTTAATAAATAAAAGTACCACTGTATCACCAGCAGTGGCGGCTACTGAATGAGCGACTTCCATCTCTCTGTCATTCTCAAGAAACACAGCCCGCTGCAAGATACCAAAGTTAGAAAATGCCAAATGAGCATTATATTTAACTGACCAATAGTGTCAGTTGCTTACACTTATGAAATATGAGAAAGAAAGAGAGGAGGTTTGGGTAGGAAGAAATAAATAACCTGCAATGGATCCATGCTTGCAGTAGATTTAAAGAACTTATAAAAAAATGACCCCTCAACTGGTAACAACAAAAGCAACACAAACTGAATGAGATCTAATGGTTGATACACTAAAATCTTTAACTGAGGCTGTGTGAATTGAATTGTTGAAAACCTACCAAGCTTGACCTCGGAGGTTATGTTCCCAAGTGCATGAAGCAGCCCTATTGTACCACAAGCATTACCCACGGTTTGCTTCATGAAATACACTTTACTGCTATAATCCTACACCAGAACAACAACAAAAATTCCTACTCAATGCATGCAGTTAAATAATCAATTAAAAGATATATGCTTACCTAAAATTCAGATTTATTGGACATTGTCTAATAAAAGTGTCAATTAAGCTTGTAAAACGGTCCAATAATTAATAATTAATTATATTAATATAGGAAATATATGGTGGGTTGGATGGCTAAGAGAAGGGAAGAGGGGAAAGGTTGGGGGTTCGATCTTCTACACTAACAAAAACTAATATTCTAATAAAATTAACATTTGGCCATAAAAAAATGTAATAATATTAATACACTACAGTGAATGCACAATTCTTTGAATCAGGGAAAACGAATAGTCACAGACAAATTAAAAGATTCCATAAATAGATATAATCCACTCACTTTTTTTACGTTTTCCTGTTGCAACCTTTCTTCTTCAGACTGATAAGATAATGAAACTTTCACAAAATCAAAAGCAACACATATGAATATGACATGACAGTAAAAATAAATAAAAATTAAAAAAAAACTCACATGTTTTGTGAAAAACTAACCTTCGCGGTAATTGGATAAAGAAAAAGGACGGCGAGAACTGGCTTGGGAACCATTTCCAGAAGCTCTTCATCTAAGCCAAACACATCACCGCACTCTGCCTCATCCACTGGAAGGCCAAGACCCCAAAGGAACTGCAATTCACCGAAAACAATTAGAAATTATGCATTGCATGCTACCAAATAAAATAAAATAAAAATTGTAAATCCAGAATGAAAGTGAGAGAAAATTATTTTGCAGAATTTGTTAATATTATTATATGAGTATGTGTTGAATCAATACACGATCATCAACATTGAAACAATTTGGTTTGGTGTATGATGAAGAAAGAGGAGAACGAATACGTGGTTCATGACGGCAGGGTTAGCTTCGAGAGGAAGCCACCTTTTTGCAGAAGGGCGTTCGTCTGAAGTGGCCATTCTAGTTTTCTTTCAAGTTCCAAACTCACCCTCAACTAAGAGAGTCAAATCTAAGATGGCATGGCAGTGAAATGAAGTCACTATATATAGCTGAATTGTTTGGGCCTTACTGGACCTTTATAAAGCCTATATAGGTCTATGATATTTACACTTCCTGTTTGATATTCGCACCACCTAACTTGTATTTAATAATAATTGTATGGACACACAATATGGACCTAGTAGTCATAGATTCATAGTTCCGTCTGATTGAGAAAACGAACATCGGCTTCTCTTTCCTTTTTCTATCTGATGCAATATTTTTTTCGGCCATCATCTTTGTTCTTGTTATTTTTTGCAAAAATTTAAATTTAAATGAAAACAATTTCAAATTAATCGTAAAATTTAAATGTTAACTATAACAAAGGCCCAAAGACCTAGTTATATTAATATTTTAATTAATCTTAATTTTTTTTTCTAACCTGGTTAATAAAACTTCTTAAAAATTCTTTGCCCTAAAATTACTACTTTCACTGAAGACAATCATTCAAATACAAAATAAAAATATAAAATAATGTCAACCTCGATACAAATTAATTGGCATATTGCTGCCCAATGTCTGTCTAGCCAAAACTACAAATAGGTTGTACAATGTCTTTCCAGACAAGCTACAAGTTTATGTTTAGTTGTTTCGAACAAAAATTAATTTCAGCCATAATTGGCTAAAAATTAAATATAATATAAATTAAATAAATAATTAGAAAAATGGTGTAAATTGGCAAATATTTAGGAGAATGGGGCAGTGAAACACGCCCAGCTGGGGCGTGTTTAAACACGCCAAGATGGGGCGTGTTTCACCAGATGGCGCCACGTGGCAGCAGCAACAGTGTCCTAGGGTTTTCGCGGTGTTTTCGTAAATTACGAAAGGTCGTAACTTTTGACTGGGACGTCCGATTGACGCGAAACCGGTGGCCACGCGCTCGAAATTAAGAGGAGAAGGCCTGGGCAGGTTCCCGAAGGGTTTATGTTTTAGGGTTTCAGATTTTGGATTTTGGGTATCGAATTTAGGGTTTAGGGTTTCAGATTGAGGTTGATGGATTTCAGATTAGGTTAGGGGTTTAGGTTGTGATTAGGGTTTTAGATTTTGGATTTTGGGTATCGAATTTAGGGTTTAGGATCTAGGGTTTATGGTTTAGGGTTTTAGATTTAGGTTGATGGATTTCAGATTAGGTTAGGGGTTTACGTTGTGATTAGGGTTTCAGATTTTGGATTTTGGGTATCGAATTTAGGGTTTAGGATCTAGGGTTTAGGGTTTCAGATTTAGGTTGATGGATTTCAGATTAGGTTAGGGGTTTACGTTGTGATTAAGGTTTCAAATTTTGGATTTTGGGTATCGAATTTAGGGTTTATGATATAGGGTTTAGGGTTTCAGATTTAGGGTTTAGGATCTAGGGTTTAGGGTTTCAGATTTAGGTTGATGGATTTCAGTTTAGGTTAGGGGTTTACGGTGTGATTTGGGTTTATGGCGCTGGGAATAGACCTAGGGTTTAGGGTTTAGGTCCGATGTTGTGATTAGGGTTTAGGTCGTCGGTTACAGACTTAGGGGACTTAGGGTGTATGGATTCCGGTCTAGGGTTTAGGTCTAATGTTTTGATTAGTGTATAGAACTTGGGTTACAGACGTAGGGTTTATAGATTCTGGTTTAAGGTTAAGTTTGATGTTGTGATTGGAGTTTAGTTCTTCGGTTACAGACTTAGGGGTTATGGATCTCCATTTAGGGTTTATGCCAGTGAATAACCTAATGAGTGTTACATACAATTCACTAATATTGAGTAATTAGTTTTCCAATTCAAGTTTTGCCTTGGCAAGCACTTCCTTAGCTGCAATTTTCTTTGATTTTATCGCTTCACTTTGCTTCTGTTTTCTCATCTATTTCCTTGAGGGTGGGGTTTTGGGTTTACGATTTAGGGTGTAGGGTTTATTGTTTAGGATTTAATAAACCCTAAATCCTAAACAATAAGCCCTACACCCTAAATAATCAACCCTAAACCCTACACCATACACCCTAAATAGTCAACCCTGAACCCTAAACCCTAGATCCTAAACCCTAAATCTGAAACCCTAAACCCTAGATCCTAAACCCTAAATTCGATACCCAAAATCCAAAATCTGAAACCCTAATCACAACGTAAACCCCTAACCTAATCTGAAATCCATCAACCTAAATCTGAAACCCTAAACCATAAACACTAGATCCTAAACCCTAAATTCGATACCCAAAATCCAAAATCTGAAACCCTAATCACAACGTAAACCCCTAACCTAATATGAAATCCATCAACCTCAATCTGAAACCTTAAACCCTAAATTCGATACCCAAAATCCAAAATCTGAAACCCTAAAACATAAACCCTTTGGGAACATGCCCAGGCCTTCTCCTCTCAATTTCGAGCGCGTGGCCACCGGTTTCGCGTCAATCGGACGTCCCAGTCAAAAGTTACGACCTTCCGTAATTTACGAAAACACCGCGAAAACCCTAGGACACTGTTGCTGCTGCCACATGGCGCCATCTGGTGAAACACGCCCCATCTGGGCGTGTTTAAACACGCCCCAGCTGGGCGTGTTTCACTGCCCCATTCTCCTAAATATTTGCCAATTTACACCATTTTTCTAATTATTTATTTAATTTATATTATATTTAATTTTTAGCCGCCATAATCTTGGGAGCAAAAGCAATTGTTGTTTGAAACAGCCAAACATCATCAACCTCCCCCAAAACAGAGTCACATTGTATTTCCCTCAAATGTGATACTGAAGTTGCCCAATGCTTTTCCTGACAAGCTACAAGTTGAAAGCTTTACCAACTAGCAACTATTGAACAGTAATATACAGGTTCTTAAGGGTTGCTTGATTATCCAAGTGGACTTTATTCTTTACATTGAATCACCACAAGTTTATACTCCAAGTTTGGACCCAAACAATTAATTTATTGCCGGAAAACATCAAAAGAAAATGTTGAATCTTTACAACAATAATATAAATGATGAAAAAAAGCTCAAAGCCAGTGTCTCAAGGTGCATGATTTTGGAGACACTTTTCAGCTTCAGAAATGACTGTACTCAAAGGGGAAGAGATTGTCCCCGGCAAATTGTAGTGAAACTTCCTCATCTGGGAAGTTGACTCCAGGCTCAGATGACTCTAATCTACATGATAGACTTCCGCTCTAGCAACATAGAGACCCAATATGGAAGTGCAAAAGACCACTCCTTTTACTCACCAGTATAGCTCGGTTTCTGCTTCTCAGCAAACACAGCCAAGCCTTTTAATCGATCTTTAGTATTCAAGACCTGATCATAGCAATCTTCTTCCGACTCCAAAGCTGATGTTAGATCAGTCTCAACTCCCTCATTAATAGCTCTTTTAGCCATTCTTAAAGCCACAGGACCCTGTTACAAGTTTAATGTAACTGAATAACATGCAAGAACAATAGTGGCAGCTAAGCTTTATAAAAAAATTCACGTTTTCAAATATAGAGGAAGGTTATTTTCTTTGGAAAATTCACACCTAAATGTAATTTCACTTTACAGTATCCAAGAAACTCCATTTGACATAAATTTTAGGATAACATTCTCAAATACAAAATATTGTTCAATAAATATTTCTTCCAAAATACATTCTAAATTTCTAATCATAAGTTGTTTTGGACAAATAACCAAAATGTTCTCATGATTTGCAAAATTAGATGGATCACAGGGATCAAATGCACCAACTGAATCATTTGTGGGTCTTCGCACAGGAAGTAAAGTTTTTAGTAAGGTACTTATAACATAAGCTATCTTTTTCATTTTCTTAATAGATCAACTTCTTCAAAAGAACAAAGTGAAAACTCAAAATTTTAAAATATTGGTTGCTGCCATTTATACATGGACATTCAATGGCACAAAAGGCCCAATTCCTACGTTTCTTATAGTCATAAACCACAGCTGTATCAGTTTCAGTATGATATAGCCCAGGGAGATACCTTCTGATTGATATCCTGAGCAATTGCAAGTGCTTTTGAATAAGCTTCACCAGCAGGAACACAGTAATTGACTAGACCTGCATCAATGAATTTTTAGGCAGCCAATCCATATATCATGATATTTGTTAAGGAAGAAAAAAAGAGATTATGTGAAAAGAAACAGCAAGAAATTAGTATTTTTTTTCTGGCGAAAAAAACATATTTGTTATTGTATTGAAAGTTGCACAACAGTGGTAAAGTTTATCTTTGCTTTCCTGAAGTTCAACAGGAGATACCACCATAGAGTTGGCAATGAACTCCCAAAACAAATGAAGTTTGATAGAGACACAATAACTTTATAAAGTCTTGAACATTTTTTTCAAGTGAAATTATGAGTTCACAGAAACAATGAGCATACATCATGCGTTCTCAGGATGCTCCTCCTATACATCTCTGCACCTGATGATGGTTTCAATAATTAGACAAAAAAAGTGATCTAAGTGCCTAATCAGAATACCCAAGGACAGTGCCTCTTTGTCATTAATCTTTCGACCAGTAAATATAATATCCTTTGCTATTGCTTTTCCAACCAATCTAGGCAGTCGCTGAGTTCCACCTGCCCTGTATTAACAATAACAAGAATATCGGGCTGACCTCATTGCACATGTTCATAAAATTAAACAACAATTCAACTCCACCCTTAGATTTTCATAGGAGACTCCCCTGAACCAGTTCTATCAAATTTATATTTGTCTACGTATTTTAGATATATTCTTCACAACCTATCTTGAAATTTAATCTTTTTTCATTATTAGATAGAAGACCTGAAGAGATCCATGGCTGAAATAGACAGCATTAAAGATACAATAAGCTAAACAAACTTAGAATGCAGCATACCCAGGGATTATTGCAAGTCCTGTCTCTGGCAAACCCATCAGAGCATTTTCTCCTATGTCATGAAAGAAGAAACAAGTAAAGAAAAAGTCTAATACTTTCATCGCACAGAAGCGTTCAAACAATCCTACAAACAATTAGAATCCAATTTATAAAAATACTTCATATTTAACTACCACAAATTCGAATATCACATGCAAGAGCCATTTCAAGTCCACCACCAAGAGCTACTCCTTCAATAACAGCAATCGTTGGAACACGAACATCCTGAATAAAGAAACAAATAGTATAATAGTTTCAAGGAGCAGTAGGCAATAGAATGGGAAAATAGAGATGCTATGACAAGCATGAAGTACACGCACAGCCAGAGCAAAGAACATGACAGAGTCCACTTAGAGATTTTCCATCACCAATATTTCTTACTACCACGTGGAAGCATCAAAAAAGTTAGGTCAGATCGTGAGCTAAATACCCCCTGCTCCCCGGTCCCAAATAATAACAACAATAAGAAAGCAGCAGCACCAGAAACGGATGTCAAACAGAATATAACAAAACACCAAAACCTATTTCATATGATGCTTCATCTATCATAAGTCATAACTTCATAACCTTATGTTGATAAGTACAGAAATATTTGAATGTAATCCAATAAACACAAAATACTTATATGTAATCCAATAAATACACAAATGTCATGAATGGTGTGAACTAACCTCTAGAGATGAAAATGTGGAGCGAAGAGATTTCACAAAAATCTTAGCCTCTGACTGACTCATGGCCCTGCGCTCCTGCAATCCAATAAACACATAACCTATAAAAGCAGGGATGATGACTTTGCTTCAAGAACATAACAAGTAAAACTAAATCCACACTAGCTTACCAAAAAAGCAAGAACCCATTAGAAAATGCATCAAATTATGTCCAAAATATCATGCTTTTAAAATGTTTGGTTTATGATCACAGTCAACATAGAACAAAATATATTAAACACCCTAGCCCTTTTCCTTAAAGATTAAATAAAAAATACGAAATTTAACAATTAACCTTTAAATCAGCCCCAGCACAAAATACCCCAGGAACTGAACTGCTGATCATAGCAACATTAGCGTAACATTTCTGATTAATAAACTCAAACGCATGGCTTAGGCCTCGCAGCATCTCTTTCCCTATAGAATTTTTGGCTTCAGGCCTGTCCAAGCTAATTTCAACGATCCCTGAAAAAATAAATAAACGAAATCAAATTCGAATAAAATGAATTAATTAATCATAGCGATGATGAATGGAGTGGAAAAAAAAAAAATTTACCGGAATCAGGGCCAGTGAGTTTGTGAAGCTTGACGAATTCAGAAGCGGAAGAGTCGAGAATAAGAGTTCTATGGGTCTGGTGCTGATAGTGATAGTGATGAGATTGAGAGTGAGATAGGGTTTGGAAGTTTTGACGTAAGAGCTGCTGCTGCACAGGTAGGGATGGCAAAGTGGGCCAACCCATCCCAAATGGGCCGGGCTGGGCTGGCCCACTTTTACAAAGTGGGTTGAGAATCCTGGTCCACCCCACTTTACATTGGGTTAGTGGGCTAGCGGACCAGCCCACCAGCCCACTTAAAAATTAAAAAAAAAAAGTTTCAGGCAAAAAAAATTCTTTAATTTTCATCTCCTTTATTTTCATTATGTAAATCAAACACAGGATTAGGCATGCCCAGGCAAAGTGGAATTACATACTAGTACACTAATAAAATAATGGCATAACAATTAGCAGGCAGCAGCACAGTATATTACAGAAAACACAATCTGAGGAGAAAACAATCAGCAACATTTTACCTCATCAATCATCTTTTGACATTCAGGAGTCTCGAATTTAGGAGGAGGTTCACGAGACTTAATGGCCAGTGTATGCCTCTCTTCTTTCTTGTAGTCTAAAGATCCCAATGCACTATTTGGGTTGGTAGGCATGAATGCAATCAGTGCAACTAAAGCAGTCCTCACTGTCAAAAGATATTTACATCAATTAAAATAGAACTTTTTACCATCAAAGACATCTACAAGGCTCAGCCTATATAGTTAAAGATAATGCATAAGATCTACAAAAATGAAGGTAATGTGCTAAATAACAATGATGAAAATAATAGATGCATTCACATTCTAATTATACATTAAAATGCAATTACTTTGTTTGATCAGTATTTTCTACCCAATCTTTATAGAATCCAACCTTATGATCTAAGATATGGGAATCAATACAATGCCACTTCTATCTAGAGGAAGCCATGTTTTGTGCCAATGCATAATATGATTCTACCTAGACAGCGATAGTAATTGATAATTATAAAGCACAGAGTCAAATATATCAGGCCGTTTTGTAACTGCAGAATAACAACTAGACACTTATAATCTTGTATATATCTGTGTATCTATCCAGAATGCAAAATTCATGATGACATTTATGACCTGTACAATGAGAAACTCTCAATAAATAACTTGCAAAATAGTTTAGCAAACAGAGTATCAATACTGGAAAGGAATGTTACTTACCGCTCCATTAGGCTGACAGCATATTAGGGAAATTTATAAGCAAGTAGGGATTGAATTTCTTCAGAGTTCAAAAATAAAATAAAAATAGTTCATTAAGTTAATACAAGAATCTAATCAGTTGAGAGGAAAAAATAATGTGCCCCACTTGCAGAAAAAAATGACAAAAAGAAAGGAAAAAACATTGTACTTGGTAACACTTTTCACAAGCAGGTACATCATGCGAAACACTTTTCACAAGCCTGGCAGAGAGCATTTCTATCATCCAAAATGCCTGTAAAGTTAAAAACAATTTATATGAACTGTCATTTCCTTTTAAAATCAAGAGGAACAATATAGACCTTGACCTGTATAGGGACAATCCACTGTCCATCAACATGCTGACCAGATAAAAGGAATTGTGACTGCATAATCAAATGCTACATCCAATCATCCAATTAAATAACATACATAAGTGGGAGAACAATTACTGATAGTCTGATACTAGATTAATACATTAAAATAAAGTTATCAAAGCAACATCCAATCATCCATACATTCAATTTAAAATTTTCTAAAAACAACTTAGAAACATTACAACTGCCAAAATACAAAATAATTAAATTGAAGTAGCTGCATCTAAGCATCTTCAATAATTACAGAATTTGATCCCTTAGAAATACTTGGATCCATATTTAAAGCACAAAAGTCATCCTTGCCATCTTCAGCTGCAAATTATAATCCAAAAATAAAAATAAAATTAGCTAATGAATAATGATGATTTAAAAGAAAATTAATTGAAAATTTAAATTGTAAAATAATGAAATTAAAGAAACTACCATCATTAGCAAAACCATGCAGCCAATTACGAGTACAAATCAAGGCTTCGACATTTTTTGATAAGAGATGATTTCTATACTTATTAATAATATGTGATCCAATGCTAAAAGCAGATTCAGAAGCCACTGTAGTAATCGGAATACTCAACACATCACGAGCCATTATGGATAATTCTGGAAAGCGAGTATGATTATCCCGCCACCAATGCAAAACATCCAACTCTTCATAGTACACAAAATCCAAGTTTGGCTCATCCAGATAAACATCAAGTTGAGACTTTCCTACTTTAGAGGCAAGTTGACTACTATGCATTTTCAATTCCTATTATATTTGACAAGTTGAACACAAAACAAATAAAATAAAATCAATCAAGTATGACAAGGAAAAAAAAGCAAATACTTACATAATATGATAATAACAATAACATTAAATAATAAGCATGTACTTACACCAAACATTTTCTGATTTATTCCCTTGAGTTCCTTTGACATGGATGAAGAACTACTTAGGGGTCTTGGTTCAAGATTGTGAATAGAGCCAGAGGCAACATCATTAATATTTCTTGGATTTGAATACCTCTCAAAGAGCATGTATAACTTTCTTCTCACATGTTCAATCTTTTGTTGACAAGTGGATTCATCAATTGTTGAGTAACAATAAGTCAATGAAGTAAATTTAATACGTGGGTCAAGAATTGCTCCAAACGCAAGAATGGTGCTATATTGATCCCAGTATTTGTTAAACTTCATCATCATCCTTTCCCCCATACTCCTGATAACCTCATCTTCACTTTGTAAACTCTCAGTAAGTACACGCTGAATTTTCCAAACTTGCAAGAAGTATAAGTTGGATGTAGGATAGGAAGTGCCTGAAATCAAATTAGTAGTATCATAAAATGGTAACAAGAACTCACAAATTGTTTCACCTCTTTTCCACTCATCTAGTGAAGGGCACCACTTGTTATTAGGATCTCTTGATTGAAAAATTCCAAATGCCCGTTGATATTTGAGAGCACTACAAAGCATCATATAAGTGGAATTCCATCTAGTGGAAACATCTAGACATAATTGCTTCCCACTACCATCAGACTGAACACCAAGCTGCTGAATACATTCTTTAAACTTTCTCATCCTACCCTCAGATCCCTTCACATACTTGACACTCTCTCTAATTTTATGTAAGGCATCACTAGCAACTTTCAATCCTTCTTGAACAATAAGATTCAAAATATGTGCAGAACAACGAACATGAAAAAACTCTCCATCACATAATAACCAACCACTTGTTCCAAGATCATTTTTCAAAATGTCTTGCAT
>PYAF01004847.1:852636-878740 GCA_007407185.1 Glycine tomentella | reverse complement strand
AAAAACTCTCCATCACATAATAACCAACCACTTGTTCCAAGATCATTTTTCAAAATGTCTTGCATGTTATCATTGGCAGATGCATTATCTAAAGTGAGAGAAAAAATCTTTTGTTCTATTTTCCAATCCTTCAAAAATTGAAAAATCTTTGAAGCCAAGTCAAATCCAGTGTGAGGAGGAGGCATATGACAAAAATTAAAAATTTTGCTATTTAACTTCCAATTAGCATCAACAAAATGAGCAGTTAAACATATGTAACCCTCACTAGTACAAGAGGTCCATAAATCAGAAGTTAAACATATTCTATTTGGAATACTAGCCATATCCTTTTTTAGCTTCTCCTTCTCTTTCTTGTAAATGGTTAGGACATCAGATTTTAAAGTATTTCGAGAAATAGGCTATGCATCAGGATTCAAATACTTAATCCAACTTCTAATCTTTTTATACTCAACAAAGTTAAAGGGCAAGTCATGTTCAATGATTGCAGCAGCACACATCTCACGTGACACCATTTGATCTAACTTTGGAGATTTCAATTTTCCTTGTAAATCTACCATCATTTAACCAACATCTTCAAATTTAATTCCCATACACTTTGAGATATGACGATTTAAGTGAGATGTCCCATATGCATTACCCCTAATTTTATACTTTGTTTTACAGGTCTTACACTCAGCTCTTTCTATCCCATCATCACCCACTCCTATCTTAGTGAAAAATTTCCAACAATCTGAACTTGTTGTTTTCTTTTTCTTCTTGATTGGTTCATCAGCTTGAGATGATTCAATAGGTACTTCAAAATTTTCAACATGTTCATGCTCATTCACAGTCTCAGACTTCATATTAAAATTGCAGACAACTATCCTAAATCAAACATTAAAATGATTAAATGGAAAACAAAAAAATCAACCTCAAGACCAGGAATAACATACATCATTTTCAGCTACCACTTCCAATTTTGAAACTATCATAAATCATACATTAAATGAGAACAAGCAATTGCCAATTGTTTAGCGACTATAACACAAGTTTGTATATTACAAAAAATAACCCTTAGCCTATTATAGCCTTTATCCTTCTGCATATAGAACTTGCATGAAATTTTAATAAAAATAATGAGTTGAGTTAAATTAATATACACTAACTAAACATTTGTTTTTTTGCTACATATTGAACTACTATATGTTAGGCATGGAAAAACACGTTCATCTAATAGATACTTGTTTTTTTTATCTCTTATAAATTGTATAACTTAATGTTGTTAACCTGATATATCTATTTAATAATATAAAATAAGAAGAAAGCTTTGGATCAAAGTGCACGTACGGCTTAAAATAATTGCACCAAAATAATCTAGCAAGCTGCAAGCATTTAAACTACATATTCTCAAATAAAAATACATATATATGCGTGTAATGAAGGGAATCAGAGGATGCTATTGCTGGATGCACTTGTGTACACACACATAAGACATAACAACACAATCTAGAACAAATAAAAAAGAGATTTGGGAGAAAGAAAACCTGTGTAGAGCTTAAAAGATGTAATATTGAAGGGAATCCCTTTCTCGCTTTCGTTTCCGCTGTCTTTTCCACAGTCCAGGATGGCAGCGGCAGGACCACAGTCCACAAACACGGTGAGAGGTCAGGGGCTTAGCGAGTTAGGGCGTGCGTGTCTAGTTGGCAGCTCTTATCTTTCTATTTTTTTTTTGTTTTTATTACAGCCTTGGACTGGACTACTTGGACTATGGGCCATTGGTGATTTTTGGACCGTGCTTGGACTGCCTCACTGCCTGGTATATATTTTTTTTTGTGGGTTGGGAGCCCGGTGGGCTGGCCCGGCCCGGATCCATTTTAGCCCACTTTTTTGTGGGCCGGGCTGGCCTGGCCCGTTTATTCAATGTGGGCTTCAACTTCCAACCCAACCCACATTTTTTTGTGGGTTATGTGGGCCGGCCCGCCGGGCCTGGCCCATTTTGCCAAGGCTATGCACAGGGACAGAGTTAACACTCTCAAAGCGCACATTTTTTTTCTTTTTGGTCAATGGTAGTTCAGTTCTGCTCTGTTTCTTCGGTGGGAGATGATCTACTTCTTCAGACAAGAAGAAGAAAATCACTGTGTCTTACTCTTTGCAAATTTCGTGTTTAATGGAACCAATATCACCCACCCTGCTAGACTGCTAGTGCTAGTTTGGTTTCACGCAGTATCACGTTGAAATGCCTGTTATGATTTGTTTGGATGGGATGATTTTAGGAAGAAATGGAGTGACAGGAAGTTAAATAGGATTGAGATGAATTGTTTCCTTGAGGAGTGCTCAAGTGTTTTGGGTAATTATAATCTCTCAATTCCTCCAAAGCTATAACACTACCATAGATTTGATTATATTCTCAAGTTCTTGAAAATGAGAAACATAAATACATTCACAGTTGATCAAAGAGTCTTTACAGGGTTGTAACTTGGCCTGACTTAGAAGTAGGAATATTTGGAAAGTAGCTGAACAATTATTGAGATTGGAGTACTAATATTCTTTTAAATTCATTTCTCTTCTCTCTTAGCTCCACTACTTATGTTTATTCATAATTTTTTCATTCCTTTCTCTTCTCTTCTTCCTTTTTCCTTTGCATTTCTTTCTTTTCATTTCCTCTTTTGAACTTATTTGTAAACAATTCTTTTCTTTCCTTCTATCATTTGACTTTTAGTGGATTCACCTTGAACTTTTTCTTCTTCTTTTCAATCATTAAACATTCCAATCTCAAGGGAGGTAAGTCAATAAGCATAGGTCAACAATTCATCAGGTATTTGAACAGAAAAGTTTCAAGCTCAAAAGGTTAACAATGGAAGAATTTATTTTCAGGTAAACTAATTTGGCCATGGCTAGAAGAATAAAATGCTTTTATCATATCAACTATGCAAATATTGTAGAGAAACAAAGCAAGTTCTATAGTATTATTTACAGTGAGATCACTCTGACAAGAAAATTTTTCTGTATAGGCTCAATCCTCACAAGCTATGGTATCAATCTAGATTCTGTTGATTTCCTATAAAGTATCCTATTCTTTTTCACAATGTACTTCATTCACAAAAACAAGCCTAGTTTTAATCATGTCCAATGTAATTCTATATTATACTTGTTTCATACATGCTTCCAAAGACAATTATCATTCAATCAAATTTACCACTGCATTGGCAATTCCAAATCTGAAAATTAATCTTATATGCTCTAGACCTTTATTATCCTAATTTCTAAAAATTAAACCTAATACTTTTTGTTTTTGTTAGACATCATTTGCTTTTTAAATGTGATTCATCAAATAAACGCATATGCGTCCCCATTCCCAGATTTAAGAATTTTGTTGTCCCCAGCAATACTCAATCAAGAAATTCATGCACTAATGAAATAGTGACACAAGTGTGCATTATTTGAGGAATAACATTCATTAAACATCCATCTAAAAAAAAACTAAAAAGAGTTTTTAATTGGACTAAATTAAACACACTTAAACTGAATTAACATAATATAAATAAAGCAGGAAATTGTTCAACATGCAGTAAAATAACTAGAAACTTAAAAAAAACAAGAAATTAAAACAGAATTAAAATTTGTCCATAATGCTACACATCACTCCTCTGCCTCCGTGATGTCATCAGCAGCTGTATGAGATGGATCAACTGGCTCTGCTACTGGCTCAGAATGGCTCGAAGGTGCCAGAGGAGTGTGGTGCACTGGTGGATACTGAGGCTGGTATGATGTGTAATCAATAGCAAAGTGCCTGCAAAGGTCCTCCATCATCCGTGTCTGATATGCTCCTTGTAGAGTCAGACGGTCTAGTTGGGCTTGCATCTTCAAATAACTTGGAGAGTCTTCATAAACCAATTCATGATGACTGGCTCTAGTGGCAGTAGAGGACGGTGCCTGAGGTGCTTGATCTTCTGGTTGAGGACCCTCATTAACTTGATCTGCACGAGGACTCCTAACGACAATTTCTTCAGGTTGTAATTTAGAAGCTCTAATCAATTGCTCCTGTCAAGCGTTCTCTACTGCAACCAAGTAGGTCTTATGAGTCATGATGGATGGTATCTTCACATCCTTTGGCTCCTCATCTGGAATCTCCAATCCTGCTTTCATACAAAGGTGAGAAATAAGTGAAGAATGAGCAAGGAGAGACTTACTGCTACCATCTTAAATCATATGCAATATCATGTTAGACAGAATACTTGCAATGTTAAGATTATCATCTCCCATCAGCACATACAAAAGAATGGCCCTCTCAACGTTCACATCTGTCAAATTTGTGGATGGAATGACTATATGATTGTTGAATATATGTCAAAATTTTGCCTCTCCCGTAAGATCTTGCTTCCTCAACTTTGCTGGTACATAATCCATTCCGGATTTGGTCTCCCAAGAAGTGTATAAACCAGTGATCCGTCGTCGAATTTCATCTACGAGTCGCGACATATCGTCTCTGAAGACATTCTTGCTTGTGATGGGTTGCATTTTGTTAAATTTCCTAATTAAATCACAAGCCTGAAGACTGTAGTACGAAGTCTCCAAAAAGCTCTCAATGAATTCTTGATCAAAGGGTACTTCAACCCCTCTCACCCAATTAATTCTCTGCGACTCCACAGTTGCTTTGTCTACATTGGCCAAAAAATCCTTAAGGATGGCACTAGAGCTTGGTTCAGCAAAACTCACCAAAGTTTGCCAATCCCTTCGGTCAATCACTCCCAATATGGGTGAGCCTTCAGGCAAGGACTTCCAATCAATCCTCTTTTCGGAAATTATCTTCTTCGGGGCATACCAGTTCTTGTACCTTTGTTGACATTCAACCGAGCGAAACCTAGTTTCAGTGAATCCAGCATGTCTAGCCCTCTTGCTACCAGATGTAGCAGCACTGTTCTTGTGGCCTTGTTCCACTTGCTTTCCCTGAAACTCAAAAAATTCCCAAATAGATATACAATAGATTTACAATAATTCCTAGATTGATTGCAATCATATCTATGGCATTTCTTTGTTACAGGATAACAACCAAACAAATATAGTGACCATCTAATCATATTGAGAGATTACAATAAAGCATTTAACACAATTTGACCAAAGAACTTCCCTATAATTCCCAGATTTACTTGATTTTATATGACTCAATTAGGAGTTTAGAAATTAGTAAAAGCATGATTCCATCATTATATGTAGAAAAATAAAATTCTTGTAATCATTGAGGATAAAATGAGAAGAACATGTTCTCCATTCCCAGATTTTATTTTTCACCATATTCTTTGAATCAACTTCTATGAGACAAAACATATCAACTCCAGAACATGACTAATAAGGCTAACCTAAATTCAAAAATCTAGACTCAGTAAATCCATTCATGTTATCAGAATCAAAATTTAAGAATCAAAACCTATCAACTACAACGCCTTAAGCCATTAAAACATGCATAAATTAATAACGCAATTTGCAGCTACCGTGGTCAGCGTCGTGTCCCGCGCGAGTCGCATGGGCTGCATATGATGAATCTCCTATACACTAGCTGGCGCTAATCGCGCCAGAACTCGAGCGAACCGCTTAAGTTGGGTTTTTGCCCTAACCTCTATCAATCTTTCTCAGAACCAATCCTAACCATCATGCATACTAATCTAAACCCTATAGAATATAAATTATAAAGACTAGAAAGATTAATGCGTACCTTATCCTTAGCCATTTGTAAGAAATAAAGAACTTCAATAGAAATACAATGTTGCCCCCCACAAGAGAGAACTTTAGAAAGAACAAACAAATATGTATATTTCAAGTGCTATTCAGAAATAGGTACGAAATGGACAAGATTAAAGTTCAGAGTAGTAACGTATTTATAGACTTAGAGTAAAGAGGATTTAAGGGTAGTTATTAGGGAAAATGTAACTGAAATAGGAAGTTAATGGTAGTTATTGTGCTCACAACGTTTGAATGGGAATGGCCAAGGGTTGTAACTGCTGAGCAATAGTGAAAAGTCACCAAAGATAGGTTTTATTTTATTTTTTAAAAAAACTGCCTTTGAAGTGTCACGTGAGTCGCGCCATCACCTACACGATTCGCGCTGACTTACAGAACTAATGGCACGGATAGCGCTAGGGTTCACGCGATTAGCGTGAACCTACAGAACTCAACCCCTCTTCTCACTGTCATGGCGCAACTAGCGTCGTGGTTCACGCGATTCGCGTGAAACCACAGATTTGCTTTTCTAAATTTTTTTAAAACTAAGTACTGGTAAAATAAAACCAACTAAAATAAAAACACACAAAATAACAATGCAAAAATTTAAAGTCAAACAAAATATCAGGAATTAATTAAGTAAAACATAATTAAACAATTTAAAAGAAAACAACTCAAATTTTAAAATCCTTGGATTGCCTTCCATGTAGCGCTTTTTTTTTTAACGTCGCTTAGCTTGACGCATCAATTCTTTAATCTTCAGGTGAAAGTAGTGGTATAGAAACAATGTTTCTATCCACTTGTCCTTCATAATAAAGCTTCAACCGACATCCATTAACTTTAAAAGATCTGTCACTATCTAATGGAGAAATTCCCACTATTCCATAAGGATATACTTCTCGCACAACGAATGGACCAGATCAACGAGATTTTAACTTACCTGGAAAAAGTCTCAAGCAAGAATTGTAAAATAATAACTGTTATCCTGGCTCAAATTCTTTTGGGCGAATCTTCTTGTCATGCCACTTCTTGGTCTTTTCCTTATAGATCCTAGCATTCTCATATGCATTTAACCTAAACTCATCAAGCTCATTTAATTGCAATAATCTTTTATCATTAGCTTTAGATAGTTCAAAGTTTAAAAATTTTGTAGCCCACATAGCCTTATGTTCTAATTCAGCCGGAAGATGACAAGACTTACCATATAGTATCTGAAATGGTGACATACCTATTGGGGTTTTGAAAGTTGTTCTTTGTCCAATCTTTCCAAGAACTTCCAACAGTCTTCTTTAAAATTCTCTTTAATTCCCTATTGGAAATTTCAACTTGTCCACTTGTTTGAGGATGATAAGGTGTAGCCACTCTATGGGTAACCCCATATTTAGCAAGCAAACTTGAGAATTGTTTGTTGCAAAAATGAGTGCCTCTATCACTTATGATTGCCCTTGGTACTCCAAATCGGGTAAATATATGCTTCCTTAGAAAAGACACAACCACCTTTGCGTCATTGGTAGGCAAAGCAACCGCTTCTACCCACTTAGAAACATAATATTAGGATGTATTGATTAGAATATGACTTGGGAAATGGTCCCAAAAAGTCGATTCCCCAAACATCAAATATTTCCACCTCTAGTATGTTGTTGAGGGGCATCTCATCCTTCCGAGATATGTTACTAGTTCTCTGACACTTGTCACATTTCTCCACAAAATCCCTTGCATCCTTGAAAAGCGTCCGCCAATAGTAACCACATTGCAATACCTTTTGAGCTATTCGATTTCCTCCAAAATGACCTCCGTAGTCTGAAGAATGACAGTGCCAAAGAATCTTTGGCACTTCCGGTTCAGCTACACATCTGCAAATAACACTGTCAGTACATCTAAAGTAAAGGAAAGGGTTATCCCAGAAATACCTCCATGCATCATAAAGGAACTTCTTCTTCTGCTGCCAATTAAGACCTCCAGGAAGAACACCCACAGCCTTGAAGTTGGCCATGTCTACAAACCCAGGACCCATCTTAACTACCATCATCACCCTCTCATCAGGAAAATATTCATTGATAACCATCTCTAGTCCATCTTGTAACTCCTTATCCTGAATCCTTGAAAGATGGTCAGCTACTCTATTCTCCACTCCAGTCTTATCCTTGATTTCCAAGTCAAATTCCTGAAATAAAAGCATCCAATGCAACAACCGTGGCTTTGCATCTTGTTTAGTCATCAAATACTTAATAGCAGCATGGTCAATATAAATTGTAACTTTAGAACCTATCAAATAGGACTTAAATTTATCTAATGCATATACTACAACTAACATTTCCTTTTCAGTAGTGGCATAATTAACATGTGCCTCATTCAAAACCTTACTAGCATAATATTTCACATGCAATAACTTATTCTTACGTTGACCTAGAATAGCACCAATGGCATATGCACTTGCATTGCACATCAGTTCAAAAGGTATGCAATAAGTTCCTGTCTTTAGGATCAAATATAAATCTTCAGTTTCTAACATAACTTTTGCTTTTCACTTGCAGTAAAAGATTTTAATAGATTACTAGAAAGGTAGCTTGATATAGTTTAACAAGTGATCAAAATTAAATCTTTTGGGCCTGGACTGCACGTTTTTCTCTGTAAGTAACACCAACTTATCAATCAGTAACAGATTAATATTTGCATGCAAAAAAGAGCATTCAAGATAGATCAATCACTTACGTTATTTTAATAAATGAAGGCTTGGAAGAGCTAAATATTCAAAGATCCAGAAGTGGAGATAAGTTAACAATTGTCTCTAGAGCATTTATTACAAGTTCCTCGTCCTCTATTAGCATCAACATTGTGAAAATTTTAGGATACAATTTATAACAAAATATTGTATAAACTCTTACAGAGATGGGGCAACACCTAATTGGATGATAACAATAATAAAAAAGAAAAAAAAACTTTCTTTACATATTTAGCAAGCATCTGGAAACCTTAAAAAAAACAGACATTCTGATAATGGGACAGCTTTTAAAATGGGATGGCTTTTATCATCATAAAATTTGGTATTAATGTGGTTTTCAAGAAAGTCTAATTCAAAGGTTGGTTTTTGTTACGAGTAAAGGGGATGCTAGTATATATGTGAGAAAAATACCATCCTGTTAAACTCCTGAACACCAAAGCAACCAATTATTTTGTTCATTTTTCGGGCAAATGGATTAGCCCGTGTTTCGAAATTGATAAAACAATAAATAAAGAGGTTCCAAAAGTTACAGAGAGAGATGGTGGTACTAATTTATTTATAAAGCAATAAATAAAGAGGTTCCAGTACCCTGCGATCCACCAATGCTGAAGTCCCATCCAGAACTTCTCAGGGTTTTACCTTGGCCACTGCAATTTAGAAATTGTCCATCGGAAAATTCACTGTAACATAAAAAGCAGTAATTAAACACTTATAACCTACCTAGGCTGATTAGTTTCAATTCGTCACCCCTTAAATCTTTTGCAACCTTAATAGTATCAAAGTATGGAGTCAATCACAAGCTGGGAAATAACAGGATTTTTTTGTTATTTTCTGGTCATGCATAGTGTTCAATATAACATAGATTTAACCACATTATGTACATTCATCCCAGAGAATGTGTTAATATCTTCAATATAACAGATTTGTTTTGTGATAACAATAAAAGATAAAATAAAACTCTATTGGTGAAATGCTGTTTTGAGCAAAAAATGTAGAAGGGGTGTTAATTGTGAGTATATAGTATCCTTTTAATTATTCCAAGCTCGTAGCTACACTTATTTGCTAGCTTATAAAATTATAAGAAAAAGAAAACCAATTGGTTTCCTCAAAAATAAATGCAAAAACAAATTATAATTCTGGTTGGTGACTCTTACTAAATAAAAGCATAGCCAGCCGCTTCAAAGGACAATTAGATTAGATCCAAAAAACATAATATAAGATTTACATCCAATTGTGTATTTTACTTGAATAGTCAGGAATTATATGGAATGCAATGCATTAGATTTGATACAAACATGATTGCACAAACAAATAATTGCCAAATTACAAAATAACCAAACCTTCAGCTCCTCAGCCATCAGTTCATTGTTTGTGTACGTTCTGGATCCCACGTTTGACAACAATCTTTGCAACTAAACTTTTCTGCCAAAGCTTAAGAATAGCACATGCCAGACCTTGGTGATTTCTATTTCTCCCTTCATAAATTCAGAAAAAGATTTATATATAAATACAAAGGAAAACAAATTTAATAAAATATTGCAGTGGATGAATCTTACCTATGGCAAAATGACAAGGAAGCGATTTTGCAAGCTTCCTTAAATTGGTCATTTATTAAATGAAACAAAGTTAGTTATAATTTGCTTATATTTAAAACTAAAATTATTTAATTTTATTTGCTTATATTCGAATTTGGAAAAAGTACTTTTCTAACAAACTCTTGAACATTCGCTTTTTCTTATAGATTATAATTTATTAAAAATCACCTAATTTTATTCATTTCACATGTTATTTAATCAATTACTCTTATAATTTTATAGTTTTCAATAAATTTTAATCAACAACAAAACATGTGTTAGAATGAGTATGATAAAAAATGTGTTACTAACATTTATATATACTCATCTCTAGGAAATATAAGTAAAAAAAAAAATTAAGTCACATCCATAAAAAAATTATTTTAAAAAATTATTTAATGTTGATAGTTTCAATAAAAAATTTAATTCATCTCATAAAATATCCTTTATATTAATTATATAGTAAAAATGTTAAAACTAAAACTCTAATTTAATTAAGGATATTTTAAAAGTATTATCATTAAATAAAAATAATTAAAATTTACTTATATTTTAATTTAACACATTATTTTTTTGTTCCTTATATACGAAACTAAGTCATGAATAAGTTAGTGATTCACATTTAGTGCGGTTTTTTTTTATTTATTTAAACTGATCGTTGAATTTTATTGACAATTAAATTGCCAATAGCTATAGTTATATATAACTAGGAAGAAACCAATGTAAGCTCCTTACAAAAATTTCCAAACGACTTGGTAGTCGTTGGCTGTCTGTCTCAGCTAATGTTTGAGTTTGACATAAAAGGAAAAAGATTTTTTTACATCCAAAAGCTAGACTTTTTTTACACATGAACACACAAAGAAGGTGAAAAAAATATAAAAATAATAAATAATATAATGTAAAAAATAGAAAGAAATGAAGAAAAATAAAAATTATTGATAAACTATTTTAAGGGCGTTGAAATATAACCTCTCTGGTCTCAATGTAAAATAAACACGTAATTAACTTGCATTTTGGGTCCCACACGTTACAGTTTATGTATGTATGTATGCAACCTAATTAATATGAAGACCTCACAGCTGAAGAAAAACCGGATAGTGGACACAACAAAGTCATCCAGAATGAGAATGGTCCTTGTCCTCTCCTTTCACGTTTTCATCTGCGCTTTTCTGATGTTCCAATATTCCTCAGAGTCAGAAGCTCAACCATGGTTCAAAATCGGCTACTGGTTTAGCGGCAATGAGTTTCCTATATCCGCTATCAACTCTGCGCTCTACACTCACCTCATATACGCTTTCGCCGATCTCAACACTTCCTCCTTTGAAATCTACGTCTCCTCCACGTCAAACCAACAACACTTGTCCACTTTCACAAACACCGTCAAGCTCAAAAACCCTTCCATCATCACTCTTCTCTCCACTGGCGGTGACCAAAACAGCGTCACCATCAAATCCATGCTCAGCAACCCTTCTTCCAGGAAACCCTTCATCCAATCTTCCATAGCAATGGCAAGACTTTATGGATTTCAGGGCCTTGATCTTTCTTGGTCAGCCATTGAGACATCCTCTGATTCAGACAACCTGGGACAACTTTTCAAAGAGTTGCGTGTTGCTGCAAAATCTGAGGTTGCAGAAGCTAATAATAACTCTAATTCACTTCCAGAACTGATCCTAATTGCTGCAGTTCAAGCCTCACCAGATTTGGATTATGGGTCCTACCCAGTGGACTCAATCAGAAGTAACTTGAATTGGATACATGTTAATGCATACTCTTACCATACACCCACCACACAAAACTTCACTGCTGCACCTTCACCTTTATATGACCCTGCTAGTTACTATATCAACACAGATTATTATATCAAGGCTTGGATTGGGAAGGGATTAGAAGCTAACATGTTGGTTTTGGGTTTGCCTTTCTTTGGATATGCGTGGAAACTCCAAAACCCCAACAACAACAAGATTGGTGCACCAGCAACGGGTCCAACGGGTGGCGCAGACGATGGATCTATGAGCTATAAGGACATAAAAAATGTTGTTCAGCAAAATGTAGTAATTTATAATGACACTTATGTTACAAATTACTGCTTATTTGGATCAACTTGGATTGGCTTTGATGATGTCGAGGTTGTCCAAAAGAAGGTGTCATATGCGCGGGAAAAGGGATTACTTGGTTACAACGTTTGGCAAATTTCCCATGATGATGATAACTGGACACTTACTCGTGCAGCAGGTAAACAAACGATTATAACTGCTCAGTATTAATTCTATTCTATCTTAATAAAATTCTTTTTTGAATCCATGGTCATCTTATATTTTAGTCGAAGTACTAAGCTAGCTAGTTGTTATAAACTTATAATATTATTAATGGTTCTAATTCCAACAAAAACAAATGAATGAAGGGATTGTCTAATTGATACCAAATGAAAATGGATTAATTAATTCTATTTTCAATGACCAATAAAAAACATATATTTATTCTATTATAAATTCTACTATTAATGTAATGATTATTACATTTAATACATATCCTTAATTTTTCTTATGAAATCCTTAATTTCTCTCATATTATTTATATGTAAAATTAAAACTTTTTAATTATACATAATACATACAATATATATATATATATTCCTTTATCAGACATTTTTTGTTATTTTTATTTTATTTATTTACAACTTATAATTTTTATACTTTTTATCTATAATTTTTAATTAAAAGTTATAATTTTTATCTACAATTTTTAATTAAAAATTATAATTAAAATGTTGGAAAAAGATTTAAAAGTATTATACTTATTTTGGCAAAAAAAAATATTATATATATACTTATAAGTTGTAAAATAAAAATAACAAGGGGTGTATGGTAAAGGAAAATATATCACATATATATTGTATGTATAATTATAAAGTTGAGAAATATTTTCCACATAAATATTGTGAGAGAAATTAAGGATTATGTAAAAAAAAATTAAGGATGTAAAGATTAAATGTGATAATCATGACATTAATGATAGAATCTAGAATAAAACAAATTTCTGATTTTTATTGGTCATTAAAAATAAGGTTAATTAATCCATTTAATTTTTATTTGGGATCAATTAGACAAGTTCATAACTAGAACTTGTTTATGGCTCCTAATTAAAATTTATTCCTAATATAAAACCATATCTGTATATAATTTTAGATCATGCATATGTGTACGTACTTTTTTTTCATGCACTGAATTTGTTGGTTAAGAAAATAGAATTAAATTGATTTCATGCTTGTCTTGTGTCACTGAAAAATTTATAAGATTAAAAGGACACATAGTTACACTTTCACGTTCCAAAACTAATTTTTACTCGATATTTTTCCATCTACAAAACAAAAGTGTCCAGCAAGGGTCTAATTGATTAGTACTTGTCATCAATCAAATGTTTGATGACAACCTTCAAAGGGAAACATTATATTTAGTCTAGCTAGTTGGTGACAATTTTGACTTGGTTTTCGTTAGTTAATTAAGTTTCAATTTTTTTGGCCTGGAAACTGAAATATTGACTCGTCTTTAATACTTTTCCACAGTTCATTTTTTTTTTTTTTTTACGTTAAGACTGGGATTTTATTGCAAAAGATAAAATGAATCATGAGATACATCTTCAGATATGATTTGGTCCATGAGGGCGACCTCCTCAACCCAATACTTTTCAGGACAAGAAAAAGCTAAATTAGCTAGCTAAAGCATGAGTAGCTTCATTCCCTTCTCTCTTTGTGAAAACAAGATCGAGGATTTGAGACAGAAGTCTTGTTAATTAATACTTTTTAACAGTTCAATTTGGAATACTGCTTTAGAGCAGTAAAAAAAATTACCATGAATTTTTATTTTTAAATTGTTTCTTAACCTATTCATAATATAAAGTCATTAATTTTCGTTTTATTGTTTCAAATTTTTCAACCTTAGATTATTTTTTTATTAAATTTTAATAACCAAATAATTTCAACATATCAACTTATGATAATCCATTCAATTACTATTTTACAACACAATTTATCTCAAATTGAATCTAACAAACTTTAGTTTTGACAAACTTCTTTTAATAATAACAATAATCTTGTTAATAATACTCTATATACATTACATATGTTTAAAAATAATAAATGTTTGAATATGATTTAATAATTCTAATAAAATAAAATAAAAACTAAGTACGCAACCTTATCCTTATATATATATATATATATATATATATAAAGTTATTTTTATATATGCAAAGAGATTATTTCTTTATTCAAATTCATGACAAACAAATCACCAAATTAAAATTTTCAAGATTTAATAATTCTAATAGGAAGTTAATTTATTTTGTTGGTATTTGTATTTTAGTGCATTTAATTATAAGAATCTAAAACAAGATCATCAATGTCAAATTAATGTTCATTAAAATTTAAAATCATTTCTAGATTATTACAATTATTTGTGATTCATCATATTTTAAAAATTTTTATTGTTGCAATTCAATTAAATGAAAAAAAAATCGATTTTATATTCTAAAATTTATTCAAATAAACTCCTAATAAAAGAAAAAATAAATTGATTTAATCAAAACCAAGAGAATTATATTTTTTATTTGGAATTTAAAGAATTAATATTAAATTTAATGTGTGATCTCATTACTGTTATTTTCATCGAAATATGTTCTTTTTTCTATGGATCGTGTTTTTTTATATGAGATATAATTAAGTTACATTTATTTAATGACAATTTTTTAGTGGGACTTCATATATAGTAAATGTAAAATAATAATTTTGTCTACAAATTTTAAATGAGTAATATGATTTCTTAAATATTTTATAACAATTCATCTATATATATTTTTAAGTTAAATTGCATAATGATACTATCAAATATTAGTTATAGGAAAATATGCAAAACTTATCATCCAATAATTTATTTAAAAATAAAATAAAATAAAAATGGAAATTTTAGATGACTGAGGACTTAAGGCTGCCTTGGCAGATCGATCAATGATATTTCGTATATTGGGTTGGATTTGCCATGGGAGAATATGTGTTCTCCAATAGACAGCATCTTCAGTATGATATATATTGTTTGAGTAGCTCCATCTATAACTTATCTCTACTGTTACGTTCTCAGCTGAACAGGTTGACAACGGTCAAGAGGAACGGTGGAAATTGTTAGTGATCATTTTTAGTGTAACTGCGGCCGTAATTCTCATATTAGGTGTCACAATATATTTCCAAATTAAGGAAGAGAATATTCAAGTCAACTGGTAAAAACTTTAGCTAGCTATTTCTTTTTTTTTGGCGATTTTAGAGTTAATATGAAAATATACATCGATGATCGAAGTAACTTATATACATACTACTTAATTTAAATATATAGGGACACTCATTGCTTCCAAACATTCTCAGTCGAAAGAAGCCACAGGACCTTTTCATGGGGATGCTCCAGATTTGCATGTCTATAGATTTTCTGACATTGAAGCGGCTACAGATGAATTTTTATATGAAAATAAGCTCGGACAGGGTGGTTATGGTCCTGACAAAAGAACCACAAAGTCTTTTAACAGAATATTTTGGAATAGTTTGATTAAAGTATTTATTGTGCTCGTTCAAATGGTCAAATGTTTGGTCCTTTTTTAACCCATTCTGATCACAAAATCATCCAAATTTAGTCCTATCTAACTAGATTAGAAGACCCTTTTCATTACAATTAATATTAATATTATAATGAATTTCGGTAGTATCAGTAAAACGTTGATAAAATAATGTCCCTGTGGAATGCCTTCTCCTACCTATAGCTAGTGTGATTGTTCCTGCAGGGCATCCTATCAGGTCAGGAAATAGCCGTAAAAAAATTATCAAAAGCTTCTTCACAAGGATTCGAGGAATTCAAAAATGAGGTAACACTAACAGCAAGGCTACAACATGTGAATCTTATCCGCTTGTTGGGTTTCTGCGTTGAACGAGGGGAGCAAATGCTGGTGTATGAGTACATGGCTAATAAAAGCTTGGACTTCTACCTTTTTGGTTTGATTTCTTTGCATCTTTAAACTCTACATGCTTGAAATATATATATAAATGCACGTATCACGCTTTTAAGTTAAAGCCTTAAATAGGAATTATAAAATTGATTTAATAATAAAGTAAAAAATGAGGAGGAAAAAATTGTAAATTCGAATGTTTTTTAACAAAAATTAGCAACTAATAGTTGCACATAAAAAAAAAAAATTAAAGTCTTAAATGGAAGAGTTCTTTATTCCATTGTCTTTCCTTTAAGAAGAGCTAAGGATAAAGAAAATTAATATGTCAGATCACTATGGCTTACACACCTTCATTGTTAGTTTTTTAATAGATGTGAAATCAAATCGATCTGTTCTTTCCTTCCTTTTTTTATCACTCAACCAACCTTATTTGAGAGGAACTACTTGCTGTGAATCAAATATTTGAGAGGAACTACTGTGAATCAATTTTGAACATCTTGTTTTTAATATATATGATTTTTTTAATTTTATTTTGAATATCTTGTTCCACGCAGATCCTATTAGACGATTTTTGTTAAGATTGGAATAAGCGCGTTGGCATCATTGAGGGAGTTGTGCAAGGTCTTCTTTATCTTCAAGAATATTCGAGATTCACCATAATACATAGACTTAAAAGCTAGCAATATTTTATTAGACCCCGAGATGAATCCAAAGATATCAGACTTTGGGATGGCTAGAATATTCACAAAAAATGAACTAGAGGCAAACACTAACAAGATTGTGGGAACATGGTGAGTAATCCGATGATTAAGCTCTACCGTTTGAACTTTTGAGAACTATATATTTAGCACTGTGTTCCCATTAATCGTTATGATGCAGTGGCTATGTTCCTCCTGAATACGTTAAAAAAGGTGTGTATAGTACTCCACAAAATCTTATGTCTACAGTTTTGGAGTCCTACTTCTACAAATTATAAGTGGCAAGAAGACACGTGGCTTTTACGGGGAGAACGAAGATTTAAAGCTCTTGGAGTATGTAAGTCATTTCTACAACCTTTAATTTGGTTGAAAGCATTTTTTGCGTTACTTTATAATTGGTTTATACTTATGTGTAACGGCTGCAGGCTTATGAGTTATGGAAAGAAGGAAAGGGTATGGAGTTCATGGATGATTCACTTGATGATACATCTTCAGCGTGCAAACTAATGAGATGCATGCAAATTGCTTTGTTGTGCGTCCAAGAACATGCAAATGATAGGCCTTCCATGATGGAAGTTTCTTCAATGTTGAGAAGCGAAAATAAATCTCTTGCAGTCCCCAAAATGCCAGCATTTTCAATAGTGAAAGACAAGGAAGAAGAAAATGAGTGTCAACCTCTAGAAATTGTTTCAGTCGACGATGAAACCATCACTGAAATGGTGGGCAGATAGTACCATATTGATATATCACACGGAAAATTAAGTCTCTTTCTTTGAAGCATTGAAACAACAAGTCTTTTCATACAAACCTTAAGCACATCAATGTTACAGTGAAATTCCCAAGATGCGGCTTTCTCCTATGTTATTCGATCTGCTTATAATCAAAACAAGAAAAAATAGAACTCCACAATTGCAGAGTCTAAATCCAACTCTATACAACTATGATATGCAAATTGCTATTAAGCATTATATATATTGGAATTCATTTTTGACAAACAACATTTTTATCAATACAGGAAGAAATTATAATGAAATGTTACAACTTTACAACGAAGAACGTAAATATGAAAACATAAGCTACAACTCTATATATTCTAGATTGTCCACTTAACTAGTTGTATGTAACTCTTAAGCAATATTACTCATCCACTAATGTGGCAAGAGGTCACAATGACTTTTGGTTAGATCGTTAGAATTGCTGCTTATTGACTTAGGATGTATTTAAATACAAGTCATAAATACTGAAGAAAAGTTTTTTTCAATAGAAAAATTATTAAAAATATTTTTAATTTGTATTCAAATTGGCTAGTTAAGTTTGTCACAAAGAAAGAAAGTTTGAGTAATAATTATAGTTGGGAGGAAATCTCCAACTACGAAATTTCTTCAGTTGCTTACTGGACCTAAGCAAGCCAGACCGAACACCCAAAAAATAAGTTCTTTCTCTAGGAAATGGACGAAGAGGGAGGAGGTATTCTTCAGAGAGAAGAGACTAGAGAAATTTAACGTGTCGTTTCCATTATGTTCTGTATACTTCTGTTGCACACACATTAGCACGCTAGAGAGCAAAAGCAATAAAACTCCCGATTTTCTTATTTATTTTTTAAAAATGAAGTCTAAGGTCCTCTCTTAATAAACAAGAAGTTTTGATTAAGATGATGATACATTAATAATTTATTCTTGTAAATATTTTATTTACATTTATTTTTCTCTTTCTATTATGTTATAAAAAAAATTTCTTTTTTTTCCTATTACGAAGTGTTGAATAGTACAATATAAAAGTCCATCAAACATTTTCCTTTTGATAAGTTTGGACGCAGTTTAAGGCTGCTTTGAATTCAATTGTTCCCTTCAACAGGTCAAGAACTGCCTGCGTGGACATGCAGTCTTCACCTCGCTTTCATTATCCCTATTATTGTCTCTAGGTATATATTATGGTATAACTAAGTAATGATACTAATCCATCTTATATATTTTCCACTCACTTCCATCTCTTTTTTTTTTTTTTGTCTACCTTTTTCATCACACCATCTGTCATATATATATATATATATATATATATATATATAATAAGTTCACCTAATTAATTTTTATAATATAATACTTACACATAATTTTCAATAATGCATATATGGTTTTATTTTACAATGTACGTTTATACATCTAAGTAATATTTTCTTACGAATAGTTAATATTGATAGTTAAATAAATTTAATCCTTATGATATATATAGTTTAATTTTTTCAAATTAAATAATATATGTATTAGACAATATGTAAAAAAAATTACACTTTAATTCAATCACAAATTATCATATTTATAATTAAGTTTGTTAATTTTTATAATAATTATCTTAAAGTCATGGTAATAATGATATTTAATTATTTGATATTATAAAAAACAGTATATTTTTATTTAGTTAAAAAAAATTAAACAGAAAAAAATGATGATTTTGAAAAATAAAAAAGAATTTTTCCTTTTATTTTTTTCATTCACATTTCAAACTTTTCTTCTTCCCTTAGTTTCATTCGTTTTAAAATTAGTTTCAGTAAAATTAATTTTGACTGATTAAACATAATTAAAATCTGTGTTGAACATCAAATTTTGTATTAAAATATATGTACCTTAAATTTAAAAAAAATTATAAAATTAACTTAATAATTAAAGAAAGAAAAAAAAATAATTAAAGAGATCATTAATTGAAATTTATTCTATTAACAAATTAACAACAAACAACATTTGTGAGAAAAAAAAAAAAAAAACTCAATTCGAAGCAATGTATTTGTCTAAGTTTTAAAAATTTTCGTGGTATCAGCTCGTCCCACCAATCCATGTTAAAAATTAAGAGACTGGGGTGATTTTTAATTTGAGTTTAAGTTTTTAAATAACAATCAATTTTTAGTTTTAGTTTAAAAAAAATAAACCAGTTTTTTAAAATATAATTAATTTTAAATAAATTCATTTTGAAAGTTTCATATCATATTATAATTAATTTAGGGGTGTATTAGATTAAAATTTCAAATGATTTTAAAAGTCTTTTTTTTATAAAAAATTCATGTGATATTCAATCAAGATTTTTAAATGGTATAAATAAGTCTTATAGCATTCAATTAAGATTTTTAAGATTTTTTAAGGAGTACAACAAAATCCAGTAGTATTTAATTAAGATTTTTTTAACTTAAAAAAAATCTTTTGGTATTAAAAAATGTACAATTTTGATAAACTATTTTTAAGATAGATTTTGATCAATGTTATATGGCTTTTTAACATAAAATATTTATCAAAAAATTTCATTCAAACCTTTAAGATTTTGTTAGACCTTTTCTTTCTTTTTATATTGATTATCAAACTTTCTTTTTTCTCATCACATATATTTTATTATCTCTTCGATACCTGATACAAAAATGAGATCTACTCAATTAAAAGAGAAATTGTGCAATGGCTAAAAAATAATACTCTTCAAGATATGTGTCATATATATTTCTCATATTCGTTTGAAACCAAAAAATATCAAATATATTTCTCCACTTTGAACTTTTCTGTTTATTTTCTAAATTACATTAATGTTTGTCTTATGTGTCAATGCTAATCACACTTTCCTTATATTGACTATATCGGTCACATGTTCTATGCAATATTTTTGTAACTATCATCTTAATTTTGTCTTCCTTATAACTTAATAACTTTCCTACAAAATTTTCATCCTCATCATTCCTTATAGTATATGTTTATTATTGTACTCCATTTAAACATGTCATTAGATTTATCATGAAATGATTATAGTAATTAAAAAATTAATGTATAATTTTGAATATATTGTTCAAATCCAAAAAGTGAGAATGAAAAGATGTTATAGCAAAAAAGGTCAGTATAGGAGGACCTAAAATTATAATCAATTTACCTATTAAAAAATTTAAAAAATTATATTGATTATATTTTTAATTTAAACCTCATCATTTCTTATTAATTTTTCATTAACTTTTAATATTGAATGTGTTTTTAAAAATTCACATAATCCTTTTAAATCTTATAAATCTATAAAATCCTTTAAATTCTTATGATATAAATCAATTAAAATTTATATTATCATAAAAGTCTTGTAAAAAATCTGATAAGTCATAAAATTCCTACTAATCTTTAATATTCAAAAGACTTTTTTATGTTAAAATAATGATGGTAATGACAATGTGGGGGTGGCAATCACAAAAGTGGTATTGGTGACGGTGGCAGTTAAGATAAAGGTGTTGATAATGACAATAATAATGGTGACAAAAAAAAGGGTAATTATCAAATTAAAAAAATGTGTTTTCTCTTAAATTAAAAATTAAATTCACAAAACTTTTTTTTAATTTTAAAAATAGATGAAAAAATTATACAAATTATTTAAAAATTATTTCAACTCCATTTTTATTAAACATATTTTATTTTAAAAATTACATCTAAAACTCAAAAATCAAAATGTGGCCATCACTCCACACGGATCCAAAATTAGCCTAAAAATAATCTGTTTCCATATACCTGAAGGCTGAAACGGTCCTCAACTTGTTACGAGACTTCAGGTGGGAACACAGTCTCAGGTTCTTTCAAAGGGTTATGAGATCAGCATATTTTCTTTATAAAAAAAATTAATATTACTTTTATTTCATTATATTTTACAGTTATTTTATTTTGGTATTATTCGAATTTTAAAATAATTTATTAATAATGACAACTAAAAATTATCATTATATCAATTAATTATTTAAGTTTAAATGTTAACAAAAGAAACTAACTGTTTAATGGAAATCTCAAGAAAAAATAAAAATAAAACACTTTAAAAATTTTAATTAATTTTTTTTAAAACTTAATGTTACAAATTAAGAAGAAAAAAACTCTTTAAAAACTTAAAGTAAATTTGCAATGCGGACACGAATAATTATCGAACATAATAACCAAAAATGATATTAAGAAGAAAAAAGGGCAATGATGGAGACATTTTCCTACAAATAAAGAAAGGAAGCTTTCCCGAAAAGGGAAAACGGAGGCAAATTGTCCACAGCAACTTACGTGTCGTTACGTACCAGTCAAAATTGTCTAGTGTAATTCCTTCTGGAATCAATGTTCCTAATACGAGAAAAAACGCATTTGAGGTTTGAGCTCCAAGAAGATGAGCAGCCTATACGAATTGGAATATGGCATTATGCTCATAAATTCAATTCAAATAATATAATTTTCGGCAAAACCTCCCTGCATATGTTATATAAAGCAGTTTTTAATTTTATATAGGTAAAGAATTTTTCTCCTTTGTAAAAAATTAAAAAAAAAAAGAAGAAGAAGCTTGTCACATGATGTTAAGGCAGCATCAACCTTGGGTTCTTTGACACAACCCTTCTCCCAAGTTAGATACTAGTTGCAAGATATATAGACTAGGCTACCTAATCTTTCTCTTATGTCTTTCCACTAAATAATAAGAGGAAAATTGGTTAGGGTATTTAGTAGCTTAACACCTCTAATTGAATATTTCTTTCTTTCCTCTCTCCCCCGCCCTCTTATCTTAAGCTTTAATTCCAATAAGAAGAAAATAACAAAAATAAATAAAAAAGGAACGTTGAGAAAATAACTTTTTTTAGTCCATCATATTAGGTCTTTGACGACGATTGTCAAGTTTTTTTTTTTTTAAATGAGATCAAACTTACTAGAAGGTCTTACTAAAATAATAATAACAATAAACATTACCACAAATTTCGAGAAAATAACTGTTTTGAGTCCATTTATAGAATTAAAGCAGCAATGTTTTCTCATTTTAAAGAAACGATAGACTTAGATGAGATTATGCATTATATAACAATTTTTTTTTTGAACACACAAATAATATTTTATCGGATTATTTCAGTGTAGAATATTTACAACATGGTGTTGGTGGGAATAGGTTTTTTTTTACACATACATATGGTTTGAGTTCAGATCTTAATCTTATTAAAGAAAAAAACAAATAAACCAAACACCACCTAACTTAACTAACCGTTCATAACCTCGGTCCATGTCCTTCGTTCTTTGTTAATTAAGCCTTGAAACTTAATTCTTCTTCTATCACGAGCTTTTAGGACACGACGGAGAGAAAAGAAAACTATTTCGTTAGTCTCACGTGTTAGCTAGTGAATTTTTTCTATTTTTTATGCTAAAATTTAAATTTTACTATTTCAACGAAAAATGTATGAAAACTGAGCATAGTTATACCAAAAAAATGACTAGCAGTGGCCCAGATTAATTTTAAAAAGTTAGAAGTTGTCAAAGTAAAATTCAAGTTGTGTCTTTTTATCCACAAAGGTATCTAGAATTTGGAAGGTAATATACGCGAACGTTAAAAAGGGTTTTATTTTAGTCGTCTCAAATTGAAAAGGTATAATGTTATTCGTTAATAAATTGTACAAAATGCTGAAAAATTTGTGGTATGCATATCACTACACTTGTAAAAAATAGAATGGAAGTACGTAGTTGAAGAATAAGTTTAAATATTGGTGAATTAAAAACAAATAAAAAGTCTAGAAATAAAAAAATGAGGTGTAAGAGACTAAGAGTATCGTTAAGCTGTGTTTTAGAATTACAAAATCATGAATATGAAATTAAAAAAAATTCTGCTCACCGTCGAATCTAAAAGGTTACGTCTTTCACACGATTAACTCTAATTGTATTGTAGCTGATAATAGAAGCACTCTAGAAGACTAGAACATCATTATTGTTGGTGATGGGGTGCTATATATATATTTTTTCATATTTTTAATTTCCAACAAAAAAATGAAGAAATTAAAGAGAAGGGTTCTAGCTAGTGACGCTTGGCAACACCAATAAATAAACATTTGTCTCAGAAGACTAAGACGACACTTCTCATTATTTCGATGGCTTCGAATGTCATTGTTTTCTGCACTATTCTTACCTTCTTCCTCCTTCGGAAATCTCACTCCTCTGCCGATACCCCTTCGTGGGTGAAAGCCGGTTATCACTATTCAGTCAACGAAGTTTCTGCTTCAGACATAGAAGCCAAGCTTTTCACTCACCTCTTATGCGCTTTTGCTTTCATAAACCCCACCAGTTACAGCATCTTCATCAACTCTTCTGAGGAGCACAAGTTCTCAGCCTTCACCAACACGGTGAAGCTCAAAAACCCATCTGTTTCAACGCTTCTATCCATTTTTAGTGGCGAAGAGGACTCTTTAGTGTTCTCCTCAATGCTAAACCAATCTTCTCATAGAAAAATTTTCATAGATTCTTCAATCAGAACAGCAAGGCTCTATGGATTTCATGGCATAGACCTCACTGGGGCATGGCCAAGGCAAGAGGGTTCAGAAGTTACCAATTTTGGAACCCTTTTGAAGGAGTGGCGTGCTGCAATAACTTCTGAGGCAAGAAACTCAAGCAAGCCAGAGTTGTTGTTGGTGATGGCAGGTTACTACCTCAAGGCTTCAGGCAATTTGAGTTACCCCTTTGATTCAATGCAGGAGAATTTGGATTGGGTGCATTTTGTGGCTTATGGTTACTATCTTCCTAAGAGGGGCAATGTCACAGGTTTTCATGCAGCCTTGTATGGGTCATCATCTGGTTGGGATAACACTGATTCTGGCATCAAAGAGTGGAGGAGAAGAGGCTTTTCGTCTAAAAAGCTGTTAATTGGTTTACCTTATTATGGGTATGCGTGGACACTTGTGAACCATGAAGAAAACAGCGGCGTGGGAGTGCCGGCATCAGGACCTGCCCTTACAGTGGATGGTTCCATGGGTTATAAATTCATAAAGAGTTACATTAAAAGCTTTGGAAATGTTGTTTCACATTACAATGCTACTTTTGTGGTGAACCAGTTCACTGTTGCGTCTACCATTTGGATTAATTTTGATGATGCGGCTGTCATCAGGGCCAAAGTTTCTTATGCAAGGAAAAATGGGCTACTTGGTTACAACGTGTTCCAAATAGGCAGTGACGAAAATTGGGAACTTTCAAAGGCAGGTGAGTTACAGAACATTTTGTTGAGGTGGACTGACACTATGATTATTACTATTATATTTATATAATTATGTTGTTAGGTATGCTTAAAATATTCTTAGTTGTTTCTGAAATAAGATATCACATCACTCCCTTTGCAACACAATCCTTCAGCCCAAGAAGGAGATGAAGAAGTTGAAGATCATCATAAGAAGAGGTTGGTGATAATTGTTCTGCTTGCAACTCTGACTTTGGCGCTTCTGCTGGGGATAGTATTTTGCTACTACCGCCGAGGTAAGGATGTAATTACCCTCATCTGAGAGCTAAACAATCGAGTTCTGTATCAAATGATTGCCATATGTCTATTTTTTTTCCTTTAATTTGTGTCCCACCGTTTTGACAGGAACAGTAGCCACTGTTACAAAAATATTGTATAAACTGAGATATTTATCTGAAGCAGAAAAGGATATCGACGGAAACGCTTCTGATCTGATAGTATTCAGTTATCTCACAATTAAAATGGCAACGAATAACTTCTCAAAAGATAATAGGCTTGGAGAGGGTGGATTTGGCACAGTGTACAAGGTAAGATTTGGAAATTCAACTGTTAATTAAATGCTTCATGCAAATTGAAAATGTGAATATAAAGTTAGAGCCATTGTTTCTGTGGTAAGATAGTGATGGTGTATTCTTTGTATGATTTGTTCGGTATTAAATTTTTCAGATATTTTAATCTCTGGTTAGGCAAAACTCCTCTAGCTGCATCATATCCCTCTCCTACACTATATAACATCCAGAAATTTATATCATAAAACGCTACATTAAATTTAATATGCATGAATCAGAACTGCAGCTTATGAAACCTCTACTAGTCACTTAACATTTAAGGCTTTCTGTCATACCTACATCCTGACAAATAAAACCCATGCCTCAACGTGAGGCAGAAGTTAAGTAATTCTTGGATGACTAAGTTATGATTTGATTCTGTCAGGGCAAATTACTGAAGGGACAGGAAATAGCTGTAAAAAGACTCTCAAAAACCTCAAATCAAGGCCTTGAAGAGTTCAAGAATGAGATCTCGCTTACAGCAAGACTACAACATGTGAATTTAGTTAGACTTCTGGGTTACTGCACAAAAAGGGATGAGAAGATTCTGATCTATGAATACCTCCCAAACAAGAGCTTAGATCGCTTCCTCTTTGGTCCGTTGTTACATTAATTGTTCCCCATTAGGTTGTTATATTTATTCTAAGCATCTTAACCGGCCCTATGCTCAATTAAACTTAACATTAGCAATCATTCCAGAATGTACTGTTTTGTTCAGCTACACATTTCTGTGACTAATACTTCAGAGTTGAACTTGATGCAGATCCAAGGAAATCAATTCTGTTAGACTGGAACAAGCGTGTCAATATCATTGAAGGCGTTACTCAGGGCCTTCTTTATCTCCAAGAGTACTCAAATTTTACTATAATCCACCGAGAT
>PYAF01004847.1:826946-852536 GCA_007407185.1 Glycine tomentella | reverse complement strand
TTAGTCATGTGGGTTATTATTTCAGGCATATGAGCTGTGGAGGGAAGGTAGAGGTGTGGAGTTTGTTGACCCTTCATTGGATGATACAACCTCGCCTTGTAAAATCATGAGATGCATGGAGGTGGCTCTGCTGTGCGTTCAAGAGAACTCTGCTGATAGACCTTCCATGTTGGAAGTTGATTCACTGCTGAAGAATGAAAGTGCAGCCATTGGTACTCCCAAAATGCCTGCGTTTTCAGTTAATAAACGTGAAGATAAGGAAGAAACATCTCACAGTGGGATCAAACTTTATTCAATCAATGATGTTACAATTTCTCAACTGGCACCAAGATGATGGAGCAGGAAATTCCAATACTTAACTATCAATCAAGTCATTTCAGGTTTATAAGGCTTCCTGGCGTGGGTTAACTACTATTATTAGAGAATGTAACTAACAGTTACAATACTAAAAAATCAATGCATTAGTGACTAAATTTAGCTACAAATTGTTTTTTCGTTAGTAATTCTGAAGTAATAAAAGTTATAGTGACGAGTTTTTAATAATTATGTTTCGTCATAATTTGGTGACTAAAAGGGTCATAACTCATCATATCACTGTGTGACTAGAAGTGGAAAATATATTGTCCACCTACTTGTCCCGATCCTACACATGAAATAGGAAATTGTAGCTTCTTCGCTACCATGCAAAATACAGTGGTAATAGTACTTTTTATGATTGGAAAACCATCTTACCATAAATGTGAGTGTTACGCGGTGACATAAATCACACTTTTCTTGGAGCTCGATCGTCGTCATGTATGGCGGTTTAGACTAAAATTTCATTCGCCTTCTGATTTCTACAAATGGAAAGAGAAGCAAAATTACATATCCATCTCAGGATGATGTTGAAATTTATTAATTCCTAAACCAACAGAAACTTGAAAAATTGTAAATACAAATTTGGGCATATTAAATTTCTACGTTTTCTCTGCATACATGGTTTCAATTTTATTTTTTTGAATGGGTGTTCGTCTTTTCAAACCCTTCCCTTGAAAGGCACCTCAAAACATGGATTATCACAAAAATTTACCTACTAAATGTTGACTTAAGTGATTACATATCAAAAAATATTAAAACATGTAAATATCAAGAAAATATGTATTCTAAAAAAATTAAGTTTATTAAATCTAATCTAAACACAAATTCGGTGGTCACTATGAATTCAAAAACTTGTAAACATGTAAAAAATCACTAGGGTGGCGGCAACGTTAGAAGCAACATGTATGAGGCTATAGGTTCAAATATCATAACATCATTTTGTACGCCAAAAACATGGTGCGCTCAACTTAAAGTTAAAGACATATTTAGTCTACAAACGTATCATTCATTTGAGTATAACTAAATTCAGATTCGTTAAACAAAGTCTTAAATTTAAATATTGTGAATATAAAAAAAAATTGAAGAAAAGAGATTTCAATAAAGATATAAGATTCTCAAGTGAAAATTAGTTATGGATAAATATGATTGATAATTCATAACTTAGCCCATAACAACAAATTGATACTTATCAGTTTGGAAGCTTTGAAACGCACATTAAATAGAAAAACAAACATAGCCTTAACGCGTATGACTTCTCTCTCTTCATTTAATTTGAAGGCATAAGCTTGAACACAACAGGATCAGCTAAGAATTCAATTGACAAAATGACTTTAGCAAATGGTCAATCTCAAGGCACGTTGTAATCCAGCTAGCGAATACATGTTTTGTATTTTTTTTCATAAAAAAGAACATCTTTTCATTTTATCCGGCTATCCGATGCATGCATGTATCATGCTATATGTATTGTAGGAGTAATTTAATTTATGAGTTCCTTGCTGACTTATGGAGCTAGGAAGGGCTCCTGTTACAGTTCATATATATTGCTATAATTCTCAAATCTCAATTTTTCATTTACCTCCTTGAGTATTAGAAAGGACGAGCAAAACCGCCAAATGAAAGAAAAATAAAGATAAAAAAATAAGAGTTTCTTTTACGAATACATAATATATGCGCTCATATAAAGTAAATCGTTTACATTATTTTTCAATTACAAATTGTGATACAAACGAAAACTGTGTTGAATTTTATAATGATTATTTTAGAAATCATATTAAAAATAAATTTTTAATTCATTAATAATAGAAAAACTTTTATATTGATAGTATATGTCTATTAATCTCGTCTTAAGTAAATATTTATAATATAATAGGATATAAATAAAATTAGGACATTTTTTTTTTATTTTCTTCCTTGGATAGAAAATGAGATATGTAAAATTCATAGGGTTTTTTTTATACTTCTGCTTTTTTAAGGATATCAAGCCAGAAAAATAATCTAAATTTTTTTTTTTCACGTTACATTTATTAATGGGTGGTTGATTCAAGTGATAAATACTGAATTATTCTTAAGTAAAATTTTCATTCGACTTGTGAATGAGAAACAAATCTTAAACGAAAATCAAATCTTTGTTGAGTGAGCTGATGCCATCATGTTATGAGTACTCACCAAAAAATGATTGTCTGAAAAATACTTATTTTAGGAGGAGGGAAAGATCGTTACATTCTTTCCTAAAATAAAGTAATCGTCATAAATTAATCACTCAGTACGAGTTGACAAAGCTTTATCATATTTTTGGGTTCTGGATCAAGATGAAGCTCTGAGTTATTCTTTTTCCGAAAACCTATCATATAACTCATTTCAACCATTTGACTTCGAAAACACAATCAAGCTAGTGAGATACTCAAGCATTATAGAGTTGGTTCGACGGCCAGATAATCCATAAAATTTTGTCCTTATACCTTACGTTAAGGCCCATGGACGGCCATGTTTACAATCTCGTGAAGATCCTCCCACTTTCCTAAACCAATTGCATTACTAATTTCCAAATATAAATGCACGAACCAAAGCAATCAATAATTAATAATCAAATATCACGATGACAGCTTTTAACAATGACATGCGATCTACTTGGGAATATTGCACAATAGTAACACTCAACCTAATTAGCATCAACAATATATTTTATAGTTAGAAGAATGGGAGCATACATTCTAATAAATATGTTGTTGTACTAAATACTGAAAAAATTAATAAATTATTTGTTCAAGTAGGATTAGATTTAATTTCTTTAAGATCTTGGTTAAAAAAATACGGGAAGAAGAATCTCACAATTAAGTAGATACTCTTTACCAATTAAAAAACACAAAAAGAAAAATTACTAAATATTTATTGTACTCCTATTTATACACGTTCCATCCACCCAAGCCTAGAAACAAAGTTAACAAGCAAAGTCCAAAACCAAAGTTTTTTCATGGCAAGCCTCAGCATGCTACGTTTTCTGTTTTTAGCAACTTTCTTAGTCATAACCGCCACAAGTTCCACAAATGACATAAAAGCTATATACTGGCTCGAACAACCACTTTTCCCTCCTTCAGCCATAAACACATCACTCTTCACCCACGTCTACTACGCATTCCTGGCACCCAACAATGTCACCTACGAACTCCACGTTTCAAACTCCACAGCCACAAACCTCGCAACGTTCACCACCACCCTTGGCTCCACCATCGCCACCCTCATCTCCATCGGCGGCGCCAACTCCAACGCCACTCTCTTCTCTCTCATCGCCGCAAAATCCGCCGCGCGCGCCACCTTCATCAACTCCACCATCACCGTCGCACGCACCTTCGGGTTCCACGGCATTGACCTAGATTGGGAGTTCCCTCGAACCACGAACGAGATGAACAACCTCGGCCTGCTGTTCAAAGAGTGGCGCGCCGCCATCGCCGCCGAGGCTGACGCCACCTGCCGGGAACCGCTTCTTCTCACCGCCGCAGTGTACTTCTCCGTCGATTACTTCTTATCCGAAACGACGTCGTTGAAGTACCCGGTGGGTTCCATTAACGAGAATTTAGATTGGGTCAACGTTATGAGCTACGATCTAAATGGGCCCTGGAGTAACCATACTGGGCCTCCTGCTGGGCTTTTTAACCCGAAAAGTAATTTTACTGTGAGTTACGGGTTAGGGTCGTGGATCCGGGGCGGGGTTATTCCGAAGAAGGTGGTAATGGGTTTGCCGCTATATGGGAGGACGTGGCAGTTACGTGACCCGAGTGTGCATGGAATCGGAGCTCCAACTATTGGACCGGGTCCTGGGTTGGATGGTGTCATGGCGTTATTTCAAGTGTTGGAGTTTAACAACGAAACAGGTGCCAATGTGGTGCATGATAGGGAAACAGCGTCGGTTTATTCGTACAGTGGGAGTTATTGGGTCGGGTATGATGACCCGATCTCGGTGGCGATTAAAGTTAGATTTGCTCAAGCTTTTTCGCTTCGTGGCTATTTCTTTTGGGCTGCTGGCCTCGACACTAGCGATTGGAAAATCTCAACACAAGGTAACGGAAATTTTTAAGAAAAATAATTCTTTTTTTATAATTTTTTAAGAGATTATACGTGGTATAAAACACTCATATAAGTTATATTTACTATTTGTAATTCAATATCAGTGTAAAATTATTTGATATCGTCAATGCATGCATGATTATTAAATTTATTTTTTAATTAAAGAATAAACAATAATTTCCTACATATATCTTTTAAAGTGATTATATTTAAAATCAACAATTTTACTATAAATAATTTATAAATTATAACAGATGATAATGCAAAAACTTTTACTTGGTTCAAGATAATTTTGTATACCACGAATCTAACCAATGCAATTATGATTGACAAAATGCAGCTCTGAATGCCTGGATGCTTTGCATTAGAGAGACCGGAAGAATGAATTGAATGTTGACTTTCATCCCTTCATGTTTGTGCTATCATTTTCGTCACGTAGGAAGATTTGGTTTCTATTTCAACATCAAATAATTGAATTTATTGAATATACAATGCACAAGTGTAGATGGCAATGTCTTCATTCAGCAAATGAATTATTTTTCACGCAGATCCCGTGTAGAACTTAACATGAAAGGGGGGAGAAATCTCATCCTTTTGCGTAACAGTATCTCAATTTACTGCATTGAGAGTTATAAGTATTGTCAATGTGGACAACTTTATAAAGATTAAAATGCTGATTTCTGTATTTTTTTAATTCGCAATTTTAATCTTTCAATTAAAAAATAGAAAGTTTCAATTTAATGCTTTGAATGCTAAGTTCTTAAGGTTGACACAATTTATCCATGTGACATTTGATTATTATATCATATTTTTCTTAATAGGTATCACATCAATATCTCCTTATATACAATCATTTCTTTTATTAATACCTCTTTCAGAAAAGAAATCAAATTGAGACCTTTTACGTGATTTAGTATTCATCGGGCTTCATATTCATAATCTTGAAATCATAAGATTAATAATCAAGAATGTTTCCTCGTTTAACTCTCCAAAATCAAAACCATCTTAAGCTTCGTCCTATTAATTATTTTACCTATCAACATTTCCTTTAAATCCTTATGTAGGATAATGTTTTCCTCATGTAGAAAGCCTTGAATCAACCCTTCCAAATCTTCCCAATTTTTTTCCTAGTGTTTTATCCTACCAATGATGCATAAGCACTTCAATTGGCCTACTACCCTCGCATGCAACCATTGGTTTTAAAACCAAAATTTTGTCCTCAAAAATCCTTTTTACATCCACCACACTTTTTTTCATTCTTATCGACAATAATACTCATTGTTCTTGTTCTTTCTTCTAACCTTCTCTTTGCACCAACTGTAATATTTAATCCATTAGTTTCTTTAAGACACATTTCTAAAAGACACAATATCAATCATTCTCTAAATCATGGTGTCCATTGCATTTATAAACTTGTCAAAGTACCAATATTCAAAATAACAGTACTACACTTATGAACTAGTTTTCTTTTTTACCCAGAAACATCCAAAAAAGTAAACCCTCAGTCATTGGACATGATAAAAAATAAAAGTAAACCCCCAAATTCGAACTTTTAGTTTCCAACTAGGCGCCGTCAAAATAGGTGCGATGGTAAATTTTTCCTTCAACACATTAAATGCACTGAGGCAAACTTCATCAAATACAAATCTTTGGTTAGAAATTGACTAAGAGGTTTGACAATTTTGGAAAAGTCATTAATGAACCTCTTATAAAAACTTGCATGACCTAAGAAACTCCTAATCCCATTAACATTAACAGAGGGAGGAAGTTTTTCAATCAACAACAATTTAGCCTTATCAACCTCTATACCATTCTCAAAAATCTTGTGGCCTAAAACAATACCATCACGTGCCATAAAATAACACTTTTCCCAATTCAAAACAAGGTTTGTTTCTTGACACCTTCTTAAAACTTTAGCCAGGTTAGTTAAACATGAGTCAAAACAAGATCCAAAAAATAGAAAAATCATCCATAAATACCTCTAAGCATTTTTCTACCATATTAGAAAAAATAGAAAGTATACACCTTTGAAATGTCCTCGGTGCATTGCAGAGGTCAAATGACATTCTCCTGTATGCAAAGACTCCAAATGGGCATGTGAAAGTTGTCTTCTCTTGGGCTTCGGGTGCCACTGGAATTTGGTTATAGCTGGAATATCCATCAAGAAAGTAATAATAAGCATGGCCAGCTAACCTTTCCAACATCTGATCAATGAACGGAAGCGGAAAATGATCTTTTCTTGTGGCATCGTTAAGTCTCCTATAGTCCACACACATCCTCCAACCGGTGATGGTTCTGGTGGGAATCAACTCATTATCCTTATTTTGAACCACAGTCATCCCACCCTTCTTAGGGACTGTTTGAACCGGACTCACCCACGCAGTGTCAGATATTGGATAGATCATCCCTGCATCTAACAACTTCACCACTTCTTTCCTTACCACTTCTTTCATTGTAGGATTAAGTCGCCTCTGAGGTTGCCTCACAGGCTTCACATCACCTTCCAACAAAATCCTGTGAGTGCAAAAAGAAGGATTAATTCCTTTCAGATCAGATATAGACCACCCTATTGTAGTTTAGTGCTCCTTGAGCACTCTCAACAGCTTCTCTTCTTCCTCTAACTCCAACCCTTTATTGATGATGATCGGGAATGTTTCATCCTCTCTTAAAAATACATACTTCAAAGTGCTAGGTAATTCTTTAAGTTCGACCTTTGGTGCTTCAGCCATTGTGTCAGACTCTGCCTTCTCTAACACCTCCATAATCACCTCAACATCTTCTTGGAATGCATCTGTGTCTAGGACTTTAATATCCTCCTCCAGTTTCTAGTCGTCAGTCTTATCTGCATGGATTATTGTATCTAAAACATCCAACCTGAAACAATCATGCTTATCAGAAGGATGTTTCATAACATCAAAAACATTAAAAACAACATATTCATCATCCATCCTAAGTTCTAATTTTCCTTGCTCTACATCAATTAAAGCCCTAGCTGTAGCTAAAAATGATCTACCTAATAAAAGTGGTATTTCACTTTCATCTTCCATATCTAAAACTATAAAGTCAGCAGGAAAAATAAACTTATCGACTTTAACCAGGACATCCTAAATGACTCCAGTAGGCTTCCTCAATGAACGATCTGCAAGTTGCAAAGAAACTCTAGTAGCCTTGAGTTCAGAAATCCCTAATGATTTGCATAAGGACAACAACATCAAATTAATGTTGGCTCTAAGATCGCACAATGCTCTCCCTCCATTGACAATACCAATTGCAATGGGAATGTTGAAACTGCTTGGATCTTTACGCTTGGGCGAAAACTTCTTCTGTATGATGGCACTGCACTCCTCAATAAGTGCTATAGTCTCACACTCCTGCAACTTATGCTTTCTAGATAACAATTCTTTTATAAATTTTGCATAGTTAGGCATGTTAGCTAAAACCTCAGCAAATGGAATATTAATATGCAACTTTATAAACATATCTAAAAAATTTGCATGTTGTTGCTTCTGGGCTTGTTGCTTGAGCTTCATGGGATATGGTGGCTTCTCAAAACGAGGAAAATCCATTGGTTTCTTCAGAGATGCAAAATTTTTCTCCTTCTTCTCTTGCTTGCTCGAAGGGACCTTCACCACCTGTTCATCAGAAATTGTGGTAGTTTCCTCCTCAAATTCTCCTTGAACGACCTTGGTCTTCTCTTGAGGTGTGATCACAAGTCCACTCCTTGTAGTGATTGTCTTTGCATGCTCCCTTGGGTTGACAACAGTGTCACTAGGGAAATGTCCTTGAGACCTCTCATTCAATTGCTTAGCCAACTGACCAATTTGATTTTCAAGATTGCGAATAGAAGTATCTTAGTTTTTATGGTGAGCTCTGGTCTCATTGATAAATGCATTTGTCGCTTGGATGTGCTTCTTAGTAGTCTTTGACAGTTGTAACATGGCTTTTTCTAGTTCAGAAGGCTCCTTGATTGGAATAGGTGGAGGCTGCAAATAGTTATTAGATTTGTAATCTAATCGTCCTCCTTGAAACTTCCTCTGAAAATTGTTACCCATAGCAAAATTCTGATTTCTCTGGAGGTTTTGTTGGGGTCTTTGGTCATACCACACGCCATTTACCTGAACTGGGTCAGCTCCTATCATTGTAGGACATTCGTTGGTCTAATGGTCTTCTTGGCAATATTCACAACTAAAGATTGGGGCCCGATTTGACGCGGCTTGAACTGCATAAATTTGAAGCTTGTCAATTCTCTCATTAAGCTTGGCTAGTTGTTGTGAAAAGAGCTTCTGTTCAGCTAGCATGGTATCGCTACTCCCCAACTATATAACCTCTCGTTTGGACTAAATTGCAATGCTTTCATTCTCATTTGTAGCCAAGGAGTCAATCAACTCATAAGTTTGAGTTACTGTTTTAGATCTAATTGAACCTCCAGTGCAACGTTGACAATCATTCTAGATTCAGGTGTCATTCCATTGAAGAAAATCCTCACCTTCTTCCCAGCTGGCATATCATACTGAGGACACTTTCTGATTAACTCCTGAAATCTATTCCAGGCTACGCACAAGGTTTCTCTACCATGTTGAGTAAATTAGTGATTTTATTCACCAATTTGTTATATTTTTCCATAAAGAAATGTTGAGCAAAGAATTTGGCAGCCAACTCGTCCCATGTGGTGATGCTGTTAGAAGTCTGTATGTCTAACCATCTGAGAGCTTGTCCTTTTACTGCAAAAGGAAACAATCGCAGTCTAATTGCATCATCACTTACCCCCTGGTGTTTTATGGTGTCACAAATCCTCAAGAATCTGTCCACGAAATCATGGGGATCTTCGTCATCTTCACCACCAAACTGGCCTCTCTCCACCAAAGTAGTTAATGATGGATGAATATCAAAGTGGTTCGCCTCTATGGGTGGTCTAACGATACTAGAATTCGGTCTGGTGAATAATGGAGCAAGGATATCCTCCATCAATTCATCCTTTGGTCATGGCTGGTTGTTGTTTCTTTTAGCCATCTCTAGTTCGACTTTAGGTTATGAACTAGAATTTCCTGCTTTCTGTTTTTGCTTAGCTAGCTTCTTGTTTCTTCTTGCAGTCTTCTCTATCTCTAGATCAAACTGTAAAGTTTCAGGTTCAACTAAACCTCGCATAAACTAAGAAAGCAGATTAGTAAAAACAAAGTTCCAATATTAAAGAATAAAATTACAATTAAATTGGCGTACTCAATCCCCAACAACGGCGCCAAAAAAAACTTGTTACTAACTCGACAAGTGTACCGATCGTTACAAGTAATAAAGTGATAAGAAAGTATCGTCTCCACGAGGATTGAGACACTAACTTGTTTGTAATTATTATCTTTAAGTTGGAAGAAATAAAATTAAAATGGTTTGTATTTTGTATTGTGAATTGAAGAAATTGAAATAACAAAAATAAATTACTATTGAAATTAAAGATAAAATTGATGATGTCTTTAGAATTTATGGGGAAGAATTGTAGTCAGAGCACTCCACCTTATGATCCCTACCTCCTTTACTTGGATTAATCACTAAATTAATTATTCTAATCATTCAGATAATGTATTTTTCCATAAACTAGTTAAACCCTAATCCCTTGGTGACTTTAACCCTTTAATTTAATCAAAACCCTAATTCCTTAGTGATCTCTCCAAAATTAAGCATTAAGAAATACATCAATTGTTCTGTAATCATACATCTCTATCCCTAGGTAATGTAACGATTGTTACCTTACTCTTGTCATTAATTAAAGTTTCAATATTCTTATTGTAAACTCTAATCCCCATAACTTTATTAGAATGATCAGCCTCAATAAAGATATAATCAATGCAAACAGAGTAAAATAAAATAATTTAGCATAAATAATAGTAGGAATCAATCCAATTACAGAGGAATTCACATCAGGTCTTGGTCCTAACTACAAAGATAAAGGAATTAGCCAGACATAATGATGTCTAGCTCTATTACAATGCTGTGAAAGTAGATTAATGAGATTGTAGAAGAAGAAGAGTATTCAAACCCTTAATCTTGGCCTCTCTTTAATCTTCCTTCTTTCTCCTTCTTGATCTTATCAATCTCCTTCTCTGTTTCTCTTTCTCTCTGAACCCCTTCTTTCGTCCTCTTATGTTCCTATTTATACTTAGGTTATAGAAGCCCTAATAGTTCCCAGATTTTATGTTATCTTTAGGCTAATTCGTGATTTTCTGTGACGTTCGCGCGACTAGCACCTACTTCCAGTAAGTGTGGCGCGATCAGCATGAAAGTGGCGCGACTGGCGCCAACTTACAGTAGTTGTGGCGCAATTGGCGTGACAATGGCGCGACTCGCGTGAACATCCAAAATCCATCTGGTGTCTTCTGTCTTCTGGCGCAGCTAGCGTGGTCCTGGCGCTGATGGCGCGAGCTTCCAGAAACAATTAGCTCTTTGTTTTGCTTCTTTTCTTCCTCTTATTGGATCCTAACATCAAAATTGCATGAAATCAATGATAAACAAAATAATGATGAAATTTATACTTATTGTACCATTTATTTGACATTTTATGCTTAATTTCTTATATGAATTTATCCTAAAAACTACTATATGCTAGCAACATATGATACTAGTTTCGCATGGAGTACAAATCAGGGTTGGAGAATAGAGGAGCAGATGCTTTATCTCGGGTGTATGGGAATGGTGAACCGTAGTCACTAATTCATCAACCTCAGTGGGGAGAAGTTCAGGATGTTATCGTGGAGGTGCACAGTAACAACAAGTTGTTGGCTATCATCGAGGAATTGAAGCAGGGTAAGCAATCCAAACCTGGTATCTCTTATAAGCGAGGTACTCTTCTGTATGAGGGTCGATTGGTGTTTTCTTCCACATCCTCATAGATTCCTAAGATGATAAAGGAATTCCATGAAATCCCACAAGGAGGACACTCGGGGTACTATAGAACCTATAGGCGGATGGTGGCCAATCTATTTTGGTTTGGGATGAAACGAACTGTGCAACAGTTTGTTATGAAGTATGATGTTTGTCAAGGGCAAAAATATATGGCAGCGGCTTTTGGAGGTTTGCTTCAACTATTGAATATTCCTGACATGATTTATGAAGAAATTTCTATGGATTTGATTACGGGACTTCCCAAATCAAAAGGTTATGAAGTAATTCTGGTTGTGGTGGATAGGTTGCCTAAATACAATCACTTTGTTCCACTGGAACATCCTTACTCAACAAAGGTGTTAGTTGAAATCTTCACTAGGGAGGTGGTGGGCTTACACAAGATTCCATCATCCATCCTCAGCGACCGAGACCCCATCTTTGTGAGTTCTTTCTGGTACGAGTTGTTCAAATTGCAGGGGACGCACCTCAAGATGAGTATCGCGTACCATCCTCAAACGGATGACCAAACAGAGGTGGTCAACTTCTGTTTGGAAACATTCCTGAGGTGTTTTGTGGCTGATCAACCTAAGCAGTGGATTCAGTGGTTATCATGGGTTGAATATTGGTATAACAGCAAATTTCATGCTTCAACGAGTACAACTCCGTTCGAGGTGGTGTTTGGGAGAAAACCTCCTGTGCTTAGTCGATTCATTTTAGGATAAGTGCATGTAAAGGTTGCTCGCAGGGAGTTGTTAGACAAAGATGAAGCTTTGAGGCAATTGAAATACCAGCTACAGCGTGCTTAGACTTGCATGAAGGCTCAGATAGATGGACTGAGAGACAGTTTGACATTGGAGAGTGGGTATTTTTGAAACTTAAACCTCATGGGAAACTAATGGCAGGGGCTCGCATTAATCCTAAGTTAACTCCATATTATTATGGACCTTTCCAGATTTTGGAAAAGGTGGGCGTCGTGGCTTATAAATTGTAGTTGCCCGAAACAGCAAGGATCCACCCAGTGTTTCATGTTTCTTTGTTAAAGAAGGTTGTGGGCGGTACAGTGTGGAAGAGACATTACCCTCAGAGTTGGCTAGGCGATGCATCAAGAAAGGTGGCGAATCTGTTATTCAATTGTTGTTCATTACAATGGACAGAGTATGGAAGGTGCAACTTGGGAGGAAGTACTCAGTATCAAAGTCAATTTCCCCAGCTAATACTTGAGGACAAGTCTAATTTTGAAGAAAAGGATATTGATAGGACTGGAATTGTGGGCTTGGAAGCAAGAGGGAGACCCAATATATGGAGGGTGTATGCTAGGAGAAACAAGGGTGAGAAAAGAAGGGATGAGCTGGCATAACATAATTGCCAAAATTGTGAGAGGGGGTTTGAGGGTATTTAGGAAAAAGTTGTTAGAGAGAGAGATGGATCAAAATATTAGAATTCAGTTATGGACAGAGGGCATTAGTCTCTCCTTAGTAGCTTTGCTTTGTTAATGGGATTATTTCCTTTTGTATTTTTCTTTTATCAGTGAATAATACACACATTCCTCCAATTATTGTTTACTGACGTTTTTGTTGTTTGGTCCCTAACAATTTTATTGAGCCAAAACTTCTTTTGGACATCACTAATGTTTTCTTACAACATTATGACCTAGGCAGGCAAATTGTACAATTTTTGTGACAAGTTCACGGAAAGAAAAAAAAGAAAAAAAAGAAAAAAAAAAAAAAAAATATATATATATATATATATATATATATATATATATATTGATATGGGCGGGGGAAAGATATGTATCTGTGCTTACTTGTTATGACCACGAGTATTTTCTTATAAATTGCATTCATCATCTATTGACTATTGATATGTTTACGGATTAATTAATGAGCAATTAGTAATGTAAATGTCTCTTCACAAATATTGTGCTTTTAGGTTACATATATTTAAATTTTGGTTAATGTAATTTGGATGTAATCGTATTTTGTTTCTTTAAAATTTTCTCATATCCATATCGTATCCACACTGTACTTTGTATCAGGGCTTCCTAGGACCAATTTGATTTTCAAACTACTATTTCATTAAAGTGAATCTCTTCAAAGTAAATTTTTTAAGTCATTTGAATGTTGAAGAAAGAACAAATTGGTCATTACTCATTAGTATCTGTTAATTGCCATGATGAAATTTGAAGAAAGAACAAATGGTCATTGGTATCTACTAATTGCCAAAATGAGTCAAGATGGAAGTTTTGGTACAACAAAGATGGAGATTTGCTGATCGATTATTGTCTCACTCCTGATAAATTGATCAATTAATTATGGTGATAATAATGGATATCACATGAGAGAAAACTTCGTTAGAAAATATTATCTAGATTAGAAATGCATGATGAAACTTGACCTGCATGATTCATTAATTAAAAATATCTGATTGGTTAGCATTTTGAAGTAAAATAAACAAAGTATTTTCATTAGTCCAAAAACTTAAGTATGAAGAAGAAGATTATGTGTTCAAGCAGCACTTTGTCAATTTCTTATTATGGAGAGAATAACACATTCTTTGTTTCCCCCCATGATTATGATCTGATCCTTCTGTCAGTGTTCAGTTTTCGATGTTTTTGTGCAGATTCCACATAACTTACATCCTTTGTAAAATTTATAGAGGACTATACTACAAATAAATGCATAGTTCATCAGTTATGATTTTGGCATAAATTTCTTGTTTTCATTTATTAGCTTTGAAACGCAGCACATTTAGGTTATGCTGGTTTGTGAGTATGAAAGTCCTTTTTAAGCTGTTTTGTAATTCTATTACGATGTTTTGGCACCTTAAGTTGATATTGTCAGACCAGAACTTTCATTGAATAGAAAGAACCAACAACATGGTCTCCTCTCTGACATGCTGCAATAATAAAGCAAACTGTGTAGGCCCAATTAATCCTAAGACTGACTCAATACAGTTCTGATAATTCAAGGGTCAGGTCTACTAGACCAACAACAAGAAGGAACACATTATCACGCTCTCCAAGAGCATTGGAGACTGATATGGCCGAATCAAGTGAGGATTTGATTGCAAGAGATGGAGAAACAATATCATACTCACAAAGAGCAATGGAAACTGAAATGGTGGAGTCGGTTGTGGATTTGAATGCAAGACATGGACAGGGTTGTGGACAAGGTGAAAACACAACATTAGGCATTCCAAGAGCAATGGAGATTGGAATGGTAGACTCTAGTGGGGACTTGATTGCTGGAAACACAATATCATTCACAACTCCAAGGCAATGGAGACAGAAATGTTGGGATTGAGTGCTGATTTGATGGCAAGACATAAATCAGTCTCTGGAAAAGGTGAAACAGAACATCACACACTCCAAGAACAATGAAGAATAAAAATGCAGAAACAAGTGTGGAGTCAATTGCTAAAAGTAGACGGGTTAGTGGACGAGGTGTAAGCACAACATTATACACACCCACAGCAATGGAGACTGAAATGGTGCAATCAATTGTAAATTTGATTGCAAGACGTGGATGGGGTCGTGGACAAGGCAGAAATACATCATTACGCTCTGCAAGTGGAGATTTGATTGCAAGAACTATACGAGGTCATGGACGACATGGAAGGAGTTATAAACAGTGTGGACGTGGTGGAAGACAGGGTACAAGAAGGGGCATACATGGTACACGGAGCCACCCTACTCAAAAGAAGGCAGAAAAAGGAGAACAAAACCAGAAGAATTGTAAAAAAATCATTTTGTCATGGTTGATGGACTGTAAAATTACTAAGGAAGATGAACTAGTATTCTATAAGGATCGCACAGTGGAAAGGAAAACAGGAAGAATTACAAGGGGTGGAATTATCTGCAGCTGTTGCCAGCAGGAAATATCAGTGTGGGCCTTTGAGAAGCATGCTGGAAGTGATCTTAGACAACCTTATGAACATATTTGTGTCAGAGAAAACATATCCCTCCGACAATGCCACGAGGATGCTTGGCAACGTACTAGGAGACGAACATGCCGGCGTATGATTTCATATGTGCCGAAAGAAACTTCTGCAGACCAAAATGATGATGCCTGTTCAGTCTGTGGTGACGGGGGAAACTTAATCTGCTGTGACAAGTGTCCATCCGCATATCATCTATCTTGCATGAAAGAATATGTAAATTACTTAGAAACAATCTTTCTGGTGTAAATTATGTATTTGATGGTCTACAATCTACATGATGTAATGAATACTTTCGTTTTATACTGCAGAGGGTTCCCCAAAATGATTGGTTTTGTCCATATTGTGTATGCAAATACTGTGGGCTGGTTGTGGAGAAAAAAGAAGGCTTCAAGTGCTCCCAATGTCACAAGAAGTGTAAGATTTCTCGATATCCATTTAGCTTTGTTTACTTTACTTTCTTTTCCTCCCTCTTTTTTTTATTGAGAGTGAGTTGCTTTCCAAACTGGCGTCTGGTTTGTTAACCCCCCACCCTTCATGCTTCTGAGGTCATTGGGAGTGCTTTGAAGAATTCTCAAAAGAACCTGTGGACCCTAAGCTTTCAAGATCGTATTGTGGACCAGGTTGCCGAGGGGTACATATTTTTTCTCTATGATTCGTGCATAAACATGGAAAATCAAATTCCACACTTTTTGTGTGTTTTCCATTACGTTTAGAATTTTGACTATGTGCCTTGTTAAAGACACACAAGAAATTGGATGCCTCACTCGGAATCAGAATGCTTATTCGGCAAAATACTTTTGGAGAGTTATCCACCGATCAGATAAGACAACCGAGAAGGTTTTTGCAGATATGAATCTATACTCAGAAAATAACTCTATGGTTGCAGTTACTTGGATGTTTATGAATGACGCATTCAACAAACTAACCGACACGCTTACGGGCATCAACGTGATTCAAAGTATATTTACAGCCGTGGGTAAGCACATAGATGGTATTATTCCATATTAATGATGCTGTCATCATGTTCTTGTTATTTTGTGGATTCAGATGCTTCTAATATTCTCTACTTTTCGTATAAGCAGTCAGGCATTAACAAACTTTTGATCAATAGTTGCCATATACTATTCAGGTCAAACTTAGCCAGGATTGATTTTATCTGTTTTTATATGTTTGTTCTGGAGAAAGATGATGAGATCATTTCTGCAACTTCTATAAGGTATTCTATTTTTTGTTCGATAATGTCTTTTCGACTTTTTTCAGTGATTTAGTTTGTGAATACTCTTTGTAACTAAGAAACGACCCTCGTGCTCTGATGCTCTCTGCCTTCGACTTACATATTTATAATTTTGTTGTGTTCACAAAGATTGTTACTTCACTGCTCTATAGATTTCATGGGGGAGGGAATGCAGAAATGTCATTTATTGCAACAGACAGGGCATACTAGGGCCAAGGAGTTTGCAAGAAATTAATGAGGGTGATTGAATCGGTAAGTGATTGACAAAGTCCTATAATCACTTGTTAAATGTCCATTCAATCATATGACTAAGATCTTTAAACACCAAATCATTTCCTCTTAAGCCCGTTTCCTATCATTGCTATTCATAGCAATATTCTATATGCCTAGAGACAATATATAATGGTCATCACTAATTCACTACCTATTGCAGTTCCTATGCAAACTTAAAGTCACAAAGTTGATAATTTCATCTATTCCGGAGACTTATGATATCTGGAAGCACAATTTCAAATTTACTGAGGTGAGCGAAGAGCTGATGAGGGAAATATCCTCCTACAAAATTTTGATGTTCCCTTGTTGTACAAGACTGTACAAGGACCTGTCAAGCAGGTGAAACTTCACTTATATATTCTTTCTTTCTCTTTCTCATTCTCCTCTCCTACATTAAAAAATTTCCTAAATGTTCACTTATATTCCCGTTTTACAGAAGGTGGTGATGACATTGAAGACTATCAAACTGACATTAAGAATGACCTTGAACCACAAACGGTGCGGGCAGAGGCTATTGCTAGACTTGAACATGGACCCTTGTTAGGAAGATTAGTAGAAGTAAAAGAGTCGTATTGATCGTTAGAGATTGCTAGTAGTAGGTTGATGCTCCTAATTGTGGCCGATTGAAAGAAACTTAAGGCTCAAATCTTGGATAGTCCCTGCCAGAAATTATTGGTGTCTGCTGAGTGCTGCCTGATATTTCATTATTCGACTAAGATTTTTTTTACCAGAGGTTTCAATGTGTTTTCTTCTTTGGTTGGTAAACTAGACTCAGTTTTGGATTAAGATTTATTTGTTTAATCTAAACATTGTTATTTAAAAGTATATATCTGTGACTCTATTACGATAGTATCAGTCTATATCTCAAACATCATGTTGCACTTCATGTTTGTGTCGACACTCGATTGCTTGGCCTATGATTTTAAAAACTGTAGTTGATCTCACTCATTCCAAGTCTCTAAATGATGATAACGACAAAATCTTAATTCACTATATGATTTCAGTTACATGGAATATACAATGTAATTCAGTTTGGTTAAAGAATCTTCAAAGATACTATTTATCATGAGATATTATTTGACAAGTTTTTTCAATGTTCTTTTGGGCTTCCTTTTTTTTTTCCTTTTTATAACATGAAAAATGATGCAATTTTTTTCTTTTTATTGATACTGTGACCTTTTTTTTGTGTACAAACAACCTTAAGTAATTTCTCTATTATTTTTTCTCAATTGTTACTACACCAAATCATATATATAGTCATTTCGTCGTATTCTATTTTTTGTATGGCCTCACGATCATCTTAATATTATTAATTTTCTATTCTTTTTTTCTTTTTTTTTTTATACACGACTCAAGTGGAATTGTCATTATCTTTTTAAAAATGATTAGAAATCGTGGTTGTGGTTAGAGACGAGATAATCCAACCGAATGTATCCGATTAAAATTTAAAAAAGATACCTTCAAGGCCCCAAATCAATGCCACATACTAACACAATGTAATATATCGAAGGACGTGCATGACAGTTGTTTAGAAGTGAAAGAAGCAAACATAGCAGGAATACCTCTCAAGAGAGTGAGCTGAACTTGACTAACAGAAGGCTCGTTAAAAGCTGGCTGAAAATGTGCACTCTAAAGCGCTATTGCAGCTACAATTTTATTTTATTTTTTTGTTTAAACTACAAGTATCTTCTACTAGAGTCAATTATATTTGAATCGGATAGGATCACTAAAAAAGGAAATGGACAAACTTATTAGCTTGTCGCTTAATAAAACGCATTATGACATTTTGAAGGGACAGAAGCAATTGTTTACAGTTACGAGTAATAGCTCCAAATTCAAAAATTGGAGCCATTAACATATTTGCAATATAATAACGTGTTGCATGTGAAATTGACGAATCCAAGAGAGAGCTTCCAACAGTGCCACTGCTTCTACTTCATGTGCTGGAGGTTGCCCTTAGTGAATAACAGACTTGGCCGTGACAATATCTTCTCTTTAATCACGAATTAATACAAAAACCAAATTCATATCGATTCTGATCATTAAAGTTTGCTGCATCTACATTGCACTTGAAATGGCCCTTCATTTGGTTTCTCTCAAACTTCACGAGATGTTCTTGACACACAATGCAAAACCTGCTGATTATTAATTTTCCGAGTTTGCTTAAAAACACTCTAATCTAAAAGAAAAAGGTTTACTCTTTACTCAAGTTCTCAATAAATACCAATCAACATTTCATTGACCTATCCTTTTTTTTTTTAGCATGACAAACTGTACGTCGGTTTGGCAAATCCAGCATTTGTAACACAATCTATATTTATCGTTTGAGAAAGTTGTACACTCTTATAATATCGGGGTTGGCTTCATTGTGGACACACCTCCTGTTTCAATTAAGTTTTTTAATAAAAAAATAATTAAAAATGTAAATTATTTATCATTGTTTTAATAATTAATGTTTATAAAAAAAAAAGTGGACGACTACTTTAAGTAGAGTATTACTTCTTAATCACATTTTTTACTCAAACATGAGACCTTAATTAAAAAATTTAAACTTAGCTAATTATACTTAAAACCAATGTAATGTTGGTATGTATATCCATTAATTTAAACTTAAAAAAATTATTTTATTATATATTTTAATAAAAATAGTATTTTAACTTTAAAATTAAATAATTATAATTTAAAAATACATAATTTTTAAAGAAGTTTGCATTAAAAAAATTAAACATGTATTTCAATCAAAGAATATTTTTTCCATAAAAAGTTCAAACAAACAAATCCTCTACGAGTTAAAATTAAAGTTTTCAACTTAAAAGTTCAATTAGACCGATCTATATATTGACCAAAATCCGTTTTTCTTAAAGAAAAAATAATTTTCAGTTTTTTAAAATAACTTAAAACAATGCATGTAAAGATTTTTCTGCGAACATGTTTTAAAAAAATCAGTAAGCGCAATACTTTTTCTCAAAAGTAAAAAAGAATGACTTGAAAATAAAATTATAAAATTACTTTTTTTTCAAAGTTATTAAAACTTCAACGTAGCATTGTGTATCTTACAAAAACAAATCGTTAGCTGACGCAATAAAGAAAATGAAAAAAAAAAATCCACTACAAGAGTACTAAAAAATATTTAGCTCATTCAAAAGTGCAAAATTAAATAAATAATTGGCTAGTTTTGGAAAATAATACAATTCATTGACCCAGGTACTTTCTATAAATTGATAATGGTGTGCAAATTATAAGCTCATCTACTATTTTAATTTTTATAAAAAAATTAAAGGAATGTTTTAGTCTAAAAACAACCATTGATGAAAATTAACAGAGTCTTTACATACATGGTTATTCTAAAAATCAATTCTGTCTTGTTCAGTACGTAAATTAATAATACTTTTATAGGAGTTGAATAATTGTGATCGATCAAATCAGTTTCAAGGTCAAGACATTTATATCCAAATACCCTACTAATTGAAGCAAGTTACATGCCTCCCCCACCCTCAGACAAAAGAATACAACAATATCATACGAATATCAAGATCAAAATGTCAAGCAATTTTGAAACAAATCACTTAGTATATTTCATTCCTTTGAAATAATCATCTAAAACCCATATTGTCAAGTCACAATTAACTGCACATTCTATGCTACTATTTTTAAAAGTAAAGAAGTTGGTCAAGTAATCAAAACGACTAAATGTCTTGCATACATATAGAATGATGAAATATTTAATTTGATTACGGTATTTATAAAATATTTATAATCATACTTCGTTACCTCTAGACAGTAATAATTTCTAAATAATTTTTGTTCTATATGGACCACAAGTATCCGTCATTGCTGAGAATCTTACTCAAACTAAGTAAAAATGCTATGATTAAACACAGTTTGAATAATTTTTTTTATTCATAAAAATTGAAGATAATGTCAAATAATTTAGCTAGATCCCTTACCATAGTTTGAACAACTTTACATTAACTAGTCTACATGCTTGTTGGAATTTTTTTAGTACGTTTTCAAATATATATCTAAAGAGAGTGTGAAAAATAAAAATCTGGATAAACTTGATATTTTCATTCTCACACGCCTCGTCAACATCCAACGTAGGTAGCAAGAGAAAGCATTTTCTTACACCACCTTTAAAATAGTATGTACTCGGTTTCAGAGACTAGGAACTAGTAATTAATAGGTTAAATATATATAATCGTATTTGACTTATTAAGATTAAAGTATAAAATTAATGTAGAGGATTTTTTTAATAGTCATGTGGTCACTAACTAATTAACTTTTAATTTTGACATTTGTGCGTACGTGGTTGTATATACAAATTATGTTCCAAAATTCCTATACATGTTTTCGTACAAAAGTGAATTTAATATATAGTTCCGATTTTTTTAAGATAAACTTCTAAAAAGAATTAGAAAATAAAAAAATTATTTAAATTAATTCTTTAATCAACTTATGCGCCTATTTTTTGGAATAGTTGTTTGATGAAAGTGTTTTTGAGCTTAATGTATATGTATTGATAGTGTAAATAATTTTACATTATCGTTCAATCACAAATTACGATTTGAATTACTAATAACTATTTTAAAATTCAATAAATTTATCATACATGATGAATTATGATTGAATAATTGTGTCAAACTTTTTATATTGTCAATACATAATGATTTTTTTCTTTTATAAAAGTTGAAATATATAACTTAATTTTAACTTATGAAAATAAATATAATTCATTTTATATGTATGTTTCTTATTTTCTTCTTCTAATAAATATATAAGAACCAATTTATCTAAACAAGATCATACATGAAATACTAACGTTTGTAATTTTCGTGTTGCTTATTAACCATAAATCCCTTGACCATAATGGTTTTGAACGTTGAATAGGATTATTTCAATTTTAATCTTTAAGGTGACCAAGACCAATTAAGTATGTTACACAAATGCACATGAAAGTCCCAAAAGGTTTGTAGCAGCAAGTTACTTCATTAATTGAAAAATATACCAAACAACAAGTCTTGCCCCAGAAAAAGGGTTGGACATAATTAAATTTCCATTCAATTTATTACGTAGAAGATGAAAATCCAAATTACTGTAAGAAAAAATCCAAATTTCCATTACATTTGATCTCAAATATAAGAAAAAAAACATGATACATTAATTTAACAAGTTAATTAATCATATTTAATTGCATTAATTTTTGTTTTCAACTTATCCTTTGTTAAAATTTGGTATGAAGAATAAGAAATAGTCATTCAAACTAACACTTCAATTAAATAAAGAATATTTTAAAGATAGTCAAAGATAAAATTAATTAAAACTTTATTATATTTGAGATAATATATATATATATATATATATTATTTGAGACCATAGGGAGTATTTGTCAATCGTCTTTTTACTATTCAATCCAATAACCTAAGCACACCATGCACAAAAGATTCTTTATTTTCAGTAAATAAAGAAAATGCAAGCAACACTCTTTTTGTGACCGGTGAAAATCACCTATTTTGATGGTCTAACTTCTCATTTAACAATTCTTTTTTCTGATTTCAAAGTAAAACCTATAAAAATTGATGCTTTATAATAAATTTTAATAAATAAATAAAAAAGTGTTAGAAAGATAATATCAGGGGGAGAGAGAGTGTCATTATTATTTTTTTCAAAAAATTATCTTATGTAAATAATTATAATCGGTACGGTTGAAAAGTAATGAAATGCGTAGATGTATATGATAACAACATGGGGATCATAAATAAACTTCTTAATGGTTAAAGTTTTTTTTTCTGAATTCTTAACGCTTGAAGTTATATACTGTAGTTATTTTCTTAAGTTTATCATTTTAATTTTATTGATTGATGAAACTTTTTAGTGCTACATAATTATATAATGTACGTGGACGAAATTCATATAAAAAAATTAATTTGACATAACACACACAATTAATATTTATACTTAAACCTATGTTTTTTAAATCTCTTAAACGTATAATATGTCAAATTTATTTTTTCTTGTATATAATTGACTTGTATACAAATATAAATATATATTTTTTCTTGTTAAACAATATAAATATATAGTTGACTTGTATATAACCACCAGTAAAGATATCGTTAACTTGTATTTGTTAAACTTACAGTTACAATCGACTTGTACTGAATCAATTTCTTGTTGGAGAGTCAAAACAAAGTTTGACTTTTAATTGTTTTAGAGTTGACTTCTAAGATATTTTTGACAAACACAAACTACCGACGAAAACAAATATAGACAATTAATGCTAGTTAGTCTATGCACTATAAAATGAAAGAGAATTATTTATTATTATAACTCAGGGATCTAAATTGATTGTAGAGTGTGTAACTTATTTAACTTAATCTTTCAAGAAATAATCAATAAAACTTATAATTAGGTCTGTAATATATAGTGAGTTTTGAAATTATAATTATAATAATATAGTGGTATATATTATTTATGTTGAAATATTTGTCATAGATTAATAATATCAATCAATTATTTGTATCTGTCATTATTTCATCATTTTTCCATCAATTTATTCCATAAATGATCTCATGAGCTAGCCAATCGAATTAGACTGCTTTGGTAAAGAAAGTGAAAGAACATCAGCATCGAACCCATCCTGAATGCATTTAATATCTTGATCACCAAGATATAGAGTTATGCACCAAATCAAGCTTGGTCTCTATACGTAACATGTCACACATGTGGACACGTGAATTCCGATGCTTGGCTATGGCGAAGAAGAAGCTATATAGAATCTACTTGTAGAACTGAAGTTGACAATATATATAGTGGGTAGCGGCCGGTAGCGACAAATCCCAAAAACGCTATAGTGATATAATGAGTAGTGGTGAAGTTGTTATTGTGAAGTCTATAAAAATACTTATAATAAATTATACCACATATATAAATGTTATAAGATAAGAAATCATCCAAAATAGAAGGAAATGAGGAATAAAAAGTATAATACAAGTTCAATTTTTAATAAAAAAAAAAAGATTAAAAAGGAGTACAAAAAGCAAAAAGGGAGTACAGAAAGCAAATTGGTATGGATCTTTTGGCACAAGTAAACATGATATATATTGCCTAAGCTTGCGCCTCCTCTTCTCCGTTTCCGCTTCCTGTACTTCAGCACTGTAGCTACGCCTTTCCCATGCCATCGTCGGAGTGTCCTCCGTCGTGTTGCGACCATGCCGGCGGGGAGGCTTTGTCGGAGTTCATGGCACAGGGAAGTGCGACGTCAGAGGAGGAGGACATGGACGACGAGGAGTTGGCGCTATTGAAGAAGGATTGCATCTCCGGCGAGGAATGCGGACCCGCCGACGACATTGTTTGAGAGGTGAACGACGACGGCGAGCCCCATGCGATGCTGTTTCGTGGTAACGGAAACGTGAACGACTGCGTTTTGGTGGAGCCGCACGATAGCACCGCAAGAGCTGCCAACCACACCGTCGCCACCGACCGCTACCAAAAACCATCGTGTTGCGGTGCAGAAGTAGCAGTTGGGTGCTACAACCCACGAACGATGTGCGTTAGCGCCTAAAGCGCTCCTATTTTAATCATAGATATATATGGAGCCTGTGTGATGTAAGTTTATCTAGAAGTACTTCTAGAAGAAGTAAGAAGAAAAAAATGAAATGAGTTTCTTCATAAGCTAAAATGTGTTTTCCTTTAGCTAATTTATGAGTATCATCTCATCTTTTAGAGAAGTTATATCAGTGAGCTTCTAAAAATTAGTTAATGGAGAGTTTATTTTTACTTATAGAAAAACTCATCTCTTTTTTTTTTTTTTTGTTAAAGGTGTTTCTAAAAAAGTTTATCCACACATACCCTACATATATTTGATTTTTCTTTTTCCTTTCCATGTTTGCTTTTAATTTTCCTCTTTGGGGTAACCACATTAACGATAAGTCTTTGATCCATTTTCCATTATAGTTTCAGTTGAGACTTGAGACTTTGATACGTATTTGGAACTCAATTGAATTAATACTTAGAAGCTATTATTATCAGAGAAGTCTCAGGTCGTGGTCGTGGGCAACATATTTTTATACTGGTCTCAACATATTTTTAATAAATAATTAACATTATATATGTCTTAGCTTTCAATTTAAAAAATTTAAGCAATAATTATTCACTTATATATATATATTTTAAGTTATTTATTTCTTTATATAAAACTCATACATATATAGCTAGCTAGAAAGACGGTACAGTACTTAGAATTACATTTGAATTCTTAACAAATCTAATTTGATCTGAAATCAATTCCGTAGTAAAATTAGGCTATGAATATTCTTGATAAATTTGGATGGCTCAATGAAAAGTAGAGTAAAGTCAAAAGAAATATTAATTAAAAGCACGTATGTTTGCGTGTACCACTATGTTTTGTCATGCTTTAGAATTGCATGAGGTACACTTATTGATATGATTGTTTATAAATCAATACAATTCAATAAAAAATAAAGAAAAAAATAAAAGTTTATTTTTTTATTAAATTGGACTTTTTGTATGTTTTGAATCCGTTTTAGAGAGAGAAAAAAAATTATGGAATTTGAAACATGTGATGATAGTATATAGGATTTATTTAGGATTCAACAAGTTTTTGAAAACTCTTTAATAGTATTGATAATATAACTTTTAACAATAATTAACCAATACTATATGATAAAATAGAGGTAATGTCATTTATTTTTATAATTTTGTTTTAACATTCATTATTATTTTGAATAGATAATATATTTGTGCTAATTAATAGTGTAAAGATTTTTTATTCTATAATCTTATAAAGAAGCAATCATATATTTTATAATAATTACTTTAAAGTCATACCAACAATA
>PYAF01004847.1:809989-823421 GCA_007407185.1 Glycine tomentella | reverse complement strand
TTTAAAAAAATGTAAATAATTTACATATTAATTTATGAAATTTAATTATAAATTGGTAAGATAAAAAAATATTCAATATAAAAACATTTAAAATAATATAAATAAAATTAAAAATAATTATGTTAAATATTTTTTATCTATAATTTTGATAATTTGAAGAAAAAATATTAATTAATGATATATAGAAAATAACTAAACAAAGAAAATATTTTAGTGTTTATTATTTTTTTATGAATAAAGAGTCATGAGTTGAATTTTTATTAAGATACTTTTTATTTTCACTTTATTTAACATTTTTTCACATAAGCATTATGTCAATAGTCTACCTAAACAACTTCATGTCAACATTAATATCACAAATCAAAGTCAACGTTTGATTTTACAACTGATGTAAAAATCAAAATTATTTATTTTAAAAAACAAGAGGACTAATGTAATTTAGAAATTGGGGGAAATTTTGCAATTTAGTCAACTATTAGTTAACTACTATTTATAATCTTAATCATCAATGTATTGTATGACTTAAATTTATGATTTTCATTTGTTTACAATTACAAAAATTCCCTGTCTCCTTATATATGTTATCCAAGATTTATTTTAAGAGTATGTTTACGATAATAGAACGTATATATTAATGATTAATACACACGTATAACAAAATACATTAATTTCTGTTAGAATATCAACATTATATTTAATTTCTTATCAACAGTTAAAATTATTTATTTAATTCTTCTAATATGTTATTGTTATACTATTTTTTGACAAAGTGTTATTGTTATACCACCGAGAAAGTAAAAAAAGATGTGAATTCAGGAATATATATATATATATATATATATATAGATAAAAAATAAAGAATGAAGAAATAAATAATAAAAACTGAATATAACAAATAAATAATTAATCTTGTATTAAAAAATTCTATCATCGGTTTAGTATTTGTATTCAACATTGAGAATTCAGAACCGTGTTCACTGTTCAGAGCCCCTGCGTGTTTATGGTCGCTTTCGTTTTCCACGTTTACGTAATGGTCGGTGGTCACTCTTTCTCAAGAGAGAAATAATATTAAAAAAATTCAAAATCGAATCAAATACTCAAATAAACGCCGAAAAGTATGCAGCTCATACTTTTTTCGACTTTCACTTCAATAATGTGATTCATAAGGGATACTCTTTAGTGAATTTTATAATATATTTTAAAATAATAAGAAAGAAGACGTTTCTACTTTCTATAGTTTTAAACAATGACAAATTGAGAGGCAAAACTGTGCTGATAGAGCTAACACGTCAGAACCTGTGATTATAATATCGATTGTGAATATATATGTTGAAGTTAATTTATATCAGAGATCTTATATCAATTAGTAATAGTGATTAGAACAAAATAATATATATATATATATAAAGTAAAAATAATTTTATTTTTAAAATTGATTTTATAAAATTGAGTATTTCTAGATGTTGAGTCCTGCAAACTTTATCTTTGAGAATTTATTTTGTTAATATAAATTGTCATTCAAATTTTGATGAAAGAATCACCTTTAAAAGAGTATTTCTTTCTATAAAAAAAAAATTAAACAGATAATAAGATGAGAAATAACGTTGAGCTACGTGCAAGAAACAAAACAGAAAAGCCAACTGAAAGTTGGGAAAGTATCAAGTGTCAACACGGGGAGCTATATAGCACTAGCATGAGTAGTATACAAGTATGACTCGGAACATCTGGTGATTCAAATTTTCTTTAGGAAAATCTATAGGAAGGTAGAACAACTCTATTGCAAAAGGACAGGTCCCTAACAAAAGTTGGAGCAAGTCTCTCACACACACAACAAAAAAACATGTCCAAGATGCAACCCCATGATTAGCAAGGAAGTTGGCACAAATATTTTCTTCCCTAAAATGTAAAAAAAAATAAAATAAAAATAAAATTATATCTTTACAAGAATATAGACAATTCCAAGGAACCATTCATGTCAACCAAAGCATCAACATCCAATTTGGAGTCACACTCCACCCAAAGCCTACTCCAATTTTTTTTTCCAAAGTCAGTATGTGTTTATCATTTATATATATATATATATATATATATATATATATATATATATATGTGCGCGCGCGCGCGCTCAAAAAGTCGTATTAATTATCTTCTAAATTCTGTCAAATAATAATAAATTATGCTACTCAACAGTAATAACTAATAACTATTGAAAAATATTTTTCTTTCATATTGTTGAAAAGTATGAGAAAAATGTTATGTCATACCAGTGATTAGATTACTAATTAACTTGAAAGAAAGTGTTTGTACTAAAAACAAAACAAAATTGACCTATGCTACTAAAAAAATTTGGAATTATAAGATTGATTTGGTGGTTAAAGAGAAAAGGAACCACGTTATGAATTTGAATTTTTATATTTGTGAAAATCAAACTCATATCCTCCTCCATAAATTCAACTTATGTTGTCAATAAAAAAAATATGTTGATTTTTTTTATATTACTAATTAGTATCTCCTCATAGTATTGGTTAAGGAACTAAAATAAAAAATTAATTTAATATAAAAATCATATAAGATCATAAAAAATGTGATGTAGAACACAATTTTGCATATTTCAATAAATTTAATTTTCTTTTAGTTACTTAACTAATATTCTAATAATTCTGATTAAAATTTATCTTTTCTCTTTTAATAAATATTACTCCATTAATTGTAGTGTCCTTATGTAGTGTTAATTTTCAATTTTAGACGATACCAAACTTGTATATGAAGGAATCAGATTTTTTTTTGGTAAAGCCAACAAAATTTACATCAGAGAATACATCGAGCAAAAAGTGATTATTACATCAGAGATGCTGTATGTAATGACAGCACTGCATCACAACCTAAAATAATGCAGCATGGCAAACCGAAAGATAATGAAATACATATATGTACGTACAAGCCGCAACCATGCAGTTGTTGATCCAAATCCTACTCGTATTCTGCGTTAATTTTTAAATATATTAATAAGATATTTCAAAACTAACTGAAATTTTATATAAATAATGCATATTTATATTATTGAATGATGCTGCCACATTTTTTTTGTATTTGTTTTTCTTCTTCTAATTTTTTTGTCATTATCGGATTCATACTATGCGGAGAATGTAGAATATATTCCATGGTATAGATCATAAATTCCATCATATATATTCGTTGATACACGAGCAGCATTTATTATATAAAACAAAATATCTGTGTGATCAAGAATTGTACTGCTCGTGACTCACAAGTCACAAGACTTGAATTCGGAGACAAAGCTGGTTTATGCTGGAAATCTGTGGGCATGTGTACAGCAAATATTTGTCTGAGTATTTTTAAATTAAAAATAAAACTAAAAATATTTAGTAGAATATAGTAGTAAGGAAAATGATAAACATGTAAATAAATTAATTTCGAATAAAATATAAATAAAAGTATCCATAATAACTTTTTAAAAAATACAACACGTGAAATAATACATACATAATCATGTACTTACAAATAAAATCTGTCTATTATTGTTTATGCTACTGTGTATTGCTTTATTGTATGATTGAATGGAAGATATATAAAAAAAAGGAAAGAAAATATGAATAGTGCTATATTTTCTTTTGTTCAATTGAGAGAGAGAGAGAGAGAAGATGTTAACATTAAAAAGTGAAATTGTAAAGTTTTCTTTTATTTCACTTTTTCTTTTAATTCAAACTTCAAAACTATTTTCACTTGGCAAACATGAGATGAGATAAGATATAAAAATAGCATTGTCGTAAATGGTAATATTGTGGGTGTAAGCTTTATCCGGTGCTAATTTTGATTTTGACATGGTTTTTGCCTTTTTGGGCATGCTAGAATATATTATGAATTGTTTGGTAGTAGATGTTAATGCTATTCTTTAGCCATGATCACGTTGTGGACTAATGCGATGCGAGTCGCATTTTGTGGGGTTACTTGTAACATGCGGTGCTATGTATTGTATAGTGTGGTAGTGGTACTATCGACTTTCCCAAAGTCACATTTTTGCATTGAGTGGGGAAACATGTAAAAAGGAAAGAGATGTGGAACATTGTTTTCCTTGATTCACCTAATGGGAAATTATTAAAAAACATTTTTAAATATATAATGTATCATTTGTATTTTATATTGTAATATCCAAATTTATAATAAATAATTATTTATTAATATATAAATTGTATTGTAATTCAATGTTATTTTTAATTACTAAAAATTTCTTTGAAAAAACATTGAAATTGAATTTAAAAATAAATATGAAATGATAAATTGGAAGACATAAGAGATTAAGAAATGTTGAAGAAAAAATCTTAAAAACATTTTCATTGAATTAAAAATACTGTCATTCTATACCGTAAGAGTAAATTATATTATTTATCTCAGAGATTTTGTGATATTGCACAAACTTTTCCTGCTTTTATCTATTTCAACACTAACTCTTCCTTAAATTGTTTTTTAGGTGCTTTAATTTTTCTTTAAAAAATATACATTAACATTTTCTTATACATTAATCTTCTTAATTTTTTTCTCCTATATAGGGAAGATTACTGTAAATATTAAAAAAGCAAAAATTTGTATAATTTTACACAAAAATTTAGATGATTAGTGTAATTCATGTATATAGACATAGTTATTTTTAATTTACACACAAAGAGAGGAAAGATTGTAGAATATAAAGAATTGAATATAATTAAAATACTTTCATAAATTTTCAAATAGATAAAAAAAAGTTTTAAAAATATATAAAATAAAAGAAACAGAGAAATTTCATGATAGGAGGAGGAATAAAGTTGAGCATGGGCGTTACACGAGTATTTCGGCATGGAAGGAATGTGAGATGGTGGGAGTTACAATCAGCAATTCAGCATTAGGCACATTGCTAGTGGAAAGCGCACAATAATTTAATGTTACTTTTGTTCGCATTGGGAGACAAGCAATCCAGATAATATCATGTCAAAAGGTTGATTCCTTAACTCTTTAGTTGCCTAAAAAAATGAAAGAGAATATATGAGAGAAAAAAAGAGAATAAAAATTATTTAATTAAAGAGAAATAGAGTGAATCAAAAGAAAATTATTTGAATTAAAGTTGTTTTACATATTAAAAAATATTAATATTGAATAAAATATTATTATAATTATTTTATTTTTATCATTATTATTGTTATTTTTTTATTAACATTTATTATTGTTATCACCGGCAGCCTTCGCTTCAGCGTAAAAGTTCACTCATGTGCAACCAATATTTTCTTACATCTTATTATTATTATTATTATTATTATTATTATATTTTTTTACATCTCAGAAACAACAAATATTTTTTTATTGTAAAATATTAATTATATTCTATATAAAGTATTAGAGTAGTTACTAAGAAAATCTAACATTAATGTTATCTTAATTAAAATGATAATGAAGATATAAAAAAAATATTTTTATTCTCTTTAGATTGTTTATTTGTTTTATTGAAACAATTATAAAATGGAAAACAACTAAGAAATACAAATAAAAAGAAAAGAAAAGAAAAGAAAACCATGAACATTGACAGATCAATGGCACAATGAAGAGTCTTGAGACATTTTTCTTTTGAAGGTTGAGTCTTGGAACTTGTAGATAGATTCAATATGTTTATTTAAAAGATGTAAGACACTACAACAATTCAATAAGGATGACCATGACTTTGAATTCCGAATATAAAGATACTTTAAATATTTAGATAAAGAATTTTGTTATTTATAGTAATTTTATTATACTGTGATTAATATTTTAGTTGTAGGAATAATATTCATTAGTGGAGCTAAAACTTATATTATAATTGTTTTAACTAAATTTTAAATTATATAAGTAATTTATAACTATACACATATGAAAGAAAAAAAAAATTAATAAGAATTTAGTGGGAACATTTTCCCCCTTCTTTTCAAAGTAAATCCCTCCCTTTTCGATTAGGATTATTTCTTGTGAAAAATATATGTGATTAAAAATTATGATTAGTAATGGTAATATTTTAATGATAATTTTATTGATAAGCTGTAATATATATATTAGTAAATTAATAAAATTGGTGGTTCAATCTGAGGAAATTTAGTTATTGATTACGGTAATTGATTTAAAAAGTTACTGTAATATATTGAAATTGAACATGGTATTTCAATTACGTATATAAGATTATCTTTCACTCAATTGTTATATATGTACCCTTTCTGAATGAAATTACCCGAAATGAAAGACTATGGAAACTAAAAATGGAATAAGCTAAGAAATGAAACGAAAGCAATATCCAATATCTGAATAGAATTCAACTGAAAATGGCGGCATTTTCTGAAGGTCAAAGCCTTGTTCATGTACACACTACACTGAACCATTGAGCAAAAATTAGTTATCGAAGAAAATAAAATATATGTTGTTACAAACTGGCACCTGCCCCTTTTATTTCCTGGCTATATATATGGACAAGAACAAAGACTATTTGTATATGTATTCAAAAAAGGGTTTATTTTGAAGTAGTTGGCACGGACTCGTTAAAACTTTTGAATTGCTACGCTATTAACAAAGTTTTGATTGATTAGTTCACTACAAATTAAACAACTTATAACGCAAGTAATTAAATTACGTACGTCAGAAATGTGTAATACTCGGGGCCTAGGTTTAGCTAAGCAAAAATGTACATAGACTACGACCTAGCTAGCTACATAAAGATGATAAATCCAAAAATGTCTCAAACTAGGAATTCTTTTCAAGTATTCGCCTTTGGTGCAAAAATTGACTTGAACTACTCTATTTATTCTATGTTCAAAGTTCAAACATATTTTAAAATAATCAAATATTCTCTTATCAAACTTTTAAGGCCATAAGCTCGTAAACTTGAAACTATCAATGCAGTCTGCAATATGCCATGAACTAAAAGATATACGATATATTTTGTAGGGAAAAAAACCTATTATTTGTGGAAATTAAACTCATCTAGTTTTAACATGCAACTTCAATTTATTGAGATGGTCTGTTTTTCAGAGGACAAGTGATTAACATGTTTTGACTTCAAAGAGTTTCAAGTTTCACACATGGGACACAAATATTTATAACAACTGCGATTTGTAAAATATTATTTCGTAAGTTTAACAACCATAGAGGGTGCGAAAAATTGAAGAGTACATACGCGCATAGATTCTTATATAGAAGTATGACCTCAACAATTATCTATATCGTATCATTTTTTATTAATCTTGGTTTTTCCGAAAGGAATAAAAGATCCGTACGCGAAGTTGACAACATTTTTTTTTTCACAACAGTAGAAGTAGTTGGCGTGATATGAAAAGTCAAACTCAAACCACGTATTTCCAAGATAATACTTTTGAAATCTAATTTCCCAAAGGGATAAATCAGTCAATTTAGGCTAAAACCGAGTAACAACGTTATGCATAGGTCGCAGACCTTTGTAGAACATGACCATGGGCTTTCTTTTCGAAATTTAATTAATGGTCTTAATTTACTTTTATCAAGTTGATAAAATATCAACAGATTAATGACATTATAATTCTATGAATAAGATTTAGTTTTTTTCCCTCAAATTAATAAGATTTAACCTCGATGCATTGTTCACATTGGAGTATAAGATTTTTTGTTATCATAACTATCATAAGTTTATAGTTTTAAAAATACGTCATCACAATATTAATTAAATGATAATATAAAAGATTTGATTAAGCATTTAGGCTTTATGTTTTCGAATAAAAAGTGCATTCAAACTAAAGTAAAATAAATTTTTATAATTTTTTTCTTCTCTGTTTAAATGATATATTTTGATATTTGTTTACTAATTTTTGTAAAATGGTTATTAATTTAAAATAATAGTTAAAATATCACACATATAGAAAATATAAGAAAATTGGTTTCTTTTAAATAAGATTAATCTTGTAAGTGAAAAATGATGATAAAACTTTATACTCTCTTAAATAAATCTACTTAACCGAACTCGATTAGTTGAGCTACTCAAATAAATCTAATTAAAAAAATTGATTTTTTTTAAAAGCTTTGTCTAGTTAGATATAGATCTAGGTACTTAACTTAATTTAACTAATTGAGAATCATAATACGCACTGTAAATTATATTGTGGGAGGCCAGATTTTGCATACTTACAATTTATGTTTTGTAATTTAACCAATTGATAGCTAACTCATGAAAATGAAAAAAAAATATATTATATTTTGTTAAACGGTATTTTATTCAAAACAATAAACCCAATGAAAAAAAACATTGAAAGCAGTAGATTTAGTAGTAATTACTGAAAATCGAATACCAGAAGATAAAGCTAGCTAGGGTGCTTATATATTAGCTTGATAAAGCTGTGCGCAACACATGCAACCTCATTTAGGTTTTGAAATGTGGTTGACTATTGTAGTGTGGTGGAAAATATGCATGGTTCAGACACGGGTTTCTGCAAACTGGAGTGGTTATAGAGTTTCCATGCTGGAATGAATAGAAGTTGGGTTGGCAAGTGGCACGTTAGGCGATGGCTTAGTATTTTCTAATATGATCCTCTCGTGTCTCTCCATTAAGTTTTTCTTTACAGCTAAAATTAATCAGAATCATTTATTATATTCTTTTTCCTTTTTTGTTTCTGCACAATGATCAATGAAAGATTAAGATTCTGCATGATCTTGATATTGGCCCCGTGGGTGATTTGGCTGGACAGATCCAGGTTCTATTATTGTGTGGGTGGCTCTACTTGTGAAACGAGGGATGGAGTTAAAATTTACATAAACCACTTATTTAAGCGTTTAATTTCTGAGTTTAATTGCCATAGATTTACACCATTATTCTTAATGCTATATTTTAAATAATTATTATAAAACTTAACACGTTCAATATATGAATATTATAGAGATAACTTATGCACTAATAGTATAAAAAAATTAAAACTATCATTTAACTATAAACTATCATGTTCAAAAACAATCATTAATTTTTATAATATTTACTTATATAGGAAAAATTATTTGTACATAAATAAGCCTGTAAAAAAGATTTTTACAATGTTAATATATATAATTTATTCTTAATTTAAATATATTTTTATGTAAAATATTATAATATAAACATTTAATAAAGAAACTATTGTTATCATATCATATAAATAAATAATACAACATGATAAAATAATTAATTTTATTAAGTATTTATATTATAGTTTTAAATTCTATATTTAATAAGAAAAGTTATTTAATGCATAATGCATAATTATCTGTTAACTCAAACTTACGAATTAATTCAACAAAAAACTCAAACTTACGAATTTACTATTTAGGTGAAAAAGATATAGAAATTTAAATTTTATTATTTAATTGAAAGTAATATTTTATTTTTAAATTTTATATTCCCTTTTTTTTTTCTCAAACAAAATAATGATAAAGTGGCCATTACTCCATTTACATTTTACACAGCAGTAAAGTGCTTTTTTTTTAGCCTCCTTTATTTTCCACATCCCCATAAAGCGACATCGACGATCCTAGGTTCTTTCCGTAATATATGAGCAAAACCAATGGCAAAAACACAAATATCCCTCCTTAAATACTCCTCTTGTTCCCTCTCATGATAGTTAGTTTCCAGTTCTGCCAGTTATTTTTTGGGCATTTAAAGAATTGAAACTCTCTCCTCCATCTCCTTCTTCTCTCTTCCAATTAACAAACAATTTTATTAAGCATGATGCAGATCAGCTCCACCATACCAGCTCACAACCTTCACATGTTCCAAACGAGACGCGCCAGTTTCCGATGCCGTGCTTCTCCGTTGAACCCAACAACAAAAACCTCGTCTTCTCCTCAATCCATAAAATCGGTCTCAGATTCCACGCGCCTGCACCTCTCTAACCTCGACAAACTCCTCCAGAAGCAATCACCAACAACACAACCCAAACAACAAGAAGAATTGACCTTAGCCGACACAATTCAAAACAACAAAACAACGACGACCACGACAACGACAACGGAGAAGAAAGGAAAGAACGTTCTTGAAGGCCTGAACCTGGCCCGTCTCTGGCCGGACATGAAAGCCACCGAGGAAATGTCGCCGCGCCACCTCAACCGCCTCCATCGCCTTCTCTCCAAGACCGCCGAGTACTCCCCGCGAAACACCCTCGGCAGCCGGTGGCGGGAGTACCACGGCAGCCACGACTGGAAAGGCATGCTCGACCCCCTGGACGAGAATCTCCGCCGGGAGGTCGTCCGCTACGGCGAGTTCGTGCAGGCCGCCTACCACTCCTTCCACTCCAACCCCGCCATGTCAGCGGAGGAGCCACCACTCCCCCGCCACATGGTCTTACCCGACAGATCTTACAGGATCACAAAATCTCTATATGCCACATCATCGATCGGGTTACCCAAATGGGTTGATAATGTGGCACCAGATCTTGGGTGGATGACCCAACGCTCCAGCTGGGTTGGGTATGTGGCAGTCTGCGACGACAGAAGAGAGATTGCGCGATTAGGGAGGAGGGACATTGTCATCTCTCTTCGCGGAACCGCCACGTGTCTAGAATGGGCCGAAAACATGCGGGCTCAATTGATAAATATAGATAATAGTACCATGGAAGAAAAAGTCCAAGGAAAGCCCAAAGTGGAGTGTGGGTTTTTAAGTCTTTACAAAACCCGAGGGACCCACGTGCCTAGTTTGAAAGAATCGATAATTGAAGAAGTGAAGAGACTCATGGAACTCTACAAAGGGGAAACACTGAGCATTACAATCACAGGGCATAGCTTAGGTGCAGCACTCGCCCTACTAGTGGCGGATGATGTCAGCATGTGCAGCACTAACATCCCGCCTGTGGCTGTTTTTTCGTTTGGTGGGCCCAGAGTAGGTAACCGAGCCTTCGGCGACAAACTTGCGGCCCAAAACGTGAAAGTGTTGAGAATCGTGAACTCACAGGACGTGATAACTAGGGTTCCCGGAATGTTCGTGAGTGAGGAGCTAGAGAAAAAACTTAGAAACTCCAAGGTTGGTGCCGGTGTACTTGACATTTTTGATGAGTACTCCCACATTGGAACGGAGTTCCGCGTCGACACAAAGATGTCGCCGTTTTTGAAACCCGATGCTGACATGGCATGTTGTCATGACTTGGAGGCTTACTTGCACCTTGTGGATGGGTTTTTGGCTTCAAATTGTCCCTTTAGGGCGAACGCAAAACGAAGCTTGGCTAGGTTAATGCAAGACCAGGGTGCGAATGTAAAGAAGTTGTACACTAGCAAGGCAAAGGTCTTGAGTGTGAATCTTGAAAGACAGGGATCGTTCTCCATCTCTGGTTGTTTGCCTAGTCCATCGTAAAATTAATTAAATGTGAATACAATTAATACAAAAGTACAAAGTACAAACAACGTTGTGTTTATTTCATGTCTTGTGTTGTGTTGCGCATGTCTCTTTTGTTATTGTTTATGTTGTCTTTGCCCAAATTTCGTGCTACGAGGACTCATTGTACATATATCATTCAAAAAGTAACTTAACTAAAAGATGGAAGTTGAAAACAATTGAGCATGTTGCACGTCAATGTTGCCATCCATGACTAACATTCTTTCAATAAATAATTTTTAACTTAAAAAATAGATTGCGGTTTAACTTGGTGAAGGATTTGAATTCTAACATGTTCGTATGAAAAAACTATTGTTAAAAGGATATAATTCATCCGAGTGTCAACATATTTATTGAAAGAGTTCAAAATTTTAATGGTCAATCGAGATATTCTTTTTTAATGCACAGAATTACTGAAAGTAAACAATTTATGCATTAATTAGGAGTCTTTATATTATTATCAAATAACAAACAAACTGTTCATGATAATTGTAAAATTTTATTCACAGTGCATAAAAAATCAATTCAACTACAAAATCTAATATGCATATTTGTGAATATGACTTCCAAGAATTATGACACCGCATCTACAGCTTTGAAGAGGTACCACTTACTTACAAACTATGTTGGAGAACGAAAAAGAGGCAAAGTGCCACACAGTCACACACACACACACATACATAAAGAATGTCAACCTTATTCTGAATAGTTTGAAAAGAATAAGGCAGAGAAGAGTGGAGTGTGAACTAAACTTGTGGAAGTTCAAACTATTTGGCCGGGGAAAGCCACGAAAAACCTAAAATATTCAAAATTTTGACAACATGCACGGCGATTCTGCCACCGTCAACGTGACTAAAGGACGCAAATGCTAGTAGTTCTCCAATAAAAATGATATTTACATATTTTCAAATCACTTTTACACGATTTCAATTTTTTATGAATTGCTAATTTGCCTGTTCCACACTTCCACTAAATATTATCTTGTTAATACTAATATATTGTGATATTTCGAAATCGTGAAAGTCAATAATTACACTCATATTCACTTATCTCTTATGCTTAGTTTGTATTAGGGGTGTTCATCGACCGATCCAAATCGATGCAAATTGCGGTGATCGAACCGAAAAATCGAGAACCGAAATAACCGAAAATCGAAAAACTGAAAATCGAAAATTTTCACCGGATTGGATCGGTTTTCGGATTGGCTGGTGAAAACCGATTCAATCCAAACCGATCCAATTGTAAATCATATCTCACCCTTTATTTACTTGGGCCTATTCCCTATCATAGCCCAAAAACCAAAAATCCAATACATTGCTCCTTATTTTGTCCAATGAACGTGTTTGTCTAATGAAAATTAGAAAATAATGTTTGTTTTTGTCCAATAAATATGTTTATTTATGTTAGATACTCCTTATTTTGATAAAAATAAGTCTCATAAATTTTATTTTTAGACTTTTAAAAAAACCGAAAACCGATCCAATCCAAATCCAAAAAAATTGGATTGGATTGGATCGGATTTGAAAAAAATTTCAAATCGAATAGATGATCAAATGACCAAACCGAAGGAATTGGATCGGATGATTTTTTACTCAAAATCGATCCAATCCAGACTACGAACACTCCTAGTTTGTATAACAGAATTTAAAGTGTAGAAAAAAAGAAGAAGAAAAGGAAAAATTATTTAACCGTTAAAAAACACTGGGACTCAAATAATTCTTTGAAGTTAAAAGATTTTCTTATTAATCACTTAATATAGCATGCTGAATTACAAGCCTACGAGTCAAGATTTGGCATGATATCATCTTCTTTAGCATATCACATATCTTATTGGACTACAATAAAAAAAAAAAAATCACCTCTATATTGAGAGACAATTTAGAAAATTATATATGGAATTACGATCGCTTATTAAAAAAATTAAAATTATGATTATATATATATATGTGTGTGCACATACTTAATATATTATTAAATTATTAGTATTTTAATTGTAATTATAACCATATTTTATTATCTAAACTTTGTCATTACTTTAATTGTATTTAATATTTAAACGAAATTTTA
>PYAF01004847.1:799095-809889 GCA_007407185.1 Glycine tomentella | reverse complement strand
AAACTTTGTCATTACTTTAATTGTATTTAATATTTAAACGAAATTTTAAATAGTCCGCTTGTTCATATATTATTACTAGTTTTTTCTTTCTTTCTTTCAAACTCGCGCAATAATTTACTAATAGGCAATTAATTCAACTTAAACACATTTATTTTTTTCTCAAATAAAGTGTTAGATTTGAGTTTTATGTAAGAAAAAATACTTGAGAGCTAGCTTTATCATATAATAATGAATATTACTAGTACGAATAAGAAGAATACTTTAAAAATAAATACGTATGGTGTAAATAAAAAGATTATTTAATAACTCTTGATAACTTTTCAAAACTCAACATCAATCTATTTAAAGAATGAAAATATAAAGAACCTAATCAATCTACTACAAAAAGGAAAAAAAAATAGGGTTTGCACTTAGGTTACATCACCAAACATCTCGACACTACTATCATGTAATTTAATTTTGATTCTATCGTTTTAAGAATTTTATCATTAACTCCACAATGCTCAAGTATCCCAATTAATTTCTTACACACAAATATAATTGGAGCATAAAAAAATCTAAAAGCCATCATTACTCAAATTACTCTCATTATCTTATTTAGCCATCAGGGCCATTATCTTGTTAAAAAAAGTTCTTCTTTTTAGACAAAAAAAAAAGTTCATTTTAAACAATTGCAATTTGCAACCCCTCAAATTTGGCAGTTGGCACTTCCCACTAATGTCATATATTGGTTAGTTACTATTACTAATACTAATAAGTAAAAATGATATAGCAATGACTCATTAGTTGGGTCTAATGATGGAGGATTTAGATAAACTATACGATATTTTAACCGATTGAAATAATTAAATAACGAAATTTTAGAATCAGTGAATCACTATCACAAATCCAAATTATTCTCATATTGCTGGCTTATCTCAACCCAAATCCAAATAATTAAATTACAAACTTTCTCAAGTCACGCAACAGAAAAGATTAATCACAATTCTAACTCAATACTTATCATCGATTCTAATCCTTCAATCAAGGATATCATTTATTCTTTTTTATTCAAGTCAATAATGTCAACAATTATTTGTCCCGACTCAGAATTTGTGAATACAACACAAATAAAGAGACAGTACTGGAAAGCAATCGTCCCAATTAATTAACACACGATTTTCATGTCTCATTTTAAATACTATTAGAATAATCCTGATAAAAAAATACTATTAGAATAATTAATTATTTCAACTAAAGCCACTCCATTTTCAATGAAATAATGTAATGAAAAAAACTTTGTGTCACAGTACAGCTTAACACGTCCTGTTAATTAGTGTTGAGTTTAACATGTGCGAATCAGTTCAATTTTAAAAAAAAATGGCTAAATTCAAATCACATCACTCCTCATCAATTTTAAACTTTTGAGTCAGCAAGAGTTAAAAAGAAACTAATACAAATAGCTAAATAGGAACAAAACAAAGTTTTGTTATATACAAACCCCAAAAGAGGGGAAAGATTAAAAATGAACTTTTATTTTTTATTTTTTTAGTATTTGGAATCGATTTCAAATTAATAACAAAAAGATTATATATCATAACATTTATTTAACAACAAATATTATGATTTTAATTTTTTAAATTGAAGTCGTAAAATAATTTACGACATTAATTTATTTTTTTAAAAGAAATTACGACTTTAAAATCGTAATAATTATATATATTTTTTGTTTTCTAAACTAAAGTCGTAATATTATCTTTTTCCAGGATTTTAATTTAGTTTTCTTTTCTTTTTTATGTCTTTAAAGTTGTCAGATATATTTTTTTGGTTTTACAACTTTAAAGTTATGAGATTTTTTTTAAGTTATAAATTCATTTATGACTTCTATTTTATATTTTTGTATATTTTTTTAATTTAGTATTTCATCTTTTTGTATATTTTTTAAAAATTGTAAATATTTTAATTTATATTTATTTAATAAATAAATATATTTTTTATTTTTTAGTTTGATTTAATATTTTGATATGTTTTTATTTAATATTTTTAATATTATTTTATTTAATATTTTTATTTTTATATGATTTTATTTAATATTTTTTTAATTTTTGTTATATTTATTTTTAATATATTATTTTATTTAATATTTTTTTCCTCTATTTATTAAATAAAATCATATAAAATTTGTAAAAATATATTAAATAAAACAATATTAAAAAATATAGAAAATATTAAATAAAACATATACAAAATATTAAATCAAACTAAAAAAATTAAAAACCCCTTTATTTATTAAATAATTAAATTAAAAAAATATTTATAATTTTTTTAGAAAGGTATAAAAAAATGAAATACAAAATTAGAAACATCTAAAAATATATAATAAAATTCGTAAATAAATTTATGACTTCTAAAAAAACAAATCTCATGACTTTAAACTTTAAAGTCATAAAACTAAAATAAAAAAATGATAATTTTAAAGTCATAAAATTAAAAAAAAACTTTGTAAAATCATAGAGAATATTACAGAAAAAATATTTCGACTTTAAAATTATAAATTTTAAAAAAAATCATAAACTATTTTACTATTTCAATTTAAAAAAAATTACAAAAATTACAAATAATAATATTGGTTACTACTTCTAACTTATAAATGATAATAAATATTATGACTTACTTTCTTTTTTATATTAATTTAAAATCGATCTTTAAATAATAATTTTTTTTAAAAAAACCTCTTTGTTCGTTTCCCCCAAAAGAACACAAAAACACTTTTTCACAAGGAGACTTTGAGAGTGTTTGCTTTGATAGTGGAAGTGTGGTAGCCCGAAGTACAAGGAAACTTCACCGCATAAGTAACAAAGAGTTTGCTTCTTCAATTTGTGTTTGCAGTTGCTCCACCGGCAATCCAAACATGTATTTTAGCTGAATTTGCCTACGTATTTTCCTCAATGCAACCGGCGTTAAAGAAAAAACTTTCCTCACATTGCTTTTGTTAAACATGATTTTAATGCTTAATCAAATACTTTCTTTGGAGCAGACATAAGTTATATCGGACTACGTTTAACATTACAAAGTTTTTTCATCTGGTGTTCCTTAATTATACAAGCAAGCAATAAAGTTGAATATTTAATAACAAGATTCAATAAGTAATTGAGTTCTTTAAATATATTAATTAAACTTTAATTTTAATTTTTATACGTATAAAAATTATTAAAAGAAATTATATTTGTGTTGAACATCCTTGATCATTCTATCTTAAAATAAAGTCAACGGATATTTTTTAATTCATAAAAACAAACAATAGATTTAAATATATTATTTAAATTACATTATAAGTTGTAATAAATAAATCCGTTGTAGTCTAGTTGGTCAGGATATTCGGCTCTCACCCGAAAGACCCGGGTTCAAGTCCCGGCAACGGAACATTTAAATTTTTTTTTTTCATTTTGTTTTATCTTTTTCAGTTTTTTTCATTGATCCGCTCCTCATACAAATGAATCGTGTTTGGCAGGAAACTACTACTATGCGTTCAAAGTTTCCAACGCAGATTAGTCACTATTTTTTTACAGAAATTACTTCAGACCAATACTATTCTCGGCAACAAAAAATACAACAAGATTGATGAAACACCCGAACTGTGAAACTGAAACAACAAAAGATTCGATTATAGTGATTAGTATTCATACATGTTTTATTTACGATTATTAAGGAGGAAGAAGCTTAACACTTTGTCAACCTCATCCGTTATTACACTAAGCGATTAATAAACCGTCACTCTTGCCACCCCAAGTCACCGTCATGTTTCCTTACACACCCATCAACACGAGTTTCACGATAACAACATCATTGCCTCGAACAAACTCATCACCTACGTTCGGTGCGGTGACATAGATTCTGTTTTCGTGTGTTAAAGAACATGAAAGTTAAGTCCACCGTTGCGTGGAACTCTATCCTTGCCGCCTTTGCCAAGAAATCCGGCAATTTCGAATATGTTCGCCAACTGTTTGAAAAAAGTCCTCAACAAAATACTGTTTCTTATAACATCATGTTGGCGTGTCATTGGCCCCATTTTGGTGTCCATAATGCCCTTGGCTTCTTTGACAGCATGCCCGTGAATGACATTGCTTCGTGGAACACCATGATTTCGGGTTATGCGCAGGTGGGACTCATGGGCGAGGCTTGGAGGTTGTTCACGGTGATGCCTTAGAGAAAATGCGTCTCGTGGAGTGCCATGGTGTCTGGATAATGGCTTGTGGGGATTTGGGGAGTGTTTTTATGCTGCACCCGTGAGGAGTGTGATCACATGGACTGCCATGATCACTGGGCACATGAAGTTTGGGAGGGTAGAATTGGCAGAAAAGTTGTTCCAGCAAATGTCAATGAGGACATTGGTGACATGGAATGCTATGATTGCTGGGTATGTTGAGAATGGGAGGGCAGAGGATGGGTTAATTCAGGACAATGTTAGAAACAGGGGTTAAGCCTAATGCTTTGAGCTTGACTAGTGTCTTGTTGGGTTGTAGTAATTTATCTGCATTGCAGCTGGGTAAGCAAGTTCATCAGTTAGTTTGTAAATCTCCTTTGAGTAGTGATACGACGGCAGGGACTTCGTTGGTTAGCATGTATTCCAAGTGTGGGGATCTAAAGGATGCCTGGGGATTATTTGTTCGGATTCCACGTGTGCTGGAATGCAATGATTTCTGGATATGCTCAACATGGGGCTGGCGAATAAGCTCTTTGTTTATTTAATGAGATGAAAAATCGAGACATGAAACCAGATTGGATTAGTTTTGTTGCAGTATTGTTAGCTTGTAACCATGCAGGATTGGTGGATCTTGGGGTCCAATATTTTAACACAATGGTAAGAGATTTTGGAATTGAAATTAAGCCAGAACACTACGCTTTCATGATTGACCTTCTTGGGCGATCTGGAAAGTCATCTGAGGCTGTAGATTTGATCAAAAGTATGCCTTTTAAGCCCCATCCTGCCATTTATGGAACACTTTTGGGTGCTTTTAGTATCCATAAAAACTTACACTTGGCTAAGTATGCTGCGAAGAATCGCTTGAGCTTGATCCAACTATTGCTAGTGGATATGTTCAATTGGCTAATGTTTCCGCAACACAAAACAGATGGGATCATGTTGCTAGTATCCGAAGATCTGTGAAAGAAAATAATCTAGTGAAGATACCCGGACATAGTTGGATTGAAATAAACAGTGTGGTGCATGAGTTTAGATCAAGCACAGATTGCACCCCGAATTGGCTTCTATACATGATAAACTAAATGACTTGGAGAAGAAAATAAAGCTGGCTGGTTATGTTCCTGATCTTGAATTTACATGATGTGGGAGAGGAGCTGAAAAAACAGCTTCTTTTATGGCAGTGACATGGCAATTGCATTTGGACTTATAAAGCTACCACTAAGGCTTCCAATCTGGATGTTCAAAAACTTGAGAGTTTGTGGAGATTGTGACTCTGGAACTAAGTACATCTCTGCTATAGAAGGAAGAGAAATCATAGTTAGAGATACCACAAGGTTTCATCATTTCAAGGATGGGTTCTGCTCCTGCAGGGATTACTGGTAAGCTTGATAATGTGCAGTCAGACAATACTACTATTGAATTGATGGGTATGCTATTTTATTCCAAGAGCAATGCCGGCATGCTCTTCACCTTGAAGTTGATTTGATCATCATACACAGAAAGGAATACTGTGCCAGAGATTCAGAAAAGTGCGTTTAATTGCTCTAGCATCAAACTAATTCCAATTTAGTTTATTTCAAATGAGTTATTTGAGCACCCCTACATAGAATGATTATTGAGACTTCGCTGTTCATCACATCCGTATTGGAGCATGACTAATCATATTAAAAGTCCACCTGACAGAAGCTGGGAATTTAGAGTAGTCCATGTTCTCATATATATATTTTTGGGGTTTCAACCACTCGTTTAGTTGGTGGCAGTCTGGGGCCTTAAACCTTTTTAAAAAAACCCTGAAGAAAATAAAAACTGATCATTGATTGGGACAAGAAACATGGTTGTGGTGTTTCCCGAATGTTCAATCACGTGCACCGAAATGTCTGACCTAATTGCTTATTCAAATGAAATGCAATACAATGACACTATATTACAAATTTAGAAACTGTTAATGACAACGAAGTATGTACATGCCGACATCCAGCAAGAAAGACCTGGAAAGTGGTTTGTTATTGCCAGGGAGGAGACAGCAGGCTATAATAATTTTTTAAAATTTCATTCGTTATAAATGAAATGATAAACGACAAGAAGTGAACTTATTTATAAATAAATAGTTCAGTTTTCTATTATTTTATTTCAGACTTACAAGAGTTGCAATTTAACAAGATTCTACGCCTACAGAGAGGCACGTGAACAATAGAATAGATATAGAAGTTGAAATGAGGTGAAAGTTGAAGGGACAAAGAACAAGGCAAATACTGCTATTCACCAATATTCCTAAATTTGTACAAATGTTTTTTTCTTTTAAAATCAAATACATAGAAAAAGAATGGAAGTTTTAACAACGACTTAACGATAAGGAGCAAATCATGACGAACAATCTTCATATGAAAGCAATATGTGAAAAGCTAGTTTTACATGCCACTGAGACACAGAAACGTCTGAGACCACAAATACTTCGTCTCTTTCTAAGTCGAGCAGCAACCAGCCTTCTGGTTCACTGGCTGTCCTCGAATTTGAACTGTTGGAGGCCTGGCATTGTTCACTGGTTGGCTTGCCATTCTGTGGAAAAGAACCAACAAGTATAAGCAAAATTCATTGAAATCCTCAAATACAAACAAAATGCTTAACTAACAATGGTCCTTAATTGACAAATTTAAGGACATTTTGCAAACAGAAATACAGCACCTGTTTTTAATTTCAGCAGCCATGGCCATGAAAGCCTGTTCAACATTGGTGGCATTTTTAGCACTAGTTTCCATGAATGGAATTCCAATTTCATCTGCAAATGCCTGGAAAGATAAAAAGAAAAAAGAAAAAAATTACAAACTTCGAAACATTAGACAAAAGGAAGGATTTCGACAGATGCCAGTGGAAACAAAACAACAAAATTTAGAATCACCTTTGCTGTCTCAGAGGACACAACTTTATTTGCCGTAAGATCACACTTGTTTCCAACTAGAAGCTTGTTAACATTTTCACTTGCATAACGGTCAATTTCATTCAGCCACTGCTTAACATTATTGAAGCTCTCTTGGTCAGTGACATCATAAACAACCTGCAAAAAAAAAAAGGCAACAGGATTACAACACTGCTTCCAAGAAAAACAAAGGAAATACTCAGAAAGGAGGACCAGTTTAAAAGACTCACAATAATGCCATGAGCCCCACGATAGTAGCTGCTAGTGATTGTCCGGAAACGTTCCTGACCCGCAGTGTCCCACTATATGGTAAAAAATGCAGAAAAATCTGTCAACAATTACAAAATACAGTAAAGCAATAATCCCAGAAAATTGGGACAGGGTGTTGGAACAAATCATTTCCATTTTTTTTTTCATGGGTAACCTTTAAGTTTGAACGAACCAAGGACAAAATTGGTGACAGAAAACAGCTTGCATTGAGCCTCTTAGTACACAGACCACATGAATATTACATTAAACACAAAGAAACATTCTTGAGTATGTGATTGATAACTTCAGGTTGAGCATTTTTTTTTTTCCTAGGCACATTCAAATTGATCTTTATACAAGTAATGGAGAGTTAGAGACAATTTCAAAAGATGTAATTTAAATGTAGAAAACAAACTGGCATGTATTCTCAAAAAACATTTCCATCAGAACCAAAATCAATTGAGTCCAAGTACAACACAACACAATTATCATTTATAAAAGTCAAATATCATGCACTTACAATTTGAAGTTTAATAGTCTTCCCATCCTGCTCCACAGTGCGGATTTTCTATAAAAGGAGCATGGTAAATGATTAGTCACATATTTGTGCTGAAAATAAAATGGAAATTAGATTAAGTGGTGAATACGAATGCTTACAAAGTCCACTCCAATGGTACTGATATAGCTGTCAAGGTATGAATCATCCTGTTTCACAACAAGAAAATATTAAGTGTAACCTCCACTTCTTAAAACAAATTCAAAGTAAAAACTTTTGTTTAGCATTGCAACCTCCACCAACACACACACACACTAAAGTAATGCCTCTAAAAAAGTATTTAAAAGTTCTAAATAAACAAATCAATGATTACCACTCACACCATATGTAGATCTTGCATCTCTAATACGTCAATACATTTGGACCTTTCAAAATATAGGGAAATGGAATAGTGGGAATATTCAAATTCGTTTTTAGTTAATTGCAAAAAGAAGGAAAAAGAAAACAAAAACAGAGGCTCAGAACTTACAGCAAACCTCAGGAGAAGACATGACTTGCCTACACCAGAATCTCCAATCAGCAAAAGCTTGAACAAATAATCGCTGCAAAAAAACACAGTGAAGCTCCAATCAAAAACAGGAAAGTAGTAAGGAACTATCTTGCGTCGATACTCAATCCTTTACAAAGGATACCCCAACAGCAACATGACACATAAGACGAGCACATGTGCCACAACAAAACATGATCGTCTAAAAGGTAGCATGCATGCTGCCACGTATAGGACATCACTTATAATAATAACCGTATAGTCATGCACCGACAACACATTCACTATTATATTTGTCTCAAGATTTGTACAATACAATACTTATCTACACAAATCCAGATAAACTCCACTAACGTTACAAAAAAGTCGTGTGTTTTTTTCTACAAAACTTTTGTCAGCAAGAATCAACAGCTAAAAATGCCATTGAAATTTTAAATCAAATTATTTTAGGAAGGACCACTTGTTGCTATTCATAGATCTATCTGCAGAACTTCAACAACCTCCCTTTTCCCATTACAGAAGAATCAATAACTATAACAATCCTTAGTTAGAAGACAACATCACTAATAATCACCGCTACCCAATAAAAAAGAAACACTACGGTATCATTTATAAGAATTTTACAACTCACAACCACCACCTAGTCATTGGAAAAATTCACATATTTCAACTAAGGATCAAGCAGGTATCTTAATATCTCTTGCTAAATAGTATATTCCAACCCAGTTTCAGCAGTTATTTCATCATTACAAAAAAATTATATAATTAATAAAAAAAACGCTTTTTTAAAAAAAATCCCAAACTGGATCAGAGAATCAAATATTTCCTAAAAAGCTAAAATATAATTTCACGCGCGCGAACGGATCTATTGTCTAAAGAAACAGATCTAAATCAGTGAAGAAGTTTCCAGAAGCACGATCCACTAAAACAAATTTCACAAAACTGAATCAGAACTTCCCGAACACAAAATTCACCACTACCGCGCAAAAACTACACCAGATCTAAGCGAGTAAATTTATAAAGGAACACACGAAACGATTAATTTGCATAATCGGAGTGAGGAGAATTCGCACTTACTATTCGGGATTCATGGTGGCACGAGGCTGGGAACGATTGGAATCGGAAAGGGATCAACGGAGGACGGAGGAGTAAGGGCTCGCCGGGGAGAGGAGTGACCGGAATCTGAGATCGTCGCCGGAGAAAGAGAGAGAGAAGAGAGAAAAGGGAAGAAGAAGAAAAGAGGAAATGCGTGAGGAAGTGCGTTTTAAAATGACCCGCGGGTGTCGGAGGTCTTAAAGAATGGTGAAGGGGTGCGAGTCGGGTGACGTATCATCAGGATCAGCGGCTGCCACGTGTCCTCCACGATGTTTGCAACTACCAAGTTGGATACTTCCTTCTTCTCACCTTGTTAGTACTGGCTTTTTTAAAATAAAAATAAAAAATCCGAATTTTGTTTAAATATATTTTTAATCTACATAATTTAGCACTTTTTATCTTCTTCTTTGTAATTATTTTTTTATTTTTTATTCTTTCAAATATATTTGTTTTAATTTTTTTTAAGTATTTTAAATAATGCTTTGAACAATAATAAAACAAAGTACTTCAAAGTAAAAAAAGTATTATTTAAAGCACTTTAAATATAAAAAACAAAATAGATACATTTTACAATAATTAAAACTAAAAAAATATTAAATTATAAAGATCAAAAATATATTTAAATCTTTTCATCCTAAACTAGATAAATTAGAGGTTAATTTATAAATAATATATGGTGAAGAATAAACTTACTCCAAAAATAACAATAATTTTTAGTTGTTTCTCATAATAATTTATCTTAATCATTCAATAATAAAGTGTGAGAATGAAAAATAACTTTAAAAAAATTAGGTTAAATGTTAATGGTTATGATATCTTAACAAATTCACTTAAACAAATTCCGTTTTTAAGATTTTTTTAATAGAAGTGTCACCAAAGTTTTGGTGCAAATTTGGTACCAAACAAAGTTAGTTAACAGTACTGATTAAATTATTACTACTAATTTATAAAAGTAAAACATGGTTTTGGTCTTTTAAAGTTAGTTGACACTTTACACAAAAAAAAAAATAGTTATTAAATGACAATTTGTTTGTTTTGAGGAAAGATTATTGGATGACATTACTCATTAAAAAATGTATGCATATTTATAAATAAAAAAATCAACCATAACAATGTAGAATGTATTTGAGAGATTTAAGATTGACTTGATAATTTGAAAGGGGATTTAAGGCTTTTTTTAACATTAGGATGCTTAAGAGTGAAAAAAGAATAAGGAAACAAATGAGTTAAATATCTCTCATCATCGACATTTTTAATAAAAATTAACATTAATTAAATTGCATATTTAGATTTTAAAAAGTGTACTTAAG
>PYAF01004847.1:788478-798995 GCA_007407185.1 Glycine tomentella | reverse complement strand
GAATTAGATAATTAAATATTTTTAAATAAAAATGAGAGTAGTATTTAAATTGATGTCTACAAAGAGCACTAAAGAAAATATAAAAAGATAAAAATAAGAAGAAAAGGAAAAAAAAAAAGGTTAAAAGGTGGTATGAGACATTTCTTTAGAAATATATTTGGATGGAGAATTTTAAAATTTAAGGGGATTTTAAATTCAGAAAAATTGAAATACATTAATTAAAATTCTTGAATTTTTAAAATTTTTTGTTTGGATAAATCAATTTAAATTCTTTTCATTTGAAATTTCTTATTTAGATAAAAAAAATTAAATTTGTTTGAATTCAATATGACATGAATTCAAATTTTACTCTTAATGTAAATTTAGTAAGTAATATGTGAAGTTAAATACTTTTATAAGTATATTTTGAATCTTAAGATTTGATTGTGATCCTAATGAGCTTATGAGGTCCAGTTCAGCTAATCTTTTATCATACCACACCCAAAGCCACTGTCACTATGATCAAGTGATATAATTTGGACCTCATTGCCCCCAATTCAAATTCAAGGACTTAGTTATTTCAGGTGACCCAGTTTAAATGTGGAGGATACACGATTGGCATTAGCTGTAGCTTCCTCTTGGAAGATGTTTTGGTGAAATGGGCTGAAATTAACAACAATTACACCAAAATGAAGAGATTAAAGCACCATGTTTTATCACCCTCTTCTAAAAAAAAAATTATGAGCCTCCCCCGATAGATGTGATCAACCACACCCCAAGCAAAAAAAGCCCATACTACATAGTATTCAAGGTCATTGTCTGATAATTGTTAAGCATACATAAAGTTACATGTACATTATTTATGAATTATTTATTCTTTTCCTATTTTAATACTTCTTTTTGTTATTAAAATATAAAAATTAGATTATTCTTAGCTTTTATCCCGTGGATGCTTAAACTAGTTGATTTATGAAGTGTTGATTGTGTTTTTTTTGTAGAATTCACTACAAGGGAATAGAAGATAGATTTCAAAGTCTGGAGCTACTCGCTCAGTGCGACAGACTCGTCTAGCACGAAAGCTCGCTCAGCGTGACCAATTCGCTTAGCGCATGGTCACTTATTCAATTGGACAATTGAAGGCGCGCTCAACATGTCCTTTTTGCGCTCAGCGCCCACCACGACACTAGACTGTGTTTAAGGCAAAATGGAGAGCAAAAGAGGGATATTCATTCATTGAGACACATACACTTAGAGAAATAGAAGCTTGGAGCTTTGCTAAGTCACGAATGAGACATCCTTCCACACCATTGGAGCTACCATTCCACCTCATTTCCTTCCATCACATTTCCTTCCATTTCCCTAACTTTCATTGTTGTAAGCTCCTCATGGAAATGAGAAGCTAAAACCCCCATTGTTGGGAGTTCACCAACCGAACCCTTTGATGTAAAAATTCTAACTATCTATTCACTGTTATTTGTGCATTATTGTTGTTTTTCTGAGTTTTATTCATGCTTGTAGTTTGATCACTCATTTGTATGTTTTGTTTAGGTTTTACTGCATTGGAAAATGGTTAAATTCCTTAGAACTGAAAAACACTTCTAAATATATCATGTCTAGGAATAGAATGATTTGTTTAGCTTAGATACGTATCATCTCTAATCGTAATGCAAATCGGTTAATGTAACTCTTGAGAGATTAAGAGTGAAATTAAATTTAGATCTAGCACTTAGGAAATCAAAGTTGGAATATATTAGTACATGAAGGTGATCGTATTTAATGTTGAATAGAGAAAAACCTTTAATATTGCATCAAAGTTAGTTCTGATTAACGAACTCCCAACATCCATCGCATTGTAATTTCATCATCACGCATCATTCCGAGTGTTTGAATTTCTTTCTCTGTAGTTATTATGCTTTAGTTTACACTAAGTACAATTTAATCTTATGCCAATCATTTACCAATTAAATCATTTAATTAATTACTTAACAACAAATGTACATTAATCCTGAGTATAAGCAAAATCATTGTGGAAATCAATATTCGGTCTTACCAAATCTTTATTATTTGGACAATTTGGTGCGCTTGGCAAACCGTTATCACTGCCAAAGACTTCAATTTCAGTAAGAAACTTTGGAGGGAATTAACGTTGCTATGCGTTTGCTAAAGCAGAACAAAAACTTAAACAAAAAAATTGTGAACAAAATTTAATGTGTTTATGAAAGAATCCTCTGAGGTCATCAAGGTAGAGGAGGGTCAGTGGGTCACTCAAAGAATGGATATACCGCAAGCAAGTGTTGGACCAAAACCTAAAGAATCAAATCACTGGTTCAACTAGGAATGATTTTGGGGACCATGCCATGTTTCATGAAGGAAACAAGGCTATTCTTGTTTCTCGTTGGATTGGATCAATTGCTGATGGGAATGTTATAGTAGTCCCATGCCCAGAGGAAAATTTCTCTTCTGTAATCAGTGTCAATGTGTCACTCCCTTATGAGAAAATCAAAGAAAGAACTCTGAAATGGTTTTGATCGTACGAAATTCACGGCCTCTGCTGATGCACTTATTTACAATCCCGTGCTTCGTTGCGCATTATTTTAAGGGTAAAACATATTTTTCTTTGGTTTTAGTCCTGCACTTTCAAATTGTCCAATCCTCAAACTTTGAAAAACACGGGAATTTAGTTCCTTTTCTTTAATACAAATGATCGATTTCACGATTAAGTTCACTGTTTTTTAAATAGAACCAAAATGATAGTTATGAAAGTACAAAGACCAAAAATATACTTTATCCTTATTATAATTACTCAGCTCATAAACGTGGGAAAAAGAAATGACTTGAAGTTAGAAAATATAAACGGCCGAAGAGTAATTATGATGTTAAGAGAACTTGCCTAAGAACACTCGTGTCTTTTTATTTATCATAGTCATTAAAATGATCGCAATAATGTGCTGTAAATGGGAGGGATATATATTTGTATGCATTGCATTTTTATCTAGTCTCTCTCTCTTCTAAAATCGTTTGGCCAAGACAGAAACATGTGCACCGTGCACGTAATTTCTCTTTCTTTTCTGGTTACAAATGCTCATCGCTTTCTACTCACATTGAATTGCCACAAGAAAGCCCCACTACTGATGCCATCCTCTTTTGATTCTCCCACCACTAGTCCTCCTGTTTACTTCACCTTTCATTCATCTTTTCTTTTCTTTTTTTTATATTGATCCCAGATAATCTCTTCCGGAAATAATTATATTCGACTCAGAAAAGATTACTATAACACCAAATTTTTTTCTAAATATTTAACAGAATTACACTTTCGAAAACTCAAACCTAAAACTAAAACTGAAACCTATGATTACCTTTCATTAATCTACACTCACATTTTTTTGAGTGCCACGTCTCCAAAACCAAAGCAAACTCAGGTTCAATGCTCTCTCCCACGTAAATTCCTCTTTGAACAGCTAGCATATCTAACATTTTTTTCTCTCTCCGATTCCTCCCTCTCCCCACATGCATGCACCACTACCATCATATATATTAACCACAAAAATAAAATTATACCACTTGCAACAGTTCATCATATGTCTACTTACCCCATCAAGTACACCCTGTAGTTGCTTACCAACAAAGCAAGAAATCTATGCACTTCCCATACTTCAACATTCACCATACAGTTGGAGCCACGCCCACTAGACTAATTAATAACAAACAAAAAAGAAAAAAGTAGATACTGTATCAAGGCTTTAAAAATGGTCCACCACCACGATTTTAGTTTTAACATCAAGGTATTTGGGAGTCTGCAAAACCAATGGTTGCCATATTTCTCCACAATTTCCCACAATATTGAGAAACGCCCAAAGTCACAACCGCAATATAAAATCTTGTATAGTATCCTTATAAATTTAATGAGTTTGAGTACACTAAAGAAAAGAGGAAGAGATCGGGTCTGGGAGAAAGAGAGATTTTCTTACGAAAATCCATAAAAAAATTCAATTAAAATGCAATTTATCTAACCGTTACTTACTAACACTGTCTACAATAGATTTGATTTGCATATACGCACTAATTATTTAATTTTTCACGTCAATTACTTAGGTTAGTGATATTAAAAATAAGATAAAGTGATGAACAGAGAGACGATGTCGATTAATTAAGAATTATGCGTAGTCCTATATAAATTAAGAAAAATAACCAAATCTCTCTTATTATTGAGTGAGCTACAAAATGCTACAGTAATGTGAGAAATGACCGGACTAGTAGTACACACTAGTATGCATGCAAACGCATGCTCAAATAGCAGAGAAAGCTAGGGAAATACAGATATAAATGTGAATCTAATAAAATTGAAATAGGCTTTAAGCAAGAAGTACCCCTGCAAAGAGTGGTAGCGTGAGGGCCAAGGTGGTGGTTCCATGAAGGAAGGCGTTGCTCGGGGTTGATGGCGCCGGACGTTCGGCAGCGGATGGTGACAACGGCGACGGAGATATTGATGGTGGTGACGTGGAAGATGGGCCTGGGCTTGGGCCTAGGCTTTGGACACTTGCAGACGGTGATGATACTGGGGAAGCGGTGGGAGGAGGTGTTGATCTTGATCCTGTGTGTGCGGGTGCAGGGGAGGGGGCTTGACCTGCGGAGATTGCCACCAGAGCTAAGGACGTGGCTAGCATGAGCATGGCACGTGTCAGAGCCATGGCTCTAGGGTTGATAATAATAACAGAGGATGGAGGCAGAGGGGGGGAATGACAACGAGTTTTAGTTTGAGATTCGTATGTATATATAGCAGAAAAAAGGAAATAAAAAAATTGTAACTCTATGTTTGGACAAAATGACGTTGACGTCTGTTGTATGACACAATTTATTTTTATTACTGTATTATCCTCTTTTAAATCATGAGTAAATGATACACAAATTATTATTTATTTTAAGTGAAAAATTAATAACTAATCTTCCAATATTATTAATATTTATTTAAGATATTGATTTTCTATAACATGAATCAGAAATCAAACTCACCCTATAGATCTATCCTAACTAAGTCCTTGAAATTTAACTTATCTAGTTTTTCTATATAAAAAAATAACTTATGACATTATACGTTTAAATGAATACAATTTTAAAATTTATAAGAATCAAAACTAAAATTAATTTTAATCATATTTTCATAACCTAAAAATATATTTTACCTTTCATATTCCTAAAATATTTTATTGTTACGCTCACAATGTTTTTTGGTACATTTATATTTCTTTAATATGTCATTAGATAACTGAGAATTTCGATGAATCGCATGATTAGTTTTTAATAGTAATATTTTTTACACTGAATTTCACAAATTTTTCCTTTTAAATATTAAATGCAAAAATTATATTTCAGAAAAGGAGAGAATAATAGAAGATGAGCACACTTGAAGCGGTACACTCCCAGGCCCAACGCGTGCAATAAAAGTGCTTTATGAAAGCCATATAATATAAAGAAACTATTTAGATAATGTTATTTAGAAGCAATTTAAAAAAAAATTAAGAAAAAAAAATGAAATGAATTTTTTTATAAGTAAAAATAAGCTCTTCATTAATTAATTTTTAGAAGTTCAACAATATAACTTCTCTAAAAGATGAGATAACATATACAAATGAACTAAGAAAACTCGTTTTAGCTTATGCAAAAACTCATTTCTTTTTTTTCTTATTCCTTTCTTTTTTTAGAAGTACTTCTAGAGAAGCTTACATCCAAACAGAATCAAACACAGCCAAAGGAAGCAAATTACTTTTTCTTTATTTGTAATATTGCTTATTATTTCGGAATGTTATATGTTAGGTTAGGTAGGAAAAACATCATGCTATGCATAGAAGCATTCCTTGTCATATCCAGGAAAGAAACACAAGCATATCTGAAAACTTATCTGGCTATGCAGGGCTTCATAGGCTATTTCAATTTCTAATACACCATAGTGTATTTTTAAAAATATCCTTTGTGTCTAGATCTCGAACATGCAATCTTCAAGTTATTAACTTGATGTTCCAATTAATTGAGCTAATAGGTCTATTATGTTAAAAAATAATTAATATTTCTACATATAGTACAAAAATTTTTAATGTATATTTAATACACACATACGTTTATATAATAAATTTTATAACAATTAATTTTTGATTTAATAATTAGAGTATTTTTTTACATATAAAAATCATAGATTTAAATAAAAATCTGTAAGCCCAATACGGATTGGCCAATCCGTGTGAATCCGTAAGGTTCTTTCGGATTATTCAATCCATATGAAATCCGTAATGACACGAAGGTTATTTTTGAAAATGCTTTGTTCATTCTAGGTGTATTAGAAATTGGAATGTTGTATAAAGCATATCCCCTATGCATATTATGATCTATATGGATACATAGAAACCCGATCTATTTGGATGCTTCTTACCTGAATCAAGAAGAGGTGGTGGAATTGATCAAAGTTAGAAGCTGGTTGTTGACAATAGTCAAATTTTAAAAAAACATCAATGTCTTATTATAAAATAAATCAGAACTACACATTTTGATGTAAAGGATAGGGATACTCTTGTACTCCCATTTTTTAAAATAAATTTTGCTTTATCTATAAAAAAGATAAAAGAAAGACAAAGATCCAGCCTTTGTTTTTATCAAATAACAGGATTATGTTTATGCATATTTGAACTTTTGGAAAGGACATATTCATCCATCACTTTCACATTATCAATGTTAGTGGCCTTGTCGTGTCTTCCTTTGTTTGCTGTCTAACAGTTATCCCATATGCTTCCAATAAGATAAGTATCAGACAGCAGGTGGGTGGAGAACACAAAAATAGATTACTGTGACCTTTTTCTTGGACCCGGGAGTGGGCGAGGACAGGTTGCTTCTTTTGCAAGTCTTTCAAATTTGAACAGATTAACTATAAATTGAGTTTTAACTGATTAATTTATTAATTTATTAAATAAATAGATTTAGTTTTAGGTTTAAGCATACAATAGTGATACATCGTATTGGAGTAGATTGTAACTCAGAATTTTTTTTACTAATAACACTATTGATTTGAATTTTAGAGTGGTCACTTTAGAAAAGACTTTGCCTAAAATATAGTCTTTTCTAAATATTATATTTAACTTAAGCACATATTGATTGTGATCGATTGTGATCTCCTGTATCTAACAACACCAAAAGAATAAGCGAGTAACAAACCATTGCCTTAAATATATTTTTCATATAATATATTATTTTCAATTTACTACCTAATTTATTTTTATTACTACCTAACATTTTTAAACTTTTTTTTTGGTACCTACTATTATTTTTTCTATTAAATGATGACATAATAAACTAACAAAGTATCATATCAACAATGATGATGTGGCAGACTAATAGAATAACATGCATCACTTAATAAACTTAGACTAATAATAATATCAAAAGCAAAAACTTGAAAATGTCAGATAATAAAATAACAATATTTTTCTAGATAGTAAACGAAAAAAGAAGTATATTACAATTATGAAAACATATTTAAGCATAAACCATTTTATAAGCTGAAGCAAACACACTCACAGAGTCACAGTCACAACTGTCACCTAAAGATCATACCAGCTCATACATGTTACAGCTGAGGAGAGGGATAATAAAGGCGAGAAAAATGAGGGTCTACTCGTCGCCACTCATACATAAAGCAGAGTTCACAAACAAAACTAACACACGTACCATAGTATGTACCGAGATATATTCATTTATTTATTTTCATGTACAAGTTGAATTAACTAAACACCTTATGATAACAAAATTTGAGATGGGTGGAGGGGGAATTGGGTTGTGATCAAGATAGAAACTTGGCTGTATATTCTAATCTGCTGCAGACAAAATTGAAAATGGAGGCTCCTTCAATATGAGTGTGACACAAGGATTAAGGGAACAAATGTCAATTTGGAATATCTAGTGTCAAGATATTCAGTGCAAGCAGTAAATCTCCACAATTTCCCTTGAGAAAATCAATTCACGATGAAAAGGGATCAAGTTCCATCCCCAGTTGTGAGTTGTGATCCCCTTTGGAACCTTCCAGAGTCTAGACAGCAAATTGATGGTTGGAGAGCTGAATGAATGGATTTTTTAAAGTCTACTTGTTGATTTACTCATCAGTAAAATGAACAATGAAGTGGGTGCTGCATGCTAGAGTCAGAGTTATTAACAAAAATCTTACAATTTTCTCATATTACAACCCATGTATTGAGCATTATATACAATGATTCGTGAGGACCTGATCCGTGTCACCTTTCCTCCTCCAGAAGCGGTTGAGATGCAGTGGCTGCCAAAGATCAACAGTATGTCAACAACATTACAAAGGGTGATAACAGACAGAGAAATTCAAAGTTCAAAATTCAAGATCTGAATTTGATGTAATTCAAACATAAAGAATGCTATTTATTAATACTTTGGTCAAAGAAAATGAACAAACACACGAGGGCACAACATGCTTCCATGCAACATCAAAGGTGAATAAATATGCATACATGATTTTAGTTATTCTTTAAATTCAGAATTTCAACTATAACAACTTTATCCATTGAATTGATTTTTCCATGCACAAGGAACAAGATTGATAAAAGAAAGGCAATGAGAAGACTGAAATTGATGGAATGACTTGTGACAGATTTGTTAGTTTGGAAACATTACCTTCAGGATTTTGCTGTCCACTTGATAAAGGTTTGCCACTTCTCTCTGCAATTTCTGCTATGATCAACCGCGACAAAAGAAGCCCCGCAATAAAAGCACCAAGAACTAGCATCATGAAAACTTCATTCCATCCCCTTGATGAAATGAACCCAGTGAGAAGAGGGCCAAGAGCTGCACCAACAGATCCAGTACCATCTATAATAGCAGTGACTGTAGCTAGAGCACGAGAATCTCCTTTGAGAGAACTATGTGTACCCAAGTCAGCAGAGACAGCAGTGGTGATAAGTGCATAAGGTCCATTTACAAATAATCCAGTCACCATCATAAGTCCAATGTTGGCATTCATAGAAACACTTCCGTAATGTCGGTATAAAAGCATAGAAGGAATCGCTGCATACATGAAGCTAGCCGCAGTTATAGCACGGGCATTGAGTTTATCAGATACGTAGCCAGCAAGAATACCCCCAAAAATGCCCCCTACATCGAACAAGGTTGAAAGGTTTCCAGCAGACTTAACAGAGATATACTTCCCACCAATTTCTGCAACATGAAGATATAAAAATTTATGACCTATGCAATTTACATTTCCATGGAATTGGTCGTGCCCCATCATCAAATGCAAAACTTTTGTAATTTAAACAAAAACAACCAGAAGAGAGATTTTGATACGCTTTTAACCAAAGAACTAAACAGAACATGAAATTGGGATCACATTAGTCCACCCAATTGTTATATTTTGATCTTCAAAGAGGAATGCTATTCCTATAACACTACTAAAAGGGTGAGCAGTTCTTGTGAACAATAATTATAGAAAACTATTATCTCCCAAGACTTGGTCATCATTTCAGTCAAATTGTAGGCATGTAACATTGGAAACCAGACCAAATTATGAACATGCAGCAGACTAAGATTGAAGTTTTCGTCAAAAACAAATACAAATATCTATAACTTAATTGCAATTTGTAAGAGCGAATAAAATTTGATTATCTTCCCTGAGCAATGTGCTTCCACTGCTTACACATTTAAAAATTGAATCAACAAAATAAACAAACAAACACTGATCAAAACCTTCGGTGGTCCATCCATCAAAAGACTTCCTTGAACAAATTACTATTATTTCAGCAAAGAAAGCATTTTTATCTAAACTAAAAGGATAAAAAAAAAAAAAAAGAATAGCAAAGAGCATTAAATAATTAGAGAGCTATAAACACTAAAAAAATGACACTATAATCGATGATTCACCTGTCTGAGTCAAGTAAAAGGGCAACCAATACAAGAATGTGTAGGCAACAAGCTTGGCGAAGAAAAGACACAGCGCAAAAGGTATAACACCAGGAATCATGCACGCCTCAACAAGCCCAACGCTTTTTCTATTCACAGACCCTTCTCTAGTAGGAGGAGCAACACCACCGCCACCGCCACCTTTTTTCTCATCATTCACCTGAGCCTCTTCATCATCACCACCACCCTCATGAACACAAGAGAACCCAACATCCTCAGGATAAGGAGCCAGAAACAAATACACAACAACCCCACCAAGAACAATCACCACACCAGGCACAACAAAAGACCAACCCCAGCCATACTCCAAAACACTCGCCGCAAGAAGGGATCCACTAATGTTACCCACCGAGGTATGCGCGTTCCAAACCCCCATTATGAACCCTCTCTTTCTCTTCCCGAACCAGTTACCGATAACAGCCACAACCGAAGGCCACCCGGTAGCCTGAAACATGCCAGCAATCATTTGCATAGAAAGGTAGAACAAAAAAGAGTGCATGTTCCAGAAGTACCCCATTCCGAAGAGTGATACGAATATCCCGCTACCGACCATTCCGGTTGCCAGGAACAAGCGAAGGTCG
>PYAF01004847.1:755691-775803 GCA_007407185.1 Glycine tomentella | reverse complement strand
AAAAATATAAAAAATATTATATAAAACTAAAAAAGAAAACATACAATAATTTATTAATTAATTAAAATAAAAAACTATTTATGATTTTAAAAAAATACCTTACATTTTTAAAGTCATGAAAAAAAATCTTAAAGTTATTTACAACTTCAATGAATAATCCATTACGTCTTTAAAGTCATGTTTAAAAAAATACAAAAAAATATTTCTTACAACTTTAAAATCATGTTAAAAAAATAAAAAATTATAATTATAATTTTTTTATGTCTTCAATGAAAAAATTATAATTATTTAAAAGAATTATATTTTTTTTCCTATTTTTAATTCAGAAATAATAGACTACTCTATGATTTATCTTTTTCAAAATATTAATTTAAATTTTATCATATAATAATTTTGAAGAAGAAAAAACTCCAAAAGATCATTTGCCCCCTCCATCCATACTTATGAACGAAGCAACATGCGAATCTAACCAAAAAAAAAAAGTCAAACACCAACAAAAAATGCAGACCTCTTGATAGGCTGAAGTGATAAACTCATGAACCCAAGACCCACTCCATTTATTAAAATTACCTCCTATCCTATTGACCTATTCCATAGAATAATGAAATAACTTATTTAAATAATATTAAATTATTAAATTACTTTTCGAAAATTGACCCCTTCCATTGGATTTAAGTAATTTATAGTATTTTATAAAATATATAATTACCACTTGTGTAATTCGTTATAAAAATTGAATTTATATCGATAGTTGATCTTATTTAATTAATTTATTTTATAATATAATGTAACAATTGTTAAATTTATTATATAAATTAAATCTATATTCTTCTTTTTTTTTTTCTTCTGCCAATAAAATCTATTCTTCTGGTACTATGTAAAAAAGTTTTACATATGATACGGTGTACTCTTGGTTCCAAAAATTAGTCTCATTTATTTTTACCAATTAATTATTTTATTAATAACTAATAACTAACAAGAGAAGGCTCATTTTATTTTTATTTTTTATGCTTGGCTCATTTTTTTTTTGTTAATATTTTTGTATAAAATATGATTTTTATCAATTAATTATTAAATTATAATCATACATCACACGTAATGCGTGTGATGAGATAAGCGAGGACACCCCCGAACGAGTTGTGTGGTTCTTTCTGGATAAAACTAGAAATACGGCGGAACCGAACCCTAAAAAAAAAAAAAAAGAAAAAGAAAAAGCGCGCGCACTCTATATAACTGCGTGGTTTTCATTCTGTTCAGCCAAACCAATTGTGCTCGTAATAATCACATCACGGAAAGGATACAATTTGATTCCTTGTTTTCGATGGACACTTTCTTCAATTCCCAATCGTCTTCTTCTTCGAGAAGCCGCTGGAGTTACGATACTCTCAAGAATTTCCGCGAGATCTCTCCGCTCGTTCAGAATCACATCAAACGGGTAATTTAATAATTAAGTCATTCCTCAATTTGAAAAATGATTCTGGTTATGCCAATGATTGATTTTGATTTTGTAGTGTCTTTGCATATGTATTAATCAAGAATTGTGATTTGTTGATTAATTGATTAATTGCAGGTTTATTTTACGTTATGTTGCGCTGTAGTGGCTGCTGCTGTTGGAGCCTTCCTTCATGTTCTGTGGAACATTGGGGGGTTTCTCACCACGGTGGCTTCCATAGGGAGCATGGTTTGGTTGCTATCTACACCCTCTTTTGAAGAGGTATGAATATGAATCTACTTGCTTTCTGCACTGGGAGCCTTATTTATTGGTGTTCTCACTCTTTTGTTTTGTGTTTTGCAGCAAAAGAGGTTGTCTCTGTTGATGGCTTCGGCCCTGTTTCAGGGTGCTTCCATTGGACCTCTGATTGATTTGGCTATTGCCATTGATCCTAGGTATGTGTTTGTTGATTGCGTTTTTTAATTATGGTTATGTCGTTTGATCGTTTGGCTGTGGGTCTTGTGCTTATTTTGATACAGTGACTGAAGTATAATTTTAATTTATAATAGTAGTATGTATTTTTCATGAGTTGTATTATTCTTTGTCATAATTATCATGTCAGACTCTCTACACTTTCCTTATTGAGCACGAGAAACAGTTGCTAAGTTAGTGTGTTTCTCTTCTTAATTAGGATTTCTTTTTCAACAAATGTTAATTCTTAGTATTATTAGTTTTTGTTAGCAAAGGGAATTGAATATGTGACTTTTCCCAGATCCCCTCTTCCCTTCTCCCTTAACCATCTAACCCACCTTCCCAATTAGGAATGAATTGGGGTTTGGTGTAGGAATCAGGTGCAGGAGCAGCGCATTAGCAATGGATAGAAAGTTTCTTTCTTTCTTTCTTGATTGCTTTCTTGCTTTCTTTCTGGTTAATGTGCTTTAGATTGTTGCTGAGCAAAAAAAAAAATGTGCTTTAAATTGTATATTCATGCTATCATAGTAATTTACTGGTGTTACCTTTAACAATGTTGATCCATATCTGTGTATAATAATCTTCCTTAAAATTTACTAATTGGAATTGGCTGGAGTTGTGATGTGATTAATAGATTATCATCGCCATTTTAGGATTCGTTCATGCACATGTTTGCTGATACAGCAAACTATTCTTTTCACAGACTTTTCTTTATAGGAGTTTCTAAAAGTACAATTTCTAATGCCATCTTTCTAACAAATTCTCTCTTATTGGTGAAATTTTATGTGGGGGCCACTACTTGTTTGTTTAATTGTACTACCATAGTACCATATAGGATCCATGCTAAACAAGCCACTGAGAGTAGCTTCTGCATTGCTTACTCAATTTGACTGAATTGCTGGCTTTACATGTTTTGATAAGGTGTTGCCAAACACAATAGAAAAATAGGATCCACATGAATTTTACCCAATACGAGTGTGTTTTTAAGCATTTCTTTGTTTTATGTGATAAATGGGTAGTTGCTTCTTTGACTAGTGTTGAGTTTAGGATGATGTTTTGACATTTTTCTTCCATTCTGCAGCCTTATCATTAGCGCATTTGTGGCAACTTCTTTGGCTTTTGCTTGCTTCTCTGCAGCAGCGTTAGTTGCAAGGCGTAGGGAGTACCTCTACCTTGGTGGTTTGCTTTCTTCCGGGCTTTCCATTCTTATGTGGTTGCACTTTGCTTCCTCTCTCTTTGGGGGCTCAATAGCTCTCTTCAAATTTGAGGTAACTAACAATGCTGTCTCTTCTTGCTAGTGTGACACATACTTAAAAAAAAAAAAAACCCTTCTACTATGGTATATATTTTATCGTGTTATATACTAAAACTTATTTGCAATTTTTGCAGTTGTACTTTGGGCTTTTGGTGTTTGTGGGCTATGTTATAGTAGACACTCAAGAAATCATTGAAAGGGCTCACTTTGGTGACCTGGATTATGTGAAGCATGCATTGACACTGTTCACTGATTTGGCTGCAATCTTTGTTCGAATTCTTATTATAATGGTGAGTTGGACCAGTTCTTGTTGGTGTTCTTCCTTTTTTTTTCCTTCCGTTGAATTGGTATTCACAAGGTTTCTTTATCCTTTCACAGTTGAAGAATTCATCTGAGAGAAACGAGAAGAAGAAGAAGAGGAGAGATTAATAGGCTGACTGACTGCAGACCCGGCTTGGGCTTCTGTACAGTAATTTGGTTTGTAGAGAATACATAATTAGCTGTTTAGAAGTTCTTGCTCCCCTTGTGTAGTTAGTAGTTAGCTATGTGTTTGCTGTAATGGTAAATGTCAGAATTTCTTTTGAACATTTTCATATGTATTTGCTAATAATCATAATGTATAGTATTAACATCATACCTTGATTTAAGCAGTATGTTGGCTAGCCTTCACTCAATTTTAATTTTTCGGTTTAGTTTTGTTTAGAAAATGGAGGAAACATTAATTGGACAATGAAGCCTACAAACTACTTTGCGGATGTGCTATTCTAATAATAGACTTGATTTGAAAACGAAAAAAAAAATGTAGTTTGGTTTTTTAGAATTTATGTAAAAAGATAGTATTTTTTATATACAGAAATTATGTATAAAAGTAATTTTTTTAAGGATTTAATTGTCGAGTAAAATTCAATGTCTCAAATGACTTAGATATATTGTGTTACCGTGACCTGTTAAAGATTTTTAGTAACCATTTTATAAGAGTGAGTATTGTAGAAGGTTGCAACTTTTAGTGGGATTGCTTCAATTAACTACTTGTTTTTTTATTCATTTGAGACTTTGCTTAAGACAATCACAAGTTTAATTTTTCTCAAATTAATGACTTACTGGTAGTTGTACAATATTTTGTTTTTTTAATGAAACATGAAGAAAGACGGTGGGAAGAGCAACGGTTTTCGATAGCTCACGACAAGCGTCTCCGTTGGTGACACCTGCATAGATTTCAACGTTCAAGTTAGAATGTGTGTGAGAAAGTGGTGAATGAGTGAAGTTGTTCATATCTAAGAAGAGTTTATATGAGCATGTTTTTAAACATTTGGTTACTTTAAGTTTGAATTTTACTCTTATTTCCATATTTTCGAGTTTAGTGCTTTTGTCAATTTAAGGGCAAAAGAACCAATTTGGGGTTTTTCCACAAATTATTTACCAATTTGGGGCTGTTTGAAACTTATTTACGAAAATGGTGTAGTTAGAGACGGAATATTCCGTCGATTGAATATTCCGTCGCTAATTCAGTCACAAAAAGTGTTAGAGACGGAATTAGCGACTGATTTGAGTCACGCCCAGATTAGGCGTGTTTGACGGAAATATTATGGTGGTCGCTAATTCCGTCGCTAACACTTTTTGCGACTGAATTAGCGACGGAATATTCAATCGACGGAATATTCCGTCTCTAACTACACCATTTTCGTAAATAAGTTTCAAACAGCCCCAAATTGGTAAATAATTTGTGGAAAAACACCATTTAGGTTCTTTTGCCCCAATTTAAGTTATTAAGTCTCATATTCTCTGAAGATATTGCCTTCATAACAGTTGTCTCCAAATCAATAGTAGTATTACTTAAAATAAATTTGTTATTACTTAAAATAAAACGGTTAACTTTAGAATTAAATCGGATATCATTGTGATAGCATGATGACAACATTTTAACCATAATTTTAAGGTCTTCTTAGGTTTGACGATCATGTTTATTACCGTATTTTTACTGTAATTTCTCAGAATATCAACTATTGCAATGAAATTGTGACTGCCTGTGGAAAAGGACAATTTCTATTATCATTAACATCATGAGTAGTAACGGCAGTTCCCTTAAGAAATTAACTATCACTTGCTCCTCAAGTTCTCTGAAAAATCTCCAACTTTAGTTTCGTCTCAAGCTTGTTGTCGCTTGTCATTGTGGTCTGACGCATCATATAACTCGTCTTGGAATTCAAACTTCGACTTTAGTTGAAGTCTGATGTGTTAATCTAGAAAGAAAACACAATTTAGCCAAATGAGGTTGGGAGCGGTAGGTAGGGGACTCAACCTTTTGGATTCCTTCTCCTTGTTGCTTTTGTCCCTTTTAGTAGTAGCTTGTTTGCAACGCATCCAATTCAAAGTTGGATATATAAATCTTGTTTGGGGGGAAACTTTCCAAAAATGAGTTAGTTATCTTGTCCAAACTTGATTGTCTTTTTCTTTGATATGGGTACATGGATTTGATGTTAGAAAAATCAAATCAAGCAGGATGTGGGATGCCACATCACATGCTGAGCTTTGAATGGCTCTACATTTAGTATATAGTAACTTGGAAAGCTCCAATAGAGCAACTTTAATTAAATCCCAAGAAGAAAGTAATGGTGAGTTAAATGTTGAAATTAAATACGTTAAATTAAAGGATTAAATCATGTAATTTTGAGGTCTAAAATATCAACTTTGTTTAAGACAAATTACACTTGCATTTCTATTTTTTTTTCAAATTACACATAATACTATTTTTTATATTCTCAAACTGATTTTTTTTTTTGTTAGAAAATATGATATTGACAGTTTCTTATATGTTACACTAAGACTTTCTTAATATTTGAACCCCCCTCCCCCCCCCCCCCCCCCCCCCCCCCCCCCAAAAAAAAAAGCTTTTATTAGCCCTCCTTAAAAACTTTAATAAATATATAATAATTAATTAAATATATATTGTTTGTTGTTATTAATTGTAATTTAATCCAAATAGTTATAATGAAAAAGATATCATTATCAATTGTTATTAACTGGGTTAATTATAAGTTGTGTATTATTATAAGTCTTATTTATCTATTTATATATTTAATTATTAAGACTATATTATAAACATATTTATATATAATTGTTATAAAATTTGATCTTTTAGTTATTAAAATAAAATATGTTTATAATCCTTATATTTTCATTAAATCTTGTGTCTAATTTTCAAACTTTCATATTGAGCAATTTAGTCCCTGATTTTATAAAAAAAATGTGTTTTTAGTCCCTTCTCACAACCTTGCAATTAAAAAAAGTGAAAAAATTGAGAAGTCCAAATATTAAAATCACTTTTTTACAAATATTAGAAACTAAATTGTACAATATGAGAGTTCGAAGACTAAAAACAAAAATCATCGAAAATATTAGTAACTAAAAACTTATTTTATCCTAAGTATTATTATATCTAATGAGTTTGTTCTTTTTTAAGAAAAAATTATTGTTTGTTTGGTTGTTATTGTGGCTTGAGATTAAACAAGTCTTTTAAAACTTGAAAATAAAAATTAGTATGAATTATTTTTTTCCTATATCATTTGAATGGTTTTTTTTAGTTTTACCTATAAAATTAATAAATAATTTTATAAAATTCATTGATTATTAAATATTTATTTCTTATAAGTTATATATTTAAATAATTAAAGTACAAAAATATTCAGTCCCCTTTTAATGCATTCTTGGATCGGGGCCTTTTGATGCATTCCTGAATCTGTTCCTGATTGTAATGGTAAAAAAATAGAATGTTTATATACACAAAACTTCAATAATGATTAGTGTAACTTACTCTTTTGTTTACATTTTAAGTAGTTTTATAAATATATTGTTTTATACTGTAATTGTATAGGAACGAATTTACATTTAAAAATAGATAGTAAGACTTGCATAACTGAGAAATATTAGGATGGACACAAATTTAATACCTTATCTTTACATACAACTTAAGATAAAAAGTCTTCTCAACTAAACATAAAAAAAATGTGGTTTAATTTGATTCAGTTTAAATATAACACTAAATTCAAATCAATCTTTTGTAATTTGTTTTTTTTGTTATTTTATAAAAATTAAATTTATTATCATAGTTTAAAATCCATCAACTAAACTTACATATTATTATGTTATATTATTTTAAAAATAAATTTTATTTTCTTATTAAATCTTGTATAACATATTTTAGTTGAAAATTATTATTTTCACTTCTATTTAGTATTAATATTAAATAATATTACCAAATAATAATTTGGTAATACTTAAAATTATTCAGTATACTTTTTTTTAACATATGAAAATAAATTATTTAATACTTATTATTGATTACTACAATAAAAAATAATATAATTATAGCATGTTGTTTGTTCAGTTTGGTTTATTTGTTTATAACAAGATCCAAAAATAGAATTAAAGCACAAAAAATATGCAATTTGTTAGATTTTTTGTTTTTGCAGTTTCCAATTTTTTGGATCAGTTTGACATTTATAAACGGGTTGGTTCAGTTTTGAATATCCTATTGCAAAGCACTAAGTGCAGTTTTAAAAAAAAAGGATACTAAAAAGGTAATATAGGGGTGTAATTAGTAAAAAGAAGTTTGCCAATAACTTGGGCCAGGAAAGAAAGCGGGCCGTGTTGGTGATTGGATTAGCACATAGAAGTAACAGATTCAATTCAAATCCAACTCAATTACATTTTACAGCACATATGCTCAATTATTAAAATCAATGAAAATTCCGACAAATAATTAAGAATGCCAATTCCCGTTGAAAACGAAACCATCAATGAAAAAAAATCAAATAATCATATCTTTAGTTGTTTTCAAGCGAGACAACATTATGTACCATAATGCAGCACTCAACTTTCATTATTAATTTTTCCGAATCAAAAAAAGACTTTTCATTATTTGTCCAAACTTTTATATATGCCTATCATTTGAATTTATATAAAGAATTTCATTAGAACATAAGTTTATATTATCAACTAACTATTGCTTGTTGTATTATAAATTATTGATTTTTGTGATAGTTAATTTAAAAGCCATGTTTAAGATATAATTTCATTAACAATATATTTTTTTAACTGATTATATATCAAAATTAAACTTATGAATAAATAGCTTATAAATTAATAAAATAAATCTATAACAAACAACAAACAAATATACTCTTCGTTTGTTTTTATTTGTCCTCTTAAAAAGATAATACTCGGATTAAAACATATTGGAATTAAATTTTTATTTATGGTAAATTATTTTTAAATTTATAATATATATTATTATTTCTTTCTCATTTATGATAAATATGTAAAATATTAAGAATTGGGTAAATATGAGTATACTTTAAAAAATGGTAATTGATATAATTCTAAACTTTAAATGGACAGATATTTGTTTCATAAGGGGATAGGTAAATAAATCAAACTGAGAAATATTTTTTCTACATGCTAAAAAATACTCATAAAATAAAATATTATCAGACAACCAATTGTTGTCTCTTTCAGATAGAGCCATACACTAAAATGTTCGAGTTTGATCATCAGATTGATGGGATGCTTTAGGTTTAATATGTTTTGACATGGATATATTTTCATTATAAAATTTAAAACTAGGTCGTAAAATCGCCTAGGTGTCCACCTAGTAACGGCAGGTAAAGTAATTAACTTTTATGTAATCTGTTGTGTAGTGAAAATCCATTGCTTCATCCCTAAGGCATCTGATGATACAAGACCAAGGCAAAAAAAGAAAAAGAAAAATACTTATAATTGGGCATACGTCAATTTCTTGTTGATATTGGACAAAAATCCAAGTCCGTGTTTAAGGCTGATTGACTTTATGATAGATTTGTGCATTTATTTTATTAATCACTTTGAAAGAGTATATTGAAGCTTGCTAGAGTATAAATAAATGATTGGTCACATTGAAAGATAAGATGCACATCTTTCGCCCCCCCCCCCCCCCCCCCCCCCCCCCCCCCCCCCCCCCCCCCCCCCCCCCCCCCCCCCCCCCCCCTCTGACAATCCTAGTAGAAGCACATTTCCTATGCTATACGTAAACTAATAAATAGCTTTATTGTGTATATAAAGTTTTATTAGATATTTTTATGTTTCTTTATGCACAAAATTTTGTGAATAATGCATGAATATGTTTCTATCATATATACTAAAATTCATGCTTTTATTAGAAAAAAAGAATGCGACAATGATGCTAGACAAACAATTTTATGAAGGACTTCTTCACATCTCTTATATATGTTTTGCGTGTGATGGACTTGTCAAAATTAAAGAACAGGATAGCATGAAACTAAATGTAAAATAAAATGTTCTTTTAAAAAGAAATTAATAAGGTTAACATAATCTATTTTGGTTTTAGAAATTAAATGACTTCTTTAAAAAAAAAAAAAAAAAAACTGAGCAAGATTATGAATGGGGTGGGGGGACTATGGCAACGTTCCTGACTCATGAGGGGCGACAAAGGGGTTTTTCCTTCGACGAAATGATGATTTTCACCAGGAAATTTACTTTTTGTTTTACGAATCCAATTAGAGTTTTTAACCTTTCTTCTCACAACATGCTTGGGTTTTAACCCACTGTTATTTTTTTTCTTCAAAAAAACAATTATTTATTTGTTTTATGTCAATTTTAGATTAATTTTATATATTATGATCTAACTGTATCTTATTTTATAGTTTTTAAAATTGCCGTATATTTATATATATTCTAAGCGGGAAGATATGGGGAAAAAAGGTTTTGTACCTCCCATTAATCTCAACTTACTGTCATATAATATGAAATATAATTCCGGAACACATGTGCGCACTATAAATGTTTGAAACACTGCAATGTCATCCCATAAAATTTGTCTCCATTTAATTAGTATTATCCGCATAATCAGAATGCCAATGAAATAATATATACTTTATTAGGAGACAAATAGGCTTGATTCATTGCTTCACAAGTAAGACCGATTATTATTTATATATACTAACTATGGTTTCACAAAAATTGTTATATTTAAAACAGAAAACAACAAGCTTGGAACAATGAAATCTCCAAAACAAGGCTACTTGATGCATCTAAGATGCACCTAAGATGAAGACTTCTTCAATTAGGTTTCCTTTTTCAAATTTTTTATTTTATCCCATGCATCCAAATTATGCATCTCAGATCCACCTACTTATCTTTCCCTGTGTCATATTGACTAGGTGCATCTAAGTGTTCTCATTAGGGTGTTGTCTACGGTGAAGTTTTAGACAAGGGCCTCACCTATGGTTTCTTATTTATCACTATTAGATATATTCATATTTTATTTAACGATTGAAATTTTGGATTGGTCCAATTGCTTAGCTCTTCAACAATTTAACTAAAAATTGCAAATTAGTCCTTTTGCAATATGATTGCAGAGGAATCATAGAATACACCAAACTGCATAGTAGCAAAATAACCAGAATATTCCCATCTCTAGAATACTTTCACCAAAAACAAAGAATGTCGCAAATACTCCCATCTCCAATCTCATTTCAGATTTACTTTACCATGAATTCGAAATACCACAATTCCAATATTCCTATCGCTTCCGAAAACAACCAAGACAACATCTCAACCCATAATATGATCAAATCTCCAATCAAAATTAAGAATAAACATTTGCGAAAAGAAGGATCAGGATGGTCTTCGAACAAAAAGAAAAATAAATATAGAAGCACAAATAAAAACAAGAAACTCACTTAATTCCAAATATGCTGTTCTCACAAAATCATTAAACTCTAGTACAATACATTATGAAGCAAAAAAATTAAATAAACATTGAAAAAAATAAGAACTGAAAACCAAACAACCCAAATCTAGTTGTAGATCTGCAAATGCCTCAAAAAACGCAACGGTACGATGGAATCTCATGACGGTGGTAAAGTTCGTAAGAACAAATTGATTTGACTCGTAGGAATTATAACCCTGAAAATTTTTTTGATTCTGAAAATTTTGATTCTGATATTGATGATTTTGATTATGAAATTTTTGACCCTGATAATTTGATTTTGATTAGAAGGCTGATTTTGAGGCATGTAGTTAGGATTAAATATATGATAGCAATAAGACTCTTCATGTCCAAACTTCTAGCAGACTTGACACTGAATTTTGTACTTATTTCCACCATTATTATCTCCATTGTTTCCATTGTGTCCTCCTCTATTTCCATATCTACCTCCACCACAACCTTTGAAATTTGAAAATCTAGCTCCAGAATTATTATCATACTGTTGAGATGACTGGTTACCATCAGTAAACTGAGTTTGAGGAAGCATATCATGATCAGTTTCAATAGTTATATGTGTTTTTTCAAGATTTAGCGAATGAGTTAAACTCTCCCTATTTTTCTTAATTTTATATGCCTGAGCTAATAGTAAGGATTCAATTTCCTCAAATTAGACTTACGGTTTATCAAAGTAACTAAAACTCATACTCAATTGGTAATCCTTCAAGAATGACATCAAGCTACTCGTGAATAGGAAAATTCACCAATAGACATCAACAAATAAAAAATTGTTTTAATACGAATAAGAAATTTAGAAATAGGTATGTCACCTTTCTTAGTAGTGTGTAGTTCAGCATGAAGAAACCTAACTTTAGCTTTAGTTTTCGCTTGAAAATGATTGTGAATACGTTCTCAAATTTGTCATGCATGAACACAACCAAAGATCTTAGAGAGGAATGACGTAGTAAGTGACGATTGGAGCTAACACCTCCACAATTGGTCTTATTGCTCCCAAAGTTGATAAGAAGGATTCTCATAATCGAGATCAGAGTCAGCTTGAGAAAGAATCTGTGGAGGAATTTGAGGACAAACAACCAATCGATAAAGTCGATGCATCTTCAAAACAAGTTCAACTTGCTGAATCCAAATCAGAAATTATCATCATTAAGCTTTTCAAAAACCGCATATGCAAACAAAACCAGAACACTCGTTGAAGTGACAATCGGAGCTACAACGGTGGTTGGAGATGAGAATGTTAGTATATAGAAGTGGCCGCCAGAGTTGCACCGGTCGGAATTGTAGTAGTCACCGGAGTCGCACCAGTCAAAATAGGAGACGACGAGATCATCGTTAAAAAATAAGGAAAAGAAAGTAGCGGATCAATGTGAACATGAAAGTGCTTCTTAAGCTCTGAATACCATAAAGAATCTCTAGAGGAAGAAAAATAGAATGTCATTATTTCAATGCTGAATATTTTCTTAGTTACAAAACTATTACAATTGACAACTGTTACGAAACTATTTGTAATATTGAGTCACTCTCTGACTCAGCTTATACTCTATGATACATACAACCATGTCCTCGCATTCTACGTGATTAGTAGATATTCCTTTCCTCGTGCTGCCTTTATGCCTGGGAGATGATGTTTTCCATCGGTTGGTAATGAGACTCTTCATCACTTTTGGAAAGCCATGGGGACCAATAGCTATTAGTGGTGTCTTCTGTTGATATTTTCTATTCCAATAATTAATATGGACTAATATTATAAGATAATTATATTAATTATTTATCATTAGTGCATTTATTTTATATAATCAAATTAAGTGAGTTCGTTAGACAACTAAATAAGATGATATAGACTTAAATAAATATAAAGTACTTGAAACACATTAGAAGGGAGGATTGAATAGTGTGATGGATAAAACTTAGTCTTTTGAAAACTTTGAAGGCTTTTCTCAAACACATATCAATGGATGATGGGGTTCATCCAATCACTTTGAGCTTTGAAAACTAATTAACAAAACTTGGACACAATAGTGTAGAAGTAAACTATAGAAAATAACTAATTGTATAGAAACAGTAAAAAAAACACAAAAGTTTTATACTGGTTCACCCAAACTCTTGGGCTACGTCTAGTTCTCTTACAAAACTTGAAGGATTCCACTAATCAATTCTTTGATTATAAACAAATATTTTTTATGTCACTTTTGACTACAACTAGTACTCTCAAGGCTACTCCTGACACTACCCTTAATTTTTCCTGAGATTAAGACTCAAGTATTCTTTGTCACTAAGTCACTCCTGACTTTCACAAACAATGAATGTTTGATATAAAATATATTCTAATAACTCAGAGTGTTTACACAATAAGCTTGAATACAATAAAACTTGCTAGCTTAGCAAAGCTAATATTCACTCAAGTTTCTTTCGTCTAGTAAAACTGATAGCGTTACAATACTTTGTTTGTTTTGACTCAGATTATTATTTTTGTGATTCAACGACATTAACACGAACATCTTCAACCTTTATATAGACTTCAAAACTTCAATCTATTGAGAGATCCTAGCTAGTCGTTGTCTAATAGCTTGGGCGCTTTACACGAGGTCGTTACTGTACAGAGAGAGTGAGGGGACCATAAACACTTTTTGTAGCATATATTCAGAGAAGTACAACTTGTTAGTGTCGTCTTGTGCTCAGAGTTGACTTTTAGCATACAAATCAAATATAATGTTAACAACATAAGATAAAAGGAATTAAGAATGTAAAGACAAGACAATTTAAAATTTTCATTTTGTGCGCTATGACACAAATTGCTTACTGTGCCTATGGACATTACTTTCTGATGACTACTTTCAGTACTTGAGGATCGAGTAACTGTTTCATTTCCTTTGTACTCAAGCCAAATGCTAAAACACTTGTCTTCTTAAGACTGGACGCTAAGGCAATGTCGTCTGATGACTGATATTTTAACTATCATCCAGACCCTTCCTATTCATGCTTTCTGCTTGTACCTCATAGATGTTGATAAACCTGTAACTTGAGCACAAAAGGTTACCACATAAAATTTATACTTTGTGAACATCAAAACCTTAGGTATTTAATTGTTTGGTATAGTCCAATATAACTTGGATGCAACTGGACTTAACAAAGTAGATGTCAGTGTTGACTCATTAGGGGATAATGAAAACTTTATTAGGTTAACACGTTATCAGAAAACTATGGTCTCCAATATACCGAGCTGTCACACATAGTTTATCTTCTCTCAATCTGAAAAGTTACAAAGGTCCCATTGAGAAATAAAGAGACTCCGATTAAGGAAGAATCATAAGGTCATCGATTGTTCGTAATTTAACAATTGTCAAAAAACACTTTGATTAAGAATCAACTATAGATCCGGGTATTTTATCTAATCTTTAATAATCAAACATATTGTAGATCTTAGGACTTTTGATGATTTGTTCTAGGATACGGACCTACAAATTTTTAACTTATGCATAATGAATAAAAATAAGAATTAAAGGTTAAAACTATTCCAACAGCCTTACTCAACGTGAAGTTTTGGGTTGTCCACTTTTGTGTTTTTTAGGTAGTAATTTATGTCAGCAGGTAAAGAATAAGGGCTTTTGTGTTCGAATATATTTTGTTATGTACTATGTGCAACATGTCTTGTTCACTTGTGTGCAATTCATGATTTTTTCTTAACGAAAGTTTCACCTTTTGCTTTTCAAAAAAATAAAAATAAATTAAAAATATAATTTTGTTTGCCTCGAAAAGATTGAACAAATAATTGATGAGCAACTAAATGTTCAAGGACATCAACACCAATGTTGTGGTCAAGGAGGAAAAAAAATGGGTAAAATACTATCTTTCTTTCTTTTTTTTTTTTTTTATCTTTTTCAATCTATTTTTTATCATTATTTCTAAATTAATTTAATATTTTAAAAAAATAATAGTTAAAAATAATTTTATATCACAATATAAATTATTTACCATAAATCTAAAATATAATTTATATGTTCAAAAATATTTATTTATTATAAATTTTAGTTATATAAAATAAATATTTATCCTCTATATTACACAAGTTAAAATACTAGTTTATTTTATTTACAAAGTGTCTATTTCTTTTAAAATGGGCAAAAGCAGTGATAGATTTGATTATAAATAGTAAAAGTAAATAACAACATAAATTGCAATACAAACACTTATGGTGATCAGCTTATCCCAATTGAAATTATTGTTGTGTTATTTAAGATTGAAGCATAATGAATCTCAAATCCCATTTTATTTACTTTAAGTCTAATTGTCTATTTTTTTTTTATCTAGTTTGAGTTATATATAATTTATTTAATTTTAAATAAAATAAATTTGGTCTATCTATCAATTTTTTTATCTAAAAATATTTATTTGTTTTTATTTTCTATTCAAATATTTGAGATATTACAATGAATTTAAGATATAAAATATTTTTGAAGTTTAAAAGTTGAAAATTTAGTGGAAATTTGATAAAATTTTAAAGATTTTTCACAATGTAAGTTTAGAGTTTGAACTTTGAAGGTAAATAAAATTAAAAAAATATTTTATTTTTGGGTGAAATTTGATATTTTAATTGACAAATTTGTAGTAAGTTTTAAACAATTGAATTGGTTTAATTTATGATAATTTTGAGTAGAAAATGAGAATTTGATGATTTTATATAAAGATATATCTAGCAGAACAATATGTGTTCGATTCTTACCGTGCATAAAATTCTATTGGTCCAGTAGTCATATCACGAGCGAAATTAATATCTGACTCTAGACAAAAAAATAATAATTATGAGAGGTAAAAAAAATCCTTAATTTATAAATAAAAAATAAAAATTACACATGATTTAAATTAAAGAGTCAAAAGTGTATCTAAACATTTATTTTATTTGCCTAAGAACATAAATCATAAGGGTAGGAATATTTGATGATAATTAGGAGTTAGTTTCACCTTATCACAATATAGTGCCTCGAAATTAAACATGAACGAAAGTATTGAAGAGAGACATTAACATATCAAATTTCAATTTTTCATACTAACAAATCGTTGGTCCGAGTGATACTAAACTCGATCTCTTTAAGTAATATCTCATGTTTGAGTCTTATCAATGAAGAAAACATGATTGGGAGGGGAGAATTTTATTAAAGATGGTCAATAAGGTATTTCGATGAGATTAATTATCGAAAAACTGATGAATACTCTGTATCCATAAGATGATTACAAAAAAAAAAAACATCTCAATTGTCATTTACAATAATTAGAATTCATAGACCATTAACTTTTGAAATTACAATTTAAGAACTTTAACTTCATTTGAATTCTTTCCAAAAAAAAAAGAAAAAAATCATTTCAATTATTAATTATGGATATTTTTATTGACCAAATTAATTATGGATCCTAACTAGTTAACTTTAGAAAAAAAAATATTTCAATGAAATTTATTAATTACAGAATTTAGGACAAAAAAAGGACAAATATATCATGCATTTCGTCCAATTGTCCTTATTATATTATTTTAAAAAACAAGCTGAATATTTGTGTCTTTTTAGTATTTTATTAAAAACGTATTTACTAACCTTCAAAACAAATGAACTTTAATAAAATACATCTGAATTAGTTTAATAACAATGTACTAATACCTTAATTAGTATATCGTAAAAATTTAAGCCCTTGAAGAATACTACTTCACGTACTCTAGAATATGGACCACGTAAATTTTTTAATTAAAAAGGCCTCCAAATCACTACTTATCCCTTTTTAAACAATTGCATGTCCAAGGCCAATAAAAAAATTCAACGTGTGGTTTAGGTAAAGGATGTTGTCTTGAATTTTAGAGTAAAATAATAAAAAAGAGAATAACAAGTAGAAGTGTGTGTTGTAGACATGCATGTGGATATCTATTCTTTCCCCATAAAAAAAAAAAAAAAAAAAATTGGTCATTGGTTATACCGGACATTAGGTCTGTATTACAGGCCACAACACAACCAATCAACCATTGAATAAAACGACATGAAGCTTTCTACTTCTCAGCAAATCATTCCAACCTGCACCTTAGCACTTTAGCTGTACACGTGTCCCAACCTTAAGTCATGGCCTCCGGGACCCACTACTACTTTTGTAACTTCTTAAATTACACTTAAACTTTTGAGGTTGCATATGATTCTCACTTTTATAATGTTTACATAGTAATTCTCTTATATATAGTTAATAAAAAAGTTATTCTCTTATAAAAATATTCGGTATAATAAAATGTTTTGGGTAACAACAAATGCCATTATGTCGTGAGTACTAATGTAATAATATATTTTAAATAATTAAAGGGGTTAATATAAGAGTAAATATGTTTTTCTTTCTGAGTAATAAGAGTAAATATAAAAACAATTAACGTTGTTATTGAATTATAATATATATGATTATGATTTTTATAACAAATAAATTTAAAAATATACTTATATAAGAATTTATAATTGGCTAATAGCATAATTTTTTATTTATATTAACAATGTATAAAAAATAATCTCTTAGTAAAAACAATATGGGCAAGAATTTGACAAAATATATGATGATATCAATGTAGCCTACTCTTATTTTTTAAAGTATTAATACTCTTTAGTAACAAGTATTTAGTTGCATAATTTATTTTATTTAAAATATTAAATATATCATGCTATTTTTTTATTTAAGATTTATACAATTTTTTTTGTGACTAAATGTTGATTGTTAAAAATATAGGTGTTATCTTAAAAATGAAGAGTGCCAAAAAAAAAATAATATAATGTAATAACATTAACATGTTACATGATTAATCAGAAGATGTCTTAATTTAGCTCTAGATCATTGCCACATAATGACCTCAGCATTCGAAAGTTCACACCCAATAATAACCCCTTAATTAAAGAGAAGAAACCAGGAGAAGAGGTCCATCTAGGGCAGTGATGCATTTCAATAGGCCCCACCTATGACCCTGACGGCCTGACTACTATGTTTCTAAATTTACTTATTTTCTATAAATTAAATATATTTAAATAATAAACCTAATCAGTTTAATTGTGTAAAACACAGTTTAGCTTCAAGAGAGGTCCTCTAATTAGTGAGCCTGGATATGTCTGTCACCATTATGTTGTTTTTCTCCCTTTTCTCTTTCTCTGGTTTTCTGTAAAACTTTAGTTTTAGTGACAACGTTCTAGGCATTCCCAAAAACTAAATAAAATCATGTACATGGAGTTAACTTAAACCATGGATAATGTTCATTAATAGGATTTGTTTTGGCCTATGAATTAAAAATTACTTGTGCATATATTGAAACTAACAATTATCATTTGAAATAATGAGAATATATTTACATTTTTTTTTATAGCTAGTGGGAGTGTTGTCATGTTGTGCATTGGATCTTCTTTTCATTTATGTATTTTGGCACATAATAAGATATACTTAAAATTCTTAATAATAACTGATTATGCATTAATGGTATCAAGAGAGGATGCGTAATGCTAGGAAGTTTAGAGTAAATAATATACCTATTGGAATGTGAAAGAAGTTGGAAAAAAAGGAATATGAAATGACTCAGTTTTTTTTTTTTGACAGAGACTCACAAAGTTGTTCAGTTAGATTTTGAAGTCTTATTTCATATGAATGAAGATGAAGAATTTTTTTTTAATGAAGATGAAATATATTAATTTCACAAGGATTAAACTTGGAAGTTCCTTTTATCATATTATTGATGGAAAGTAAAACTTGTGAGTTTTTAGTTTATACATGGTTTTTTCACTTAATATTTTGGCAAATGGGCTTTTGGGTTAGAGGATATGAATTTATTCACGGTTAGACTGTGTCTGAGATTTGATGTAAGGGTGAGTACTTATTGTACCCGTGATCCTCTATCTTAATAAAAGTCTTTCTTTTTGTTGATAAAAATTTAAAAAAGTAAAACTTGTGAGCCACTTTAGCTAGGAAAGGATAATTGAATAAAAATTAAGATGAGATTACACATCACAGAATTCATTTGGTTAGTGTTATGCGCAAAATGATTGTAGAAGTTATTTACTTACTATGAAAATTCATGGAGTGATATCAAATAAATAAATAAAAAGATTTATATATACCTGATTTTTATTGGAAAAAAAATACAATGGAGTATCTAGAAAAGTAATGTAAAGAAGAAAGGAGTTCAAATTACTTACGTTCAAACAATCAAATATATGTAGAAGGAAGTCACAATTATTATGAGAATGTAAGGTGAAAATACAAAAAAAAAATCATATAACAATAATATAGGTGTGCATCAAGCTCAACATTGAGCTCCTTATCTTTATACTTTGATTATAGATGTGCTTACTAAACATATATATGGAACACTAGTATGTATATGGTATGAGTAGAATTAAACTTGGTATCTTTAACAAAGATATCGAATTTGAATTTTGTGAATGAAAAAATATAATTAAGAAAAGAGGTTTGATTAAATGTGACTAACCATTTTCTAATAGTGAAGATTAATCATCACTAAAACTAGTGGTGTACTCGATACCAATGTTATATACGGTGACAACAAAACATATATGTATGAAACAATGTGTTAATACATGTCTTTTCTAGGTGACATAGTTTTAATTGAAAAAAATCAAGAGAATGAATAAATTAAAAGTTAGAAAGCTAGAGACAAGCCTCATAAAATGTTGGGTGGTAAAGTCAATAAAAGAGTGACTTAATATGAAAGATGATTAATCTTCTTCAGAAAACATGATTGACCACCTTTACTATAATTCTTCTTTGCTAATAATATTTTTTCTATTTACGATGCTTAAATCTAAGACCTTATTTTAGGAGATCTAATCTAACATTATTGGGACCAATAACTTGTTGGTTGCCTTAACAAATTTAGATATAACTAACATTTAAGGTGAATTTTTTTAGTGATTTATAATTCTTTGAAATAAATAAAAATAGTGACGATTAAAAGTCGCCGCTATTTTAAAATAATTATTAAAATTTTTAAAGTTAATAGAATGACTAACATTTTAAACAAGACAAAAAAATATCAATATGAAATTTTCAAAAATTTAAAATATCAAAACAAAATAACAATATAATATAATGGATCAAAAAGTAATATTAAACGTAAATTTTAATATAATCTAAATGATTTAACAATCTATAACTGAATAC
>PYAF01004847.1:725456-753905 GCA_007407185.1 Glycine tomentella | reverse complement strand
TGAACAATTTAACTTAACTTCTTATCTCTCTTTCAATCTATTATTTTTAACATCTTTAATTTTAACTTGAATTTGAACAATATTCAAAAGAAAATACTAATAATTAAAAAACAATAATATATTATAAAAAATTATTTATCATAAATCTAAATACATTTTACATGTTAAAAATATTTTTTTATTACTGATTTTAATTATAATATAATTTATATATTTATAAATAATTATTTATTATAAATTATAAATATATAAAATAAATATTTATTTCATGCACATGCTAAAATACTATTAAAGTGTAATACCTGTAAATTATAGTTTATACCGGTTAATTTTAATTCCTATACTTTTTGAAATATCTAAACTTTAAACCCTATATAAGAGAAAAGACTTTTAAGAACTAGAACTTGAATATGGTTAAAATACAACAATAAAAGTTATTAATTTTAAAAGTAAGAAACAAAATACAAAATTTATTTATTTTTTCAAAAACTAAAAATGCCATTAACCCAATTATCATGTTAACAAGAATGCGTGTTGAAATGTCTGTTTCATCTGCAATGTAAAGAGGGTTTATAAATTGACCAGGCTGTATTTAATAGTGTGGATTCAAGATTTGACTAGTTGGTGATTTGTGAATTCCTCAAGGGCACTATAAATGAAGGACATACATTTTTTTATTGCAGGAAGACTCTTTTAATTTTTTAATAAATGTTTTTAACAACGCAAGACATGTTCTTTGGAATGACTTTGAGCCATTTGATTTATCATTCATTGAAGCCTGTTTTGTTCTTAGCCTTGATTTGATCAAGGTTTCAGAAATATCAGTTGTTTTTTGGGCACAAAAAGGAAAGTAATCTAGTGGTTGCTACTCCATATTGCTACTCCATAATGTCCTTAGTCAATCAAGCTGATTTAATGATACAGTTTGAGAGATGATGGGGTTGGACCAATTTTCTTTACACAAAGTAAACATACTCCACCCTCAATAGCCTTTTCCAATCTTAAGATTAAAGGGTGTAAATTGGAAACCACTAAAAGATAAGGAACTTCACAAGGCACCAAATTAGTCAAATTCATGAGATACCCACTATGTATCATGGGCATACTGTTTGTCATATTGTATTCCTAGAATGAGCTCATAAAAAAACAATCCCTCTCCTTTGATGATGTGATGAATTTCAATTTCAATTGGAGAATCTCATTACTACTGCCCTTATTTTTTTTCTTCTTTTTCTTGTTTGATGAATACTAGCCCCCTAGCTTGATAATTGTTCTACCTGTATTGGGGCATTTGGCTCTGAATAATTGAGTGCGAGATTCATGTGGCTTTGCCATAAGCCCATAAGCCTCCTTAATTACCGTTGGTTTGAAATAAAATTAATTAAAAAAAACTAACTAGAGCAAAAGCATATCACTAATGGTGGCCCCAACATCAACCGCCCTGGCTTAATCAACGGTGTTGATTGGGTTTATGACAACAAATATGTCACACAGGTATTGCTACCCTATGTTTATTCCTTTTTTTCTCTATAAAGGCCACTAAAAATTCATTCATCAACATCATGCCATCACAACACACACGAGACACAGAATATAAAATTATGGATAAATATGATAAATAATCCTCTAATAAAAGAAAATTATGACAGGTAGAAACATTTAGGAAAGGCCAAAAGTCTCTGTTTCTTCCACCCTCTTATTTTGATATTTCTCGAGTTTTGGGCTTTTTTTTTTTTCCCTTGGTCATCAATATTGAGTTATTATTAGGAGTAGAAAACTGTTTTACACCAAAAAAACCGAATGGTGAAGATGGGGCAGCCTTTTAATTTTAAGTTTGATGAGGATTTTGAAAAATTTAAAGCAAAACAAAGAAAACTAGAAAAGTCCACAGTCAGCATGATATATGCAATAATTTATTAATATTCCTCCTATCAGTTTCTTTAAAAATCAGAGCATTTTTTAAAACGTATGATACATAATTAATAATCAGTAAATACTGATTAAAACATAAGGAATTTCTAAATTTTTTTAAACATCATAAAATCACAAGTTATTAGATGCCATGCACATGAAAAAACTTAATCTTTTATATATTTTACTAAACATGAGAGATAATTCATGTTTGATTTTTTACTATATAAAATTATCCTGGTCTAATGATAGTCATATATTATGATTAAATTAAAATTAAACTCCAAATCAATATGTTATGTGACACTAATGATCTCTAAAAAATATACTATTTGTATTTTGTACCTTAGTTTTTTATTATAAAAACTGTGTTTCTTATTTTAATTTTTAAACTAGAATCTTGAAATTTTAGTTTTTTCTGAACGGTTTTAAATTTTAGATTAACAAAATGGAAACTCAAATGTTCAGGTAACATCAGGGGAACCAAAAGATACTAATAATCCTTTCAAATAACAACAACAAAAGATAATTTAAAAAAAGAAAAGGAAAAAAAACACAGAGAGAGAAAAGAAGAGAAGATGGGTTAAAAAACAAAAACAAAAAAAAAAAAAAACACAAAAAAAACACACAAAAAAAACAATAAAGGAAAAGCTGGTCATTTACTTCTTGTACAATACAACAAGAGGTCACATACACAGACCTTCCTCTCTCTTTCTGTCTCTCTCTCCATTGCACCTTCCCTTCTTCCCCTTCTTCTTCTTTTCTTTGTCATTTGTGAGATTCCTTCACTTGTTTTTTCTCTTCCATTGGATTGTACAGATTCCTAGCTAAAACACCCAGATATCAATCTCTGTAATTCTATTTGATTTGTGGGTGTTTCTGTGAAAAAAAAGATTTTTTTTTAAGGACTGTAAAACCCAAACTTTTTTTTTGGGTCTTTTGGCTTCTGCTTCTTTTATTTTTGCAAACTGGCTTCTGGGTTTGCTGCAGAATAAAGCCTTCAATACCCACTAATTCACAAGGCTTCAAAAACAAACTGTTTATATTTTCAGAAAATTTCCAAAATTTTCCCCTTCTTTTTGTCAATAAATTTTTTTTTGCCCCCTTTTTTTTGCAATTTTGGTTTTCCCTTTACTAGAGGAAAAGATTGAGTCATGGGCAAGCAAGGGCCTTGCTATCACTGTGGAGTTACAAGTGAGTTCTTGTTTCTCCAATTGCAGTTTTTTTATTTGCAGTTTTTTCCATTGGGAGTTTTTGGTTTTTGAAATTTGTTCTCACACTCCACTCATTCACATTTGCATTATTTGGACATAAGAAAGAGAGCAAAAGAAAGGAGCACGATTGTGCTTTTGCAAAATGCCCATAGTTAATCCATTCTATTTCAGAAAGTATTTTACAGAGTTATTTGTTGTCACTTTGTATGCATTGTATTCATCCTTCATATGAGTGTTACACCATTGTCTTCTGTCTGGAAAAATAACTCAATTGCTATGAGCATTCATTATTATATTTTCAACCTTTCTCAATTATACTGATCAGTGATCACCGTGATAGAACTTATCCTGCAACTTAAGCTTTGGAGATGTTCATTGTTTTTCTGATAAACCTTGAAAATTGTGTTCAAGCGTTGAAGTCATTGCTATTGGTGTGCACTTCAAAACTCAAGTGCCAGTGTTTGAAAAAACATTGATTTCAGTCTCAAAAATTGAGAATTTTCAGTTAGATTGCCCTAACATTGTTGCCACAATACTAAGCAGATAAAGTTTAATTGTTTTGGTTCAAATGCAAGCATTGTCTTCGTACCATCCTAAATGTATTCTTAAATTGAGTTTACCCATATCTGCTTGAGGAATGTAGAGTGTATTGTTTTCCTTGCAAAAGGGATATTGCTATGTGCTATCTAAAATATTTAAACTGGCCGATAATGGACAGATTGTCAACCATTCAAGCAGGATTGTCTAGTTCTTTACGATAATGATTTATGAATGCTGACAGATGATTTTGTCTCAAACATTTGTCCAGTTCAGTTTTCTTGTATATCTGCAAAATATGAATATGTGTTTGTTAGTTTTGTTTTCAATAAGAGATAATCTCTATTCTTGTTTGCAAGGTTTTTTATTTTTTATTTATACATATATATATATATATATATATATATATATATATTTCATAGAATTTCTAACAAATAAGACTTGCAATAGGCACACCACTTTGGCGTAATGGGCCACCTGAGAAGCCAGTACTATGCAATGCATGTGGATCTCGATGGAGGACAAAGGGAACACTTGCAAATTATACCCCTTTGCACGCACGGGCAGAAAATGTTGATTATGAGGATCAAAAGGTTTCCAGGGTAAAGAGCATATCATTAAATAGGAACAAAGAAGTGAAATTGGTCAAACGAAAGCAAAACTATGATAATACTGCAACTGGAGGGTTTGTTCCTGATTATAGTCTAGGATACCGAAAAGTTGTGGATGAAGATACAAGCAATAGATCAAGCTCAGGGTCAGCTGTCTCTATCTCAGAGAGCTGTGCTCAATTTGGTGGCACAGATGCTAGTGATTTGACAGGTTGAACAATAACTTTATGCTGATTTTATTGGAAGATTTTTCCTCATAACTGATTATGGCAGCATTGTCCTTTCCACTGAAATAGTATGGGTTTTGATGACAGTCCTGATTTATGTGAGCTTAATCAAGAACTGGATAATGAAATGGGGGTAAAGGAAAAAGAAAAATTGTGGAAAAGTAGATTGTGTGCTTTTAAGAATTCAAAAGTGATTTAAAGAATTCTTTTCATAATGAAGATTCAGTTTTATCTCAAAACATTTTTGATGGCAAGCTTTACAATTAAACTTGGATTATCAATGATCTATTGTTAATGTATATCTGTATTCCCTTATCAATACTCTATTTTGGAATAAAGTGTCAAGGTTTACATACTTGACACAACAGATTGTCATAATTCTATTCAGTTATCAATGATCTATTATATTAATGCAGTTCAAAACAGATTCCTTTGTTTCTTTAATAAAAGCATATAATTCTACGACAGATAGTTTGGTTAATTTAGGTCCTGCTCAGTCAGTGGTCTGGGATGCTATGGTGCCTTCAAAAAAGAGGACATGTGCAGGTCGTCCAAAGCCTTCATCTGTTGAGAAGCTCACGAGAGACCTGTGCACTATTCTTCATGAACAACAGTCTTATTTTTCTGCATCTTCTGAAGAGGATCTTCTTTTCGAAAGTGACACACCAATGGTCTCTGTTGAGATAGGACATGGAAGCATTCTCATCAGGCATCCTAGCTCTATAGCTCGTGATGAAGAGTCTGAGGCTAGCTCTCTCTCAGTTGATAATAAACAATGCCTAATGAATGAAGCATATTCATTTTCTAGTACCATTCCTATGTATAGTGATCGCAGTAGCATGAACTTCTCATCTCACAGAGTTGAAAAGATCAAAAACTCATCCAGCCAAATCATGCAACAAGAGAAGCTTGAAAGGCATGTTTTCCCACACCAGTTTACAGTTTTTCATTATTCTAGTCAGTTATGCAGGAGCATTAATATAATAAAAAAAGTTTCATTTTGTCTATTCATGGCTGAAAACAGACAAATTCTTCTACTTGCATACATTTGGGGGTATGAGGAACTCAACATGTTTATGGATTGTCATTATACATGTGGAAATTAGAGATAAGTGTGTGGAAATTGTTTTGGTAACAGATAGTTTACTCTTTTCTTAATTGCAGGGACAAATCTCAGCTTGAAAAACTACAAGTTCATGGAAATCATGATTCACCATTGTGCTCAATAGATTTAAATGTGAGTTGAACATGTTTTTGCATCAATACTATCAATAATATTGGATTGCTCTCTTGCTCCCTCTCTCTGTCTCTCTCTCACACACACATATTCTGTTTCGTAATCTTTTATTAAATTATTCATTCATGTAACTACTCTCAGGACTTTCAAGATAGCATCTGAGTTTTAAATATGATTTAAATTTCTTTTGAGAACAGGCAATATTCATTTTCCATAAATAATATAATCATGTTTTGGGGTTGTTTATTGTGACTATTGGATTTTTCTGCATATGTACGTATTTATAACTATATTGGTTGCTATTATGTTTGGTTAGGATGTAGTCAACTATGAGGAGTTTATGAGAAACTTGACAAATGAAGAGCAGCAGCAATTACTGAAGTATCTCCCAGTGGTTGATACTGCTAAATTTCCTGATAGGTTAGAATCTGTTACTCTTGTTTGAACTGAATTTTATCATATCTTTTGATGTTTTACAAGCCATAGTGCTTTAAGTTTCAAGTCCGTTCTTTCAACAGGGGGAGGGGATTGCAGTTTCAAATCCACAATAGCTATAAATTTTGTATTCCAAGAAAATTAAAGCATTTCATTTGAGTCCTCATTCAATTAGAATTTTCTGAAGTAACAAAACTGTTCATCTTTTATTTCAATGTGCTGCCATTTGATGCCTGAATATCCCCGCTCCCCCCCCCCCCCCCCCCCTCAAAAAAAAAAAAAAGCTTCTGTTGTGAATCAGATATCCAAATGTTGAGGGCATAGAAGATATCTGGACTGAATCCTACATTAGTGACTGATTGTTTTGTTGTATTTGAAGCCTTAGAAACATGTTCAATAGCTTCCAATTCAAGGAGAACATAATCTATTTTCAGCAACTTCTGAGGGAAGGAGTCTTTGACATCTCTTTGTTGGGGGAAAAACCTGAAGAATGGAAGACATTAAAAAGGCTTGCATTATCTAATCTGTCAAAGGCGAAATGGGTAGAACACTATAATTTTCTTAAGGTTTGTACTGGTTTATTATTTAAGCAAATATGTGAAAATATACATCTAAATTATTATTCAAGAGCGGAAGATGGTTCAATAGGTAATTTCTTACATTAGGTATGAATAATATAAATTTTTTTATGCTAAGTAGCATTTTAAAAATTATAATCTATAAAATTTTGGTTTAGTTTTCAAATTTGGATCAAAAAACTGATTCAATCTAGTTAATTTTTTTTTGGTTCACATTTTTTCAGTTTTGATTGGATTGATTTGGTCTTGAACACTCGTATTCACATTGCTTCCTTCTATGGGTTCAGAAATGTGAAAACAAATCTGGAAAATCTATTGGTTTGGGATCTACTGCTATGGAATCAAGTAATGTTACAACTGCCAAAAGAATGAGTGAGCATGACAGCCAAAATCAAAATATTACAGGTTAGCTTAAAATCTTCTGTCAACAAAGAAAAAATAAAAATATTCACATACTTCCCTTGCAAAATGCTCTAAATATATATATGTTGAGCTTTTACTTTGAGACATGTTAAGCCAATTGTGTCACAGTTCTTCTATTACTAGTTAGAAACTATAATTAGTTATGAGCTGTTGATTTTGTCTGCTGTTTATGATTTATTGAAGAACCATTCTTGACACTAATCAAGTAATCGTGCAAATTTCAGAATTGAAGACAACGATGAGGAGCCCCAAAAGGGTGATCATAAAGCCGCCTAGCTGTGAGGTCAAAGAAGTTTTAGAAGAAGGCTCTAGCTTCAGTCCAAAAAGCTTATTTGCTTTACCCCATGGTGTTGGTGGCTTGCACATGCTGGATTCTTTCAACTTTGTTGGTGAGAGTTCTGAGGATCTGCTGTTAGAGGTGCCTTCTAACTGTTCTTTTCCACAGGCAGAGCTCCTGCACCCATCTTTAAGCTATGGTGCTCATCAGGTCAGCACCACTAGTAGCTCAGTACACTCACCTGTTACTCATCCTTAACTAATCTCTACTAGGTTACTTGGATGGGTATGGACACAAACAATATTTGGTCATAATAGGGTCCACATGTTTTGTATCTGAAACACCAAAGTTCCTGTACAAGAGATATGATGATGGTTGTGTTTTTTTTTTTCCTTGCAACCTTGAGCTTGGATTGCTAAAGGATGGAAGTTGAATGGGCTTTTTCTTTTTCTTGTATAGATTGGTAATAGATTGTAACATATAGCATGTAATTCGGAGTGATCATCTCCGGAGGTTTTGTATGCAATTGTAGTTTATGTTTTGTGAATGATTCATACCCTTTTATTTCCAAATAGGTTTAAATCATAACTCTCCAAACTTTCATCTAAATAATAAGATGATACAAGCATATGACACCCATCTCGTAGGTCAACCATATAGTTACATGTCATCTTGAAATATGTCAACAATAAAAATCTTATCTTATTAGATGAGGTTAATTACATTAATCATACAATGTCATTATTAAAGACCAAATTTTTAAAGATACTACCACCTGTCTTTAAATATAAGACTTTTTTAACTAATTCGCACTTTTTAAGAAAGTTTGTTAATTTAGTTAATAATATTAAATTAATTAATAATTTATATTATTTTTTCAAAATTACCCTTAATTTATTACAACTCATCATCTTTCTCTTTTTACTTAATTACTTTTTATCTGATTAATTAATATGTGTTGGTCTTTTTTTACAATTCTTATAAGAGAGAGAATATATTTATCTTTTCAATCCATAACATTTATTGTAAACTAATTAAGGCAAAAGACAATTTTTTTTTTATCAGCAAAAATATATATTAATAGAGAAAATAGATACAGTACAAGTAGTACTGTTAAGATTACAACCTAGCAAGAACAGAATCAGAACAGAGGTGGCTTAATGCCTAGAAAAACATGAGAAACACACCTAAGTTCTGACTTTATACTAGATTCTAAGCCTCCCCAAAAAAGAAATGTACAAGTTAAGTCCTCCCCTAGGGGCAGAGGTATTTTATTTTTCTTTTTTCACATGACTAAATATTACAAACTTTTCTCACTAATAGTTCCGGCAATGAACTTTGCATGTAATCAAACTTTCATAATTAATTTTCTGTCATCTTTTCCTTCATAAGTGTCATCATTTTCTCTTTATATACAATCATTCTATATCTTATCTCAAGTTAAGAATTTATATTCAGGAACAAAGAAATTATGGGTCTCTAGTCTTGGTTGAAAATATTTGATGGAGGTATATCAGAGGGTTCTGTCCAAGATTATTTTTGATACACTGGTTTAACATATCTATACATTTCTAGTATGCATTTTTATGTAAACTTAGCTTAAAATTTGGACATTGTGTTGGCTCATATTGGTGGTAAACATTGAATTATTTACCACTTTTTTCAGACATTAAGTTACACAAGTCATATTTCCATGGCCAAATGCAATATAACGAAATAAGGTAGAATGAATTTTTATGATGGGGGACAGAAAAAGGACAAAAAACAGTTTTATATCCCTAAATTGGAGAGGAAGAAAGAGGTATATTGGAAGGCAAAGAGTGATATGCATTTGATCATGTTGTATTCTGTTTCATTTAATCTTTTTTCAATTCAAATACAACTATAATCTAGTGTTGTTTAGTTCAATTTGACTTTATTACATTTCCCCCTCCCCGTCATTTCATAGTGTGTTTGGATTGACAGGTTTATTCATCATAATTTTTTTAAAAGAAAATAAAAAAAATAAAAAAACATAAAAACTAAAAAAAAAATAATTACATAAGTTTATTTCATAATTGAAAATATTGAATCGGAAACGAATCACTTTTATACCAAAATAAAACAAAATTTAAAATCCAGAGAATCATTCAAATTTGGACTTGGCGGTTCATGTATTTTGGGGTTTTTTTTATAATAGTTGAACAACATTACTCATATTATAAAATTTAATTTATATTTTATACTTGTATTTTTTTTTATCAAATATATCCACATCTTAAAATTTTTGAGATAGATAAAATTGTTATAATTTTTTTTTTGGATTAATTTGTGTATTAGACCGTGTTTATCATTGTACAACAATGATATGTATTTTAAATTCTAACTTAAGTCATTTATACTGAATTCTAAAAAAATATTATGGTCAAAATTTAAAACAAATTCATAACTATGAAAAAAAACCTCCCTTAAGAGAAGTGAATGTCATGTTCCATAAAATGTGTATTATTTCTATTTATTTTAAAGTTATGAACTATTTAAGTTTTAAGAAAGTTTTGTAGTTCATAATGGTCTTATTCGGTAACTTGAATAAGATTGTCTCTGATGGAAAATATATGTGGTTTAGACTAAAAAAATTTAAGAACTATTTTTATTCTTGATTAATAGGGGTGAGTATATAGACTGATCCGATTTGCTTAAGGCCTAACTCATGAAGTTCGCGTTTTAAATGAGTCAACAAGACTGATTTGCAAAATAAATCTCTGATCTGATTTGTTTAAGACCTAGCTCGTGAAGCCAGCGTTTTAAATGGGTCAACAAGTCTGATTTGCGAAATAAATGATTTTTTTTTATTAAAGTCTATATCTTATTCTCCAAATTCACAAATAAACATATTGGTCCCTGGATCCAAATAATGATTTGATTTTCTTTTTTTTTTGAAAAATAAAAATGTATACAATTAGAAGATTTTCTCCTTCATATTTTAAACTAAAATCTTTCGCACTAAAATATATCAACATTTATAATAGTATTAAACACTAAATATTAAAGTGTTAATACTAAAATATACTAACATTTATAAGGAGACTATTAAAAGCATCAAAATGTCTTACCAATATTGGTTAAATGAGTTACACCGATAGTTTTCAAGTTCGTAGATAAAGCCCGGTAGACCAAACTAAAACTCAATACAATTATCTGAATTCTAAGAAAAGAGGCCCGTTATCCGTAATGTTCGTGGGTATAATGGGCTGGTCCGCGAACGTAAATTTGTATGCTCACTCTTATTGATTAATTTATGACAATATCAAAGTTTTTTTTTTTTGAAAAATTATTTTATTGATTTTTTTAATTTATACTATAAATATATAATAATAATAATTTTAATTTCCTCCCCAGTGTATACAAACCAAATTAGGAGTGGATCCCTTGCAAATGCATGAATTTTTAAGTGACAAAAAAGGAAAATAGTGAGAAAAAAGGTGTGAGAGAGAAAAAAAAAAAGAAAGTAAAGTTTTAAAATATTAAAAAAAGATTAAATTGTGTGATGTTAACATGTGGTGACAGCTGGATAATTTTATATAGATATAAATATAGATAAGGGAAGATAATAAATTAAATTTTTTCCCTACCCGATCAACCAAGCACACTACCGTCCAAATATTGATAATTGAACCAAAATCCTATTTATTTTATCAAAATTCCTAAATAACTCGTAGGTAAATCTTAATTAAACAGCGTTCCCATAATTGTCTTAACTAAACATAAAATCCTAATCAAGTACTCTTTTGCAAAATAAAATCTTGAAAAAAAGAAAAAGACTTCTTGTGTAAAAGATAAAATCTTGAAAAAGGAAAATATATTATTTCATTTAAGAATAAAATCTCAACTGATAAAAAAAGGACACGAATATCCTTAATAATAACATAATTGTAACGGTAATAACTCAATTCAAATTGATCCTAATCTACTTTGCAAAATATATATAATTTGCATTGCCAATAGGTAAATGACTTAAATTAAGCAATCGCATTATCTTCTGTGTTTTACATCCCTCTTGCTGTCTTGCACCATTCAGAGGAAAGATTTGATCAATGGAAAACGAGAATTGCACTTTTGTTGCTCAGCCTATTCAAAGAAAGCGAAAACGTTATGCCATTCGTGATTTCCTAGAAGGATGTGGCTCCTTTGCCAAAAGGGTTGATCCTAACACTTTTGGCCAATTAAATGACATTATTTTGGATTTGGGACTGCAAGATTTGGAAGAGGAAGAAGAATTGATAAGTGCTGCTGAAGTTGTTGTAGCGTGTGACTCCTCCAATGTGTCAAAGTTTTCTTCTTTTTCAGAAGGGGTTCTTTGTGATGGTTCAGAATTCTCATCATCTGATGGCAACAACATAGATGGTTCCAATGCTGGTTTGAAGGAGAAGGCTGAAACTAAAGAGTCTCCTCGAAGAGAATTAATCAGAGACTTTCCTCCTTTATGTGGACCACATGTTTATGCAGATCATGTGTGTAGATTGCAAGGCATTGGAGATGATGATACTGATGCACAAGAATTGGGTAATGATGTTCAAGATGAATCCATGTGCCTGAAACAGGAGGTCAGTTAAGTTCATTCTGAAGTGAATGGTTCAAGAAAGTGAAGAATTGTGTTGTTACATATGTCATAAACTAAACTGCATGTTCAATTTTTCCTCTTTAGTCAATGGTTTTCCTTAACTTTATTGTCTATTAGCAATTCCTTGCATCTTATTGTACACATTATCATTCTACTATGATCTCTAGTTCTTTGTATGGTGTTATCTAGCTTTTATCCGTCTCTGCTTTCTTTCTTTCTTTCTTTCTCATCTCACACTTTTCAGAAAATTAAAGATTAATTGGAAAAGAATTATAAAGACTAAAATCATAATTGACTAATTTTCAAGGATGAAAAAAATTCTCAACCCTTCTGATTAAAAATATGTCTACCTTTGAGTTTAAAGTATATATAGATTTACTCTTTTCTGCTGAAGTTTAATTTACATTTTGGAGAATTGGGCCACAAAGATTAAATTCTTAATCACTGAATCACAAAAACTCTAGTACCATATCAAGAGTCAATTCCTTCCATTTTTATTTATTCTTTCTTCTTTTCATCCATACACCTAAAAAATAAAATGCGCGTTTATCATTACTCGTCAGAATTTTACAATTGAACAAATCAATGAATTCTTTTTTTGCTGGGCAATCAATGGATTGACTTTGCTGAATCAAGGCATAATAGTTAGGCTCAGAATTATAGTAATTTGCCGATTGCCATGTATGACACTATATTACACGCACTTTCCCCTGTTTTTTTTGGAACTGAAGCAACATTCTAAGATTACATTACATGTGATGTGAATAAGCCCTCTAACTTGTTAGCAAATGTCAGATTTTTTCGTGAAGCAATAATGAAAGTAAAAAAATAAAAATTCACATAGTCAATCATCTTGAAGTAAAACTATAAAAGGGTTCATCAAGTAAGAAAAGAGACATGTTGCCACAGTCAGATAGAAGTCATCCCTTTAAGCCTACCCACGAGTCCACGACCTTCTGGAACAAGGGTGGCACTAAAATTTAAATTTAGGATTCCATACAAATGATGTAAACCTCATATTAATATCCCTCCATACTGTCATACCAACAGGTGCTAAATTTATATCCAGTAACTGAGACTACTTAAACATTGTATTCAAAAAAAAAAAATTAAAATTAAAATGAAGATTTACTCCATTTAATCCTGGTGGTGTCGAGCTGAGAATACCAGTTGCTCCAATAGCCGGCGCTAAACAACATGGCGGAGAAGGCGGTCACCATCCGAACCAGAAAGTTTATGACAAACAGGCTTCTCTCCAGAAAGCGGTTCGTCATTGATGTCCTTCATCCAGGGAGCGCTAAATGCTAATGTTTCCTAGGCTGAACTGAAGGGGAAGCTAAGAAGAATGTATCACGTGAAAGACACAAACACTGTATTTGTCTTCAAGTTCCGAACTCATTTTGGTGGTGGCAAGTCCATTGGGTTTGGTTTGATCTATATGATTTACTTGAGAATGCTAAGAAGTGTGAGCCTAAGTAATGATTCAGCTGAGAATGCTAAGAAGTGTGAGTCTAAGGACATGTTTGGATAAGCTTCTTTAGAAGCATTTTTATAAAAAAATGAAATGAATTTTTTCATAAATAAAAATAAGTTCTCCATTAATTAATTTTTAGAAGTTCACCAATATAACTTCTCTAAAGATCAGATAACATCTATAAATTAACTAATGAAAAATTCATTTTAGCTTATGAAGAAGTTCATTTCATTTTTATCCAAACAGGTCCTAAGTATAACTTATCAGGAGTGGACTTGATACCAAAGTAGAGAAGTCAAGGAAGCAAATAAAGGAGAGAAAGAATAGAGCTAAGAAGATTCGTGGAGTTAAAAAGACCAAGGCTTCCGATGCTGCCAAGGCTGGAAAAAAGAAATGAGTTTTCAAACATCCTGTCCTAATTTTAGGGTTCTTTTGCGATTGGTATTTTTTAATAGCTTCCTAGAACGAGATATTTTGCTGTAAGGGTTACATTAATTGATGTCCAGTTATAGATTGAGTACTGGCATGATCAATTTTGAGAATTCAGTTGAACAATTTTAGTTTCAAATATTTAGTATTGTGATAATGAATTCCGGCGTTGCTTGATTTGGGATGGACCAGCCGATTATTGTCACAAAAGCATTTTAAGTGCCTTGTTATGACTGATAATAGTCTAATATTTGTACTCCATTTAGTCCATGAAAGCCAATATGTAAATTACTCCCTTCTGCAGCCTATTAAGATGCCTACTCAAAAGTTGTGTTTAAAGAGGTAAAAGAGTGTCAATTTTTGAATTCCTGCTTTTCTTGTCCTTGAATTTGAATGGGAAGTTAGAAAAAATGAAATGCCTAGGAAAATGACACAGGAACCAAATTTGAAAGAAAATGTTGCTACAGTTAAATCCAGTCTGGTCACTGGTGTAAAGTACACCAAATATTTTAAGAAAGATCAATATATGCAGCAACTTGTATTTTTAATTAAATCAAGGTGCTCATGAGCTAAGTCAATTGTGAGGTATGCACTATGATATGAACCGAGTTAAGGTAAAAATAGAATAAAAGGAATCAAACCATAACTCATTTTCACACATACAAATTCAAATGATGAACTGAACCTTTGGTTTGAGTGCCAGAAGAACAGAAAAGAAGATTGTAAATCAAGCCCAGTCAGCGCGGAAGAGCATACGCTAGTTACAATGTGGATTATATATGCTCAAGTAGCGTGTGCCTGATCTTCATCTTTGTAGCGCAGAATAAACAAACCACATTTTACTCTGTAGTATGAAAATGTGAATTCCTAACCATTTATACTTTATTAAATTATACTTGTAGCAGTGATATAATAATAGCAATATAGGCAAAATTAAAACCAATTAAGTTATGGTTCATTTGTTAACAAATATACTCGTTTGGAAGTGCTTCAAGCTTCATTGCAAGCTACAAGCTTTCCTTTCTTGATAAAAGATAAAAAGGTTCACTTAGATAATTCTTTCATTCATGCTTGAAACAAGTAAAATAATCCAACTAAGCATAAACTAATACAAGTAAAAGTATAAGAAAAAACAGTAAATGATCAAACCAAACTGTATTTTATTCATATTCCATGTAGTCTTATATACATGGAAATTTGATTACATGAACCCCATTATTCTAGTCCTTTTTTTTGACACAAGTAAATTAACAACAAACAACATTGAGTGACACTACTTAATTATAACAAACAAATTAACGGAACAAGTGATGACTAGTATTACTTATTATTTGTAGTATGTTCCTGGGGTTTGGAACCAGTGCATATATATTTAATTTCCTTTCTAATAAATCTGCACATTGGTGTCATAAGTAGCACCAGGCTTCCAATTAGAAGGGATAGGGTTATTTGAATGCAGCCAATATCCATAGCCAACTTGAAACCTCAAGAGAATTGCACCACTGGGTGGGTTAGCATAGTCAAACACTGCCCCATACACCCTGCGTAGTGGCTCCCAACGTTTCTGCCCTCTCTGCACAACATTTCAATAACCAAATTCAGTTCAACTACAGAGAGACAAGTATTTTGAACGTATGGAAGCACTCTTAAGAAATATTAAACTAACTAAATCTACAATTAAAGCAAATACACATGCCTATATATAGAAAAGTTGCAGTTTCTATCTACTAATTAATTTAAAAATCGTTATATATTAAGAATTGAATGTATGATAAATTTATTGGTTGAATCGTCATATATTGTCGATCAATCATAAATTCTGTTGTTATTAATAGAACTTTTAAAGTAGTTATTATAAAAATTAATAAATTTATCATACATGATACATGATGATGATTTGTAATTGAATGATAATGTAGGATTATTCTACATTGTCAATACATACCTGCCACATCTCAACAGCCGTGATGTCGAGTACTCCATTTACGTTGAGAAGCAGGACAGCTAAGTAGCCAGGGTATGTGCTGCTCTTGTGGACCCGGAGCTTAATGTTAGCAGGGTAGTTACAGGGAACCCTTGTGAATGCAATATCCACCACCCCACGTTTGAACAGTTCCTTAGAAGCAGCTTTGTCGCGTGCCAATCCTGAGAATCCACGTTTGCTCATTATGAAGTCTGTTCCGTCTCCTGCACCAGAGTCTGTGGCCACCACCCGCACTCCTTTCCCGCAGTATTGTGGAATTTTGCACCGTACCTAACTCATCATTTATATTAACAACAACATTTAGTAGAAGGATAAAGATGCATAAACACCCTCGTATACTGTGTGACACTTTATGAGAGAAAAAGAGACACGTGTAAGTATGATAAGTGGTATGATTTGACATGAAGAGAAAAATATAGAGAAAAACAAAGGTTTCAAATCGATGTTCATAGTATATATAGATGTCCATATATCATTAATTAGTCATAGCAGAAATACCTCGCATTCCATGTAAATATTTTGGTATGGTTAATGATGATGATGAAGCCTTGTACTGAGGATTGTTAGAAATAATGAAATAGATTAATGAAAAGAAAGGAAAGGAAAGTACCCAATAACATGTGCCACAGCCAGCACCATTCCTCCATAGCCCAGATACGGCAGCCACACTGCCATTATTAATCGTTCTTCCATATTCTTCAAAGCCACAAGCTCCCCCTAAAATATTACTCCAATTGGTCCATCACATTAATTATGTTTCTAAAGAGATAAGTAGTATGATGCCACACTGCCAAAATGCACATTAACTTTATTTCTAAAGAGGGCTGTTACAGAAGAAGCATGCATATGCATCTTCAGAAGTAAGTAATTAATTCCTCAAATGTTTTAATTGGATACAAAGAAAACAGTATCTACTATCTAGTTTCAAAGTAAATGAGCTTCTTGCCCCCTCCCAAAAAATGATACAAACACAACTTAGTTCTTAGTCTGCATACAAATATGTTAAAAACTATTTTATTTATACAAAATAAGCTCATAAAAATGGGTGCATAGCTAACTAGCTATATTTGGCTTACTTACTTGGATTCCCAAGGCTATCAGGGGTATTATAATAGCTTGCTCTGGAGTTCGTAAAGTATTCGTTGCAGCTACATAGTGCAGGGAAGAGCAATATCACACAAACAAGCCCAAGTTGGTGCTTAAAACTTAGTTCCATGCCTAAATGACAAGACAAATTCTCAGGCACAAAGGAGAAAAATGCAGCAGGTAATTAAGAATGAGCAAAAATGTGACAAGCTAATGTATTATGTATATATGAAAATGAGAGAATGGTTTGAGATGTGATAGGAAGCAAAGATATAACGGAGTCCTATTTATAGTGTAGCTTTAGCTTCAGTTCTTTTACACATACCAGTGGTGCATGGTATTGTCAATTGTCCTGTTTCCGTTCTTTTTTAGTCAGCTTTTTTATAAGTTAAATATTAAGGGTTCTGTGAACTGTTCACTGGTTTTGAATAGAAAAATCTACGGATGAAAACTCTTGGATAAGCACAGAAGATCAGAACAACACTATTATGCGTTGGATGCGTAATTGAGAAATTTGGGAATATTTTATGTTTTAATCCAACTTTAACTGAAAATAATATATTCTTTTTTCTTCATCTGTTTTCTAACTTCTATTTTTTATCTTGTGTGATATTGCACATATTCTGCCTCCGCCATTATGCCATTAAATCGTGAGTAGTCACGTACATTTTATTTGCAATCTTCAATGTGCGCTAATTAAGAGGGAATTATACACAAAATAATGTTGAGCTATGTTGGCATATCTACTGTGTTAGTTCCCGTAGAATATGATTATGTTGGTCATGATATTTTAATTAATTTTTAATTTTTCATTAACTGAAGAAATTTATTTGATTATTTGATAAATAATTTTTTTAATAATTTTTTAATAGCTAATTTTTAGTATTTTTTAAAATATTAGTTTTTAACTTTTTTTCATTTTTATCCTTACTATATTTATCAAATTATCTATTTATCTTTTTTAAATAAATTATTATTTTATTATTTTTACTCATTATTTTACATTTTCAATTATTTTAACATTTAATTTTATCGAATATTTATAATTAAATAATTTAATTTTTTAGCTTTGTACGTGCTACCAACTTCTAATTAAATTTTTAAATTTTAACTAATTTTTTAGCTAGTTTTGTTGAACATAATCTATGATATTAGTTTGATTTTATGAATGATTATAAATTAAAAAGATAAAGAGATGACTTATTGCTAATTTTTAGTAATTAGTAATGCATTTCTTAATATTGTACTACCTCTTCTTTACACATACACACACATCTGGATTTACTCACTATTAATGAAATTAGTGTAAAAGTTCATCTAATAAGAGAAGTGATAAAAGTATTAACAAAAAATATACTATTAGTATTATTTTAACAGCTAGATTGCCCCTCTAAGTAGTAGTTTTGCGTTTATATATTTTTTGAACAATTGCTTTTAAACTATGGATTGTCAGAGGTTTGCTTAATTATTAATCGGGTCAAAACCAAAGGCTACGAGGTAACGAGGAAACAACAAATTGAAGGAATCTTATAAACACCATGTATGTTAAGGCTAGCCCATATTATTTTATTATTTAAATGAGAGAAGATTTACAACAATGCTATAAAAGTTGTCTCAAACGGATCGAAAATGCTATGGAGTTAGTGTGATCTAATGTGACATTGTCAGTTTTGTGAGTGATTAATATTCACCAGTGATATAACTGGCCGAACTTGTCAAACTGAATGGGTAACTTGACAGGTTTTTGAGTAAAGTGGTATGCATGTTGCCATCTTTTTAGATTTCTTAAAAGTATAACATAATTCTTTCATAATTTTTTAAAGTAGTATAAGATCTATAAGTTATTAATTTTTTAAAATTATTTAATTTGTACCTATTCATCCAATTCACTATTTCAACAAGTGATTCAATTATCTAATGTTGACAATCTATAACTACTTTGAGTATTGATTCACAATGATGATTATAGGTAAAATTAATTATTTATATTTTCACTTAATTATAATTACCCAAATAGAATATTTTTACATTTTAAAATGAGATTTTAGTAACAACATCAAATAATACATAACTTTCTAAAATTGGTCTATTAATGGAGAATTTCAATAGCTTATACAAGTTTTTAGACTCTCACCTTGTTGTTTCTATTGTAAAAGAAAAAGAAACACAAACAAGTCAACAAACCCATCAAATAATAAATTAATTAATTATTAATGTGTACTATAAAAAAGTAGATGAAAGAACAAAGTACACATTTACAACTAAAGTTGATATATATATATATATATATATATATATATATATATATATATATATACTGTAAGTTGACATTATTTGTTTTTTCTAAAAAAGAAAAGAAAAGAAAAACATTGTTATCATTATGGACGCGCTTTCCATGTCGAAGGAGAAAGCTTTCCGACTTCCGTCACCATTTTGTAAGTCAATGAGAATTACGGAAGTAATGTCTCAAGATCTTTAGAAGATGTGATTGTTGATATATATTATGGCCGACCTTGTGTGTCATGATACTAGAAGCGCTTGGAATTATTGCCATTCAACTTAATTACATAAAGGCAGATTAAATAATCAAGTTAGATAAGAAGTTTATATATATAAGACCTTCCTAATTAAAGTGTTTCTTGATCAAGTTGGATTCTAAATTGTGCATGGAACTCAAAAAAGGGGTTCTGATCTTGCGTGTTTATCCAAAAATGTTTTAAACCGCTAGACTTTGCTATTCAAAATCAGTTCACAGTTCACAGAACCCGAAATATTCAACTTTAGAAAAGAAACGCCTACCAAAAACAAAGGAAATTGGACTATATAATATACCACCGGCGGTTTACGTATATAGTAAGACCAAAGGCTGTGTTATAAATACGACTCCAAATCTTTGCTTCCAATCCAATCTCACAAAGCCTTCTCCTCATCGCATTTGTCACTATCTCGTAATTACTTCCTATATATATTTGTCTCCTATCTTTGTGGCTTAGAAGAATTTGCCATGGAGTTCGGTTTTAGGCACCAACTTGGGCTTGTTTGTGTGATATTGCTGTTGCCTGCACTGTGTAACTGCCAGGAATATTTCACAAAATCAAGAGCAACCTATTATGGTACCCCTGATGGCTACGGGACTCCAAGTATGTGCTTGTAAAAATTACTTCTGAAAGATGCACGCCTTTTCATTTAGAATGCTTTTTATTTAGAAGTAAAATGTGTAGTATCACATAACAAAATGGAATTGGTATTATTTATATATTTCAGCGGGAGCTTGTGGCTTTGGCGAATTTGGAAGGTTGATGGATGGGTATGGTGGAAGAGTCGCTGGGGTGTCAGGGCTATGGAGGAATGGAGCTGGCTGTGGTACATGTTATCAGGTACTATTTTTTTTTTCTCCTTATTTTCTTTTCAACAATTAGTTTATTTTTTTTTCAATTTATCTCACATGTATCACACTTGCCAATGAAACAAAATATTCATGTACCAACAAGTATTTGAGGAGTGAGTGATAGTGACTCAATCCCGCCATTAAGGAAGATTTTAAATTTATGTCTTATAGAAAAATATAATTAGAAAGAGAGATTTTAATAAAAAAATAATCAGTGAAAATCATGATAAAAAAAACAAAATATCTATATATACTACCATGGATTTTGCACTAATATTATGTATTAATACTCAATTAACTAATTATTCTATAAAGTATATATATGATGATGATAATGATTCAGGTAAAGTGCCTAATACCAAAATTATGCGATGTGAATGGATTAACCCTGGTGGCAACAGACTACGGTCAGGGAGACAGAACAGACTTCATCATGAGCCCACGCGCCTTCTCAAGATTGGGAGTCAATAAAATTGCATCCGAAGAGATTAAGAAAAAAGGCACAGTGGATATTGAATTCAAAAGGGTTCCCTGTAAATACACCGGAAATGTCTTGTTTCATGTCCAGGAAACTAGCAGCAACCCTGGTTACTTGGCTGTCGTCATTCTCAATGTAAACGGAAAATACGATGTCACTGCTGTTGAAATGTGGCGGGTACGTAAACATATAATAATGTTATAAATTATTAGAATTAAAGGAGTAATATTCGGTTGTGCTCATGCATGCAATTTTCAATGTAACAATTTCCAAATTATTAGATAGAAACTTGCAACTTTGTTATCATGTTATGTATATATATTGGCTTAACTTGTAGATCAGTTAATTTGTTTAATTTTAATTGAGAGCGTTTCCGTCCAATTATTTGTCTCCTTGTTTAGTTGCATTGAATATGGTTATTGAAATGTTGTGCAGAAGAGTCAACAACGATGGGACCCACTACGCAGGTCCTATGGGGCAGTGTTTGACTTTGCTAACCCACCCAGTGGTGAAATCCTCTTGAGGTTTAAAGTGGGCTCTAATTGGAAGCTGCCGAAGATCCCTATCCCTGCTTATTGGAAGCCTGGTGCTACTTATGACACCAAAGTTCAGGTTTATTAGAAAGAAAAAAAGCACTCTGGGATCCCAACAACACATTACAATGAAATAAGCTCTTGTATTACTCTGTTTGTTTGTAATTAGTGTCAATGTTATTGATAATGTTTTTATTGTCAAAAGGGTTGGAAAAATGGGGATTCATCTACTCTCGTACTTTCCCCTCTAAAATTACATGTAATATGAATAAAATAAAAGTGGTTGATGTCTTTTTTTCTTCTTTCAATTTTGGTGAAATATTTGAAGTTGTAAATCAAATTGACAGTGACGACATATGACAATCGGCAAATGACCATATTTCTAAGAGACAACTATGTTTGAATAGGAAAGAAAATTCTTGAAACACATTTAACGATAAAAATTACATATTTCTTATCTTATGACCCAACTAATTACACAATATTTTTACACTGTAAGTATGCAACGTAATTCCAATTTCCGTTAAATTTTCTACTAAAACATACACTTATTAATTAATCCATAATAAAAATAAAATCAAACTTCATTTGTCCACACATTGTGTGGTCCAACTATGAACCATCATTTGACTAAATAATTTTCAATTGAATATTTAAAGAAAAACTTGTTTTTTAATAAATTACTACAAATTTGAGTAGCTCATCGATCAAGTTGTATTATGAATATTTTGATCGAAGAAAACAACGTAAACAAGAAAAAAGAGAACTAATCTAGTGAATAACTGGGTTCTAGTTCTTTCATACGTATACCTAGTGACCTTGCCTGGAGTAAAGAGGGCAATTTGTATCAATTGACATGCCCAACTGTGCAGCTAATTAATATTTAATCTGAGTTCTGATGCAACAAGCATATGCACTCCACTTGACTAACAAAACATAAAACAAAATAACATCACCTAAGATCATTCCCTACAAAAGCAAATTAAATCCTGAGAACCCCGATCCCCACCTCCCAAAGAAAAATTAAGCAAATTCTTTTGGGCTCACCAATTACAATTTAAACACAGTCACAGTGCGAAAAAAGAATTTTGCTTCCTAACGAATGTGCTTGGAATGGAAGAACATCAAAGAGATGAATTTGCTTTTTATGCTTCTAGCATATATTGGTTGTGTGTAGGATGGACAACCATAGGTTCGTGCTCCTTAGATAAGTGATAGGAGGTGTTAGAGTAATTTGTTACCAATATGATTAAAATAAACCTCTTATGGGACTGGGGTGGTGGGAATTGAACCTTGGACCCCTTGATTATTAAAGATAGGCATTACCATCTCCTCTAGTTTTCAGTATTAAACATATGTTATAGTAATTAATATTTGAGATCCCTTATTTTTTGGGGTCCTGTGCTGTTGAACCCCTTGAATGGACCCAGAATCGACCCTGAATAGGAGGTATTTACCTATGTAAAAGTTGACGGTTGGTATTTGATTGATAGGGACTTTATAAAAACTTTTAGAGCCCAAGTCATAATTCAAAACAAATTAATCATCAGCCCCTTGCATATATATGGCCTGACCCAATAAGGCACTGGAAGGAAACATAGGTGGACAAGCCCCTTTCATTTCATTGACAAGCATGTCTAGGTTTATTACTATGCTTTGTGTCTTTTTTTTTTTTTTTGTGACAAAAATGTGATCATATGATTAACTTTGTAGTTTGACACTTCAATTTGAGCTTCTGATTTTTTTTTTTCTGATTGGATATCAACAAGTTGCTGTCATAATAGGCAGAAACCAACAATTTCTAATCAATGAATTTTTGCTAAGTTTGAAATCACCCTTAGAACGTTGTCTATACTTGGTAATCCATATGGGTATTATTGAAAAGACGACAGATAAGATGTTTTTAAAAGGAATAACTACTTTTATATATTTCACTGTGCATTCTAGTACATATAGGAAAAATATTTTCCAAGCCACTCAAAGATTCCAATTAAGGAATAGCTCAATTAATAGAGCAGAACCAAGCATTTTTAATTAATAACTTTTTATTTATTCTAATAAGTTAATTAATTAACTTATAAACTTTCTAATAGTGTGTTTGTGTACCCATAAATTAGAAGTAGAACACGTACGTTCTAAAGCCATAATTACGAAGAAGTACTAATTTGTTGCTGTGATCTTAACAAAAACATGCTATAATTATCCCAAACATATATACCTGAAGTTAACAACAACAAAACAATTTTATTTGATTCATTATTACATGTAATCTTAAATGGGAAGTACATGAATATCCCTTTATTCTAGTCCTTTTCCACAATAGAAGATTGAGTACTGACACCATAAAAGAAACAAACTGAATATACTAGTGCCTATTATTTGTAATCTGTTCCTGGGATTCTTTCTATTTAAGCTGAACCTTGGTGGCATAAGTATTTCCAGGCTGCCAGTTACTAGGTATGACAATCATGGGGTCCACCCAATCAGACATGCCACTCACCCTAAACCTCAACCGGATTTCGCCACTTGGTGGGTTAGGAAAGTCAAACACTGCTCCATAGTTCCTGTTAAGTGACTTCCATTGTCCCATCTGCACCATTGACATCATTCAAGGTAATCAATTATAGTCATATTATTTAATTTTTAAGATAGTCTATTATTTAAAAATATTAATTATACATGTTTTTATGATAAAATCGTATCTTTAATAAACTATTCTTACTGAAAATTAGAATTATAAGTTCATTTATATGGATAAGATGCTAATGGATAAGAATAAAAATAACTTATCATTTCTTGTACGAAGTTATATGAAAGAATCATTATGTAAGCTTGCATATGCAAAAAAAAAAAAAAAAAAAACTGTTTGTAGATTCAAATCCAACAGAACAAAAGCAACTAATTGAATAGCGGCACTCAAATAAGAGAGAAGATGTAGAATAGTAATAGATAAATAAATATTTTATCAACATCTTTTATTTTTTTTCTATCCATTATATCATAAATCTTATTATATTTATATTTTTTTCTTGGCCACTAGGTATTGGATAGCACTGTAGTGTCCATCAAATATTTTTCAAAGATATATATGTACTCTTTTATTTGTGCCTTTATTTTATAGAAATATTAAGCTATAATATTTTTTCATTTTTTAAACACACACACACACATATATATATAAACTTTATAAGCAATTTCAAATGTGATATAAATATACCTGATACAATTCAACAGCAGTGACGTCGTGTATTCCATTTACATTGAGAATGACCAAAGCAAAGTAACCAGGGTTGGTGCTAGTTTCCTTGATGTGGAACAAGACATTGCCGGTGTATGTGCATGGAACCCTTTTGTATTCAATATCCACTGTGCCATATTTCTTAAGCTCTTCAGATGAATATTCATCACGTCCCAATTTCAAGAAGGCGCGTGGGCTCATGACGAAGTCTGTTCTGTCTCCATAACCTTGGTCTGTTGCCACCAGGTATGCTCCATTCGTATCACATAATTCTGGTACTAGGCACCTTACCTGAATCATCATCATCATTTATATTTGATAAATTAATAATACATAATTAGTGTAAATATTAGGCAATTTTTTTTGTCTTTATTTCATATATTCTTAGAATATGAATTTTGAAAAATGACTTCTAAGGTGAAAGTTGTTTTTAACTTATATATTACATTTTGAGCATATCATTTATATAAATATTTTGTTTCATTGACGATGAAGCCTTGTTTTACTAGTTTTATTAATTAGAAACATTGAATTGATTGGTTATTGAAAAGAAATTAAGGAAAGAAAAGTAAGTACCTGATAACATGTTCCACAGCCAGCCCCATTCCTCCATAGATCAGACACCCCTGCGACTCTTCCATCATACCAATTCATCGCCCTTCCATATTCACCAAAGCCACAAGCTCCGGCTGAAATATAATACCAAATTGTTGTGTGATCAGCTGATGTGTCACAGTGCACACTTTGTATCGAAAATGTAAAAGGCATCTTATTAGAAGAGAAGCATGCTGCATGCATATTTAACAGTAACTTCTTTGTATATATTTTGCTAGAAAGAAAACAATGTATATTTAGTTTCAAAATCTTACTGTCACTAGTGAATTGAAGCATATATGCAGATGTACTTCCTTCCCCATCCCAAAACATGTATCCTACTTCCTTAGCTTGCAAACGACTATTGTGTTGTAAAAATACTAAAACATAGCCAACTAGTTTGGAGACATTATTAAATAGTTATCTGTGATCATAATCAATAATATGTATTTAAATTTTTTAATTTTCAAAATGAAATTAATAACATTAAATTATATGTCATGTAGAGATTAATTTATAATATAGTCACAATGGTCCAATTAGATAACCTAATAATTACTTTTTATTTTTGGATAGATAGGGGTACAAAAAAAGAAGGTAACTAAATAAATATAATAAGTGATGTATAGTGATAAAAACGAAAAAGAGGGATAAAAAGAAAATAAAGTAAAAACAATATATTACTACTAGAACTTATTGTGTTTGCTGTATAACCAACTTATTTTCACAAACACAAAAGATGGATATATACGTATCTAGAACTAGAATTAGATAGATAGATAGCTACTCATCCAAAAAGATAGATAGATAGGTACAAGAGGAGGCTCACGTACTTGGAGTCCCATAGCCATCAGAGGTACCATAAAAGGTTGCCCTGGATTTAGTATATTCTTGGCAGAAACACAGTGCAGGAAAGAGCATTATGACACAAACAAGGCCAAGTTGGTGCTTAAAACTAAGCTCCATGTCTAAATGACAAAATTAAATTATCAGGTGCGAAGAGTAGGGAATTAAGAAACGAATAAAGTATATGAAAATGAGATGAAAGAAGGCTTTATGAGATAGGAAACAAAGAGAGGGTCATGTATTTATAGTACAATTAACCTGAGGTCTAGATACATATAACAGCGTGATCTATAGGCCACTTTAATTTTTCTCCACCTTGGCGTCTATAGTATATAGTATATGCTGGAGGATTAGAATAATGATGTGTACATATATCATCGGTCAGAGTGGATCAACGAGAGATAATTAAATATCTTTATTGCATATAAAAAATTATTAGTTAGGCTTTGCAGTCCATTTTTATAATTTTTTAATGTATATTTTATTATTATTAGTTAGATTTATTTACTTTTTTTTTACTGGTTAATTAAGAGACATTAATAAATGAAAAATGGCACCTATCAAAATTTATGATTTTCAATTTTTTTTAAGGAAGATTTTCAATAAATATTTTGTTATTATATATGCCTAACTCGTTTAAACTGTTACATTTTAATGGGAAGATCGATTCATGCATGGTCCATGGACTTGCTGCTCCACTAGGTTCAGACTCTGGATAGAAATTTCTAATCAAAACGCGCAAACATACAGAAACTTTGTAATAAAATAATAATAATTTTTTAGATATGTAATGTAATAAATTATAATTACTACCCCACTTTCCCTTAATTTTTTTTTCTGGGCGTTGTTATTAAATTAAATATTTTAGGGTATAGAAATTCCCAGAAATATTTTTTGTTGCTGGTCCCGAAAATATTCTTAATAGCAAATTCTACATATTATTTATTTAACCTGAAGTAAAAATAATTATATAAAGTATCATTTATTTAACCTTGAAATAATGAAATTGTTTCTAAATAAACACAGGATTATGAGACTAATATGTATTTAGGGCCGATTCTGGGCCCATTCAAGGGATCCGACCGCACAGGGCCCCAAAAAATAAGGGGTCTCAAATATTAATTATTGTAACATATATTCAATACTGAAAACTAGAGGAGATGATAATGTTTATTTTTAATAATCAAGGGATCTAAGGTTCAATTTCCACCAACAATAATTTTTACCGACTGAGTCAGTATTTTTATTATTTAAATAAGTCATTTATTTTTAAATTGTCAATTGAGGACCCCATTTTCTAAAAAAGAAAAATATTAAAGAGGGCTCCGAGAAAGTTTTCCCCACCCCTGTCTGTATTTGATGTATAATGCAAATATTTGGGCATGTTTTAATTAAGTTTGGATGGTTGAAAATGATTTTGACTTCGTCATTTGTTTTTTTTTTCTATATATAACTTGCTCCTTTTTAATTCATAATTACTCTATGTGAGAGTGGAAGTATTGCCTCCTCCAGAACAGGACTATTTCATACCGAGTTAGGTAAATTTTATATTATACGCAATATCCTACTTGGTACCTTAAGAAAACAATATAATTGACCATGATATATCTACAGCACGTGGTTCTGATTGAAGGATGTGAGGTTGATTTTCCGATTGTCTAAAATTGATCGACGAAGATTGGACTAGTGGATAATCTTGAAGAATGAATGGAAAACAATACACTGATTCCCTTTATAATAGTGTACTACTATTTTGTAAAATTCTACTAAATCACCTGAGTGCACTCTTTATTAATGAAGCCGTAGATGCTGAAAAGAAAAATAGGTATATATATAAGGTAAACTATTAGTATTAATTAATTAGCCTTTGAACTAACCCACCACACTACACGTATTAGTATTTCGCGTTTATTATTTTGTTAAACCTGGTCCAATGCTATTAATCGTCAAAGTTTCGTTTGTTGGGTCAAAATGAAGATAAATGTTAGCGACAAACTTCACAACACTTTTTTTTATACTTTCTCTTATTCGGCCAAATTTTTGTGAAATTTATTTGTTAAATCTATGTCAGTTATGATACAAACATAATATTAAAGACTATATTGCTTACTGTGTTTGTATGCATCATATCAAAGCCTCATTATTTTATTATTTGAATAGCAGAATTTAAATTTGTAAGATTTTAAAATGACTATTGTATAATTGATTGTTTTTTTATGTACAAAAGTTAGTTTTGTTAGAAAAGCAAGTGAAAGAGATTCAAATCTATTATCTTTTTCTCTTTCTTTTTTCTCCATCTTTAATTTTTTTTTAACAATCAAATTAACCTCATATATATATATATATATG
>PYAF01004847.1:710468-725356 GCA_007407185.1 Glycine tomentella | reverse complement strand
ATACATCACTGAACATGAGGATTAACTAATGTGAGATTTTTGGATTTGAGTATCAATGTATAACTGCGTTATATACTCATAGATATTTGAACTTGAAGATAAAATTTAAATAACAAATTAAAGCATCAAATAATAAAAATAGATTAAATATAAATAGATAAATGATCAGAACGTACACGCGACTACGGTTGATTATTTCTTTTTATTACACCTACGGTTGATTATTATGCAAGGTTCCACACACACGAAATTATCTAACGGGCAAATTTAATTGGTTGTAATAACCCACAGATTCATTCATTTGAACGAACTGATCAACAAATTGCAATCGCTTGGGATAAGGTCAAATAGAATCATCTAATTTTATAAAACGTATAAACACTACTACAATAAAATTGACTTATACTTACAAATAAAATGTGTCACGATAAATCAATAATATATAGATAAAAGTATAATTGACATTTACTTACGGACATTTTTCTATCAACTTTGAGGGGTCGTATTAACGATTGTTAGTTTATATGTACAAGTTTTATTTACGGATATATATTTACCTATGATTATATTTGTATGTCACTATAGGTAGTACTTACAATTTATTATAGATGTAGGTAAAAGTTATTAACATATAACTACAACCTCTAATATAAGTAAAAGTCATTAACATATATTTACAATTTCAAATGTCTGTAGGCAAAAGTCATTAACTTATATCTACAACTTTCAACCGTAGGTAAAAATTAATAACTTATACCTACAATCTCCAACCGTAGGTAAAAGTTATATAATTGAAATAAAATTTTATAGCTACACTTTCTATTGCAATCTATTTAGATTTTTTTTCCCCAACTTAGCTTGCACCAAACAATATTTAAATTTTAAATTGTTATTATTCTACTGCAACTTATTCAGATTTTTTTGTTTACAAATTAGCTTGCACCAAACAATATTTAAAATTTTACTATGGTGAAAGATAAAATTTATAAACAAAACCAAAACAATGTCCTTAGATTTAATGTGATTCTAAAAATAGTTTTATATACCTTTCAAAGGTCTAGAAATTCAAATCATAAGTATTAAATGTAACTATTAACATGTGAATAATCATTTAGTCAACAGTCCACTAAGGGGAGAGTGAGAGAAATCAATAAGAACATATTGAAATCTTTTGCACCTACAATACTACGTTAAAAGTAAACTTAATAGTTAACAAACAACAACTTTATATATTATCCTCCCTCCATCCTTCTTTTCTCAATTATTTTTAACATTTCCCCCCGCCTGAGAAGCAAGTTTAGGTGCTTACTCTTTGAACATCTGTTTTTCTTCCCAATTGGACATATTCTCCAGGTTCACCTGTTAAAATGTCACAAAAATTACAATATCGGATATATTTTATGTAATTATGACAATCATATAAGTTAGGACTCCAATATATGAATGAAAAAGGTTTATCTACAGTTTATTTTAAAGACAAAAATATCATCAAACTGGCTAAGTCCAACGGGCTTTCAGGCAAGAAAAAATGTTACTTAATTATTATGAAAATCTGGTTTCTTGATGAAACAAGATAAATAGTTTGTGTGAAGAATACAGAGAAAATATTTTTCCAGATAATGTAAAGAAACCACAAACTTAATTTTTACAAGAACGAACAGATGACCACCAAGGAAGAAGAAACATCATACATTTTTTTTGACATAAAACACCATAATGTTTAGACTGCATAATGTAGAAAGTTTGGTCGTTTGGTTTTGTAATATTCATAACGTCACTCACAAAGGGATGACAAGACGCTTAGTTCATAAGATATAAAAGCTAAATTAGCTAGTTATTAAATTCAGACACGCCAAAAATGCAGGATGCTTTTTACTTAAACACAAGACCTTTCTAGCTTTACCACTTAATGATAAGCTTTGTTAAATTGATACCACAAACATTAAAGTTGAGAGTCTTATGAGGAACAAGCTTTACCACTTAATGATAAGCTTTGTTAAATTGATACCACAAACATTAAAGTTGAGAGTCTTATGAGGAACACCTAAAATTCAGAAAATGATTAAGTATTATACTAGACCTGAATCAATTCAACCATGTCAGTAACATAGTCCTCAAGGATGCCTTTCCAACTAAGAAAATTCGAATTTCATAGCATTTAATATAAGCAGGCCTACATATGGGAGACCAATTAGTCAGTCAAACATGGTTGCTAGACCAATTATTAGACCATTTGGGATATACATTAATTATGAAATTACACTTAATTAAACTTTATGTATAATTAATTAAGTGCAATTTCAATCTCATGTAAAGTAATTTATTTAGGAAGTGTTCAAATATGTTAAACCTAAAATGAACACACATGAGACAGATTCGATCACCTTGAAGATGCCAGGAAAATTGCCAAAGTAATAAGATAATAAATTAATAAATAAAGACTGCATATAACGAAACCAAAGGGGCAAGTAATAAGATAATCTGACAGTGTCCTGACAAATGTGAAACTGTGGATAAACTTAATTATTTCGTGTGTGAAGAAGACTCTTCTCCGATTCTTAGGCGTAATAATAACAGTAATAGTAAGAAGATTTCATTTATAAATTAAAAAACCCAAACAATTGGAAATATCATTCTAGGAATCAATTACAATTTCAAATCCAAACGAACACACATTGAAACAATGATAAATCAACTGAAATATAAAAGCAAATCAAGTAAGGAGGGGGGAGAATCTTACCTCGATCTTTCAGTCACATCTTCTTCTCACCTTGTTTCTGTGAACAAAACAAAAAAAAAGTCTAACTTTAAAAAAAAAAGTCTCAAAGATGCCATGGAAGAAACAAAGAGATTTCCTAAATGAAAACGAAGAAGGCGTGAAACAAGGTGGAGAAATTGAGAGCATGCAAGTTATGAAACATTGTTACCTCCATGGAAGGAAAACCTAAGGAGTGAGAAAGAATTGTAGAGAGAGAGAAGTTAGTAAAGTTTTCTTACTTTTCTATGGTACGGGGTGTGGGTGCACGCAAAGTGAAAGAGATTTATCTTTTTTTCTTTATGTTACTTTTTACTTTTTGGAAGAAAGCAATTAAATGTTAATAATTACTTTAAGCCTAAGGACATTAATTAAAAATACTTTTTTATTAAAGAATATTATTATTTTATTACTTCATTTTAATTTTAAAAACTATGTAACTATTTTTACTCGACTATTTGTAGTAATTATATACTACTATCATAGTTTTAGGAGTATTACTAATTATTAATTAACATCACTTTTGCAAAGAAAAATAGCTAGTGAGTGAAAAAGATAAAATATTCCCCCATTTTTAATTCTACGTGTCCCCTGCTAGAGTCATGCTTTTTTGCTTTTCAGATTCTTATAATCATAATATTTAGTTAATTCCTTTTAATCTTAATAAATAATCAGTCAATTTAAAACATCATAATCTAGACATGACTGAATTCATTTTAGTTAAGATTATTAATCATAATAAAACCACTTATAAGAAAGAAACCTATGCATAATTTTTACTCTAAAATTTAATCAATATTTATTAATTTTTATGATAAGAATCTTATAAATTAGTTAAATAATTATTTTAAATTTAGTTAAAAAAATATATTTTATATTTTATATTTGGTGGTGTATAATTATTTTAGTTTTATCTATACCAAATAAATTATAGGTATAAAACTTCGAAGTTATACCTACCCCAACCAAATGTAAGTACAAGTTTAAGAAGTTTCATCTATATGGTGTAGTCATAGGTATATGTTTTTTTAGAATTTTTCCTATACTAGGTTTTTGTAGGTGATAATCATTGAGTTTTACCTATACTAATCAACCATAAACACAAATTTTTTGAAGTTCTACATACATAAAATAGTTGTAGGTAGAAGTCATTTTTAGTTTTAATGAATTTACCTACACAAAATAATGATAGGTATAAATTGTTAAGTTTTACCTACATTAATTAATTATAGGTAGAAATATTTTTTAGTTTTAACTACACTAATTTATGTATGTAGGTAAAAGAAGTTCGTAAACATAGGTGATTTTTCTTGTAGTGCAGTCGATGATGATAATAATAATGTCAACAAGACAAGTAATTATTATTATTATTTAAACATAGAAGAAGGGCAGTGTTTGGAAAGGGTTTCCAAATCTTTGTTTCAGATTTTAAAAGCTATTTTTATTTAATAATAATATTTTAAAAATAATAACCACTTGATAACTCATAATTCTCCCTCTACCTGTAAAAAGTTTGTTTACAATTTTTATAAAAAAAATTGAAAGATAAATTTAAATAATAATAATATTAACTTAATAACTTATTTTTAGTTTTCTTACTATTTTTTTTTAAAAATTCGGTTTATCTTAAATGTTAAGTAAATGTTGGATCCCTTATTTATGTGCAAGTGTGTTGTCACTTTGGCAAATTTGCTTAATGTTAGACAATTTTCACAAAATTACTAAGCTAACAAATAACACAAAAGCCATAAAAACATTAAACTTTTAATTGGTGTTTTGGAACTTAAAACCAGAACATGTAACGAAATGCAATAAAAATGATATTTGTATGGTCTTTTAATTAGAATGACGTTCAAAATAACAATTTTTTCAAATAACAAAGATATTGTACGATTAAACTTCATCAAACTTTACTCTCTTCTTACTTGAATGCATAATACATATATTTATTATGAATCAATGTTAAAATCAGCCAATAAATATTTTCTGAACTTTAATTATTTTCCCTAGTGTGAAAAAAGTCTTAATTCCGTTATTAAATTCTAATTCCTCAAAACTTAATAAATGAACTGACTTTTAAATCTAATGACTCAAGATAATTGTTGAACTAAACTTCATTTCTAGACACAAAATCTATTTGGTATTTTCTTCAGTTCAAGACTTTGAAAGTATTTTTCACAACAATCATGTCCTAAAAAATATCATGATTAGCTCATTCCACAACAAATATTAAGTAAAAAACAAATACTAACATTAATACACTGAATATATATATATATATATATATATATATATATATATTCAATGATATACGAGTATAACTTTGATTACATCTAACCCAACAATGGACAAAACTAGTTACTCATATAGTCATGAGTAGCATAAAATACACGGAGGAAATAAGAAGATATATGAAGAATGAAATCCAAAGGAAATTTTCTCTCTCAATGGATCAGTAATTTCGTGCCAAATAAAGTAATTATTTTCCCAAATGACAATCAAGTCATATTTATACAAGAGTAAAATTTCTATTTTTAGTGAATTGTATTTTAAACTCGAAATTTTTACTTATTAGCTAAAATGCAAAATAACGTAAGTGCAAAAATAGAATCTAGCTTGGCTCTCAAATTTAGCTCAAGCACGCAGAGATCTTTCTGCTTCGTGCCAAAATTTAGCTTAAGCTCTATTTGTTAGCTTAGTTGCACCGAAATTCGCCTTTTCTTCAAAATGGCTCTAAAGCTTTTCCACTTTCTACTACACTTCTACAAAAAGTAGACAAAAAATATAAGATGCAACCTAAGAAATTAAATATCTAAACTTAACATTTAATATTCATAAAATTAAAATAAAATGAGTAAAACATCACTGTAAAAATTAAGTATTTAAAATGATTAATATAATACTCAATGTGTTGTGATTTTGGAAGCTTGGTTTGATTTTAACATGTAAGATTAATTGATTTTCACATATGATTAATCTTTTCTTCTTATACTGAGACAAATTATTCAATTCGACACCATTGTTTTTGATAGGTTGAAGCAGGATCAACATGTTAAAATCTTTTTAATTATTGAATTTTTGTGATGATTTATTAATATTTTACTAATTTTAATTATTTTATATTGGCACATATTATTTGCTTGGTTAATTTGCATTGGTATGGCAGTTTGACTTTTTTTTTTCTTTGGTTAACTATTTGAGTGCCCTTAACAAAATTATTTTTTGAATAATTTGGTGCCATTTACCCTTTTTTCTTTTTGAATAATTTAGCTAAACTTCCCTTTATTGGAGTTGGATGTAATGTAACTAACTTCCATATACCCGCTATGACTTTTGAATATACAATGTTTATGCTTCAATATGCAATACTCTATTCTATGTTTTATGTTTATGTATGGTTTGAATAATCCATAGGTTATTTTGATTTGTGGTTGAAAAACACTCTTTAAATCTTGAACTGAAGTACGGTAGCTAATAAACATTGTTACTACTTGTTAGGAATAGGATTTGGTTTATTAGTCATCTTAAGATCATGCGTTTTTCTTAAGGCATTTTTCTTGATGAAGAAATTTAGCCTCTCTCCACCTAGGCATTAGGATTTGAGTAAAATTGTGGATTGATATGTCTTTTGAAGTATAAATGTGATTAAAGTTCTTGAGATACATGGTAAAAAGGTTTCATGAAGTTGAATTGTGTAATGTCCCGTATGCATCCAGTTCATTAACATTGAGTTATGGTCGTTAAGCGCAACAATTATCACAAATAATCAAAATGGAAGCAGTAAACAAAATGACGTCATCAAACGTCATTAACAACATCAACTGTACATCATATATGGTGAATTTTCATAATATACAGTGTATATATATATATATATATATCACAACTGTACATATCCCTCAATGGGTACAAAATCATAGGCATAAAACAAAAGTAGAGCCAACATGCTCTCCAACACTATGCCTAAGGTTCTCATAACTATTCCTGTTCGGGCCTCTTGCCCTAAGACCTATCAGCCGCTTCTTGAGTATCACCTGCAAAACATAATCCCCAACAGAGGTGAGATAACAATCTCAATAAACTCAGGATCCTTGGAGGTCTTTCCTCCCCCTAGTTCACTTCCATGCATATAATATCAAAATTGGCATTTCAAATTAGCCATCACATCTCTCAAGCCATACTACCACATATACATATGTCTTAAGGGTTCATCATCATCTTTTTATAAAACATATCATCATCATTTAGTCATCACACTATTAACACATCGCATGTACATGGCATATATATATATATATATATATATATATATATATTTATTTATTTATTTATCATTTATTAATGCCTGAGGAAACTGCATCCATCTATGTGGGCACTTTTCTCATCAAGACTTCCTATCCTTGCCTGAGGAAGCTACATCCATCTATATGGGCACATCTCTCATCAGGACTTTCTATCATTTGCTTGAGGAAGCTACATCCATCTATATGGGCACATTTCTCATCAGGACTTACCCATACATACATATATATACATATATTCTATTCTATTCTAGTGACCAGAGAAATCTTATCAATCAAAACACATAGCCTCAATCCATGTATATCAAGTACATGTTTTCAATAAATCATAGTAACACACAATTTCAATATACATGCATCAAATCATACAATAACCATCACTTCCTCTGGAGTATGGTGGAACACAATCAAGGGAAACACTCTTAAGAACAAAAAGCTTACCTGCTCTCAGCGCTACACCGGCTCTCCCGGCTTCGTGGTCACAACCACCAGCAATATCGGTATCACGTCCTACACAAGCCATACAAACAATCAATCAATAACGGTCCTCAACCGTTAGAATGAAAGGAAATGTTTTTCCTTTCCATTACAACCTCTCTGCTCTCTATCTTAGGGTTATTAGAGCTAATCACCTTATAGGCGATTCACAGACCCTCAACAGGATCTATCTTGGCCCAACCAAGATCGTAGAGTCTCCCTAGACTCTGCATAAACTAGTTCAAGGCATTCAGTTACTTAACCACTCTATATCTCAAGAATAACCAAGTCATTCAAAACAATTAATCCAATGCCTAATTACCTTCTATAGGGTCTCCTGAACACTTTTAGTAAAAACACATATGCTCATACATGTCATGATACCCTCCATTTGACTAACATTCTTCCTACTCATACATATCTCAGAGTCAAAATCAAACTTTATCAATAGACATGATTCAAAGCTCAGTATTCATCAGAACAACCCCCTAAGCATACTTTTCTAAAGAATCCAAGCCTAATTCTAGCCCTAACACAATTGGATTACTATTCATCCTAATAACAATTTCACAAATCAATCGGTAAAACTTGAGTTTCTTACTTCTAAACAGTCAAGGAAGGCTAGAGGATCACTTATCTAAGCTTTAGCGTCCTTGAATCACCTTCTTTCCCTTCCAAAACTCAGCTTTGAGAAATTTCCTAGAGAACTGGATCTTTCTGATTGATAGTTTTTAGAAAAAAATGATGAATGATTCTAGCTCATAGGATGATTTCCTACAAGTTTCATTTTGAAAGGGAAGTGTTTTGATGAAGTTTGGTGAAGATATGGAGCTTTCCAAGCTCTTTAATGGTGGAAACGGAGTAGGGAGGAAGAAGATGGTTGTTTTTGGCCCCAAAAACGCGTAAATGACCTTTTATAGTGACCCAGATCGTGCCCTGGCACTGATCGCGGCAAATTCCAGAGAAAATATGTTTTCTGGAGCACGTCTGGCGCTATCCATGCCAGAATCCGGAGAAAACATGTTTTCAGGGGCATTTCTAGCGCTAACCGTGCCACATTTGGCGCTATCAGCGTCAGAACCATTTTCGTCGCTAACGGCGCAAATTTTTATTTTTATTTTAACTTTTTTTAGAAATCAAGGTTATTATAAATTGTGATGTTTTATGTTATCTTATTAAACCAAAATTTTCTAAGTGTTCGCTAAAATTATCAAAACAAAAGTCCCATCACTTATTTAGTTTAATTGTTGTTTAATTCACACTCATATATCATTTATATTTTTGTCATTCAATTCAAATCAATTATGGTTTCTAATAGTTTAGAGAGTGAAAAGCATGATTTTAATTAAGTATTACACAAGTCTCTTGAAAGACGATATGCCCTACATATCACTTTGCTACTCATGTAATTTTATACGTTCTCATTGGCATAATAGCCACCATAATTCATACTCATTTGAAGGCGAGGGCTCTTGCTTTCCCTTGTTCTTTCTTATTATTGTAACTGACTTTTTCTTTCTCTTAATTTAATTTGTTCACAAATAAAAACATGCTACAACAATTTCGCAATTCAATTTTGTAAAGAAATAGATATACTAGAATGGATTCTTATTGTAATTCCATGAGTGATAAATAACATGAGGAGATGGATTATATTTTTCTATTATTGCACTACAAAAGCATGTTACAATGTGGCTCTTAAAATGGGCAATTCCTTATGAAATTGCTATCTTTGAGTGACGAGTGACTAAAAAATTGTGGTTTCTTAGGGAACCATTGTTAAAAGGCCCCTCCTTCTTAAGTCGTTGATACTTCAAAAAAACAGCAATTCTATAGGAAACTCGTTAAAAGGCCTCTCTTTTAAGTCATCGATACTGCTATTAAAAGGCTATTTTTCAGAACATGTTTAAACAAGTCATGGATCATAAACACAAGCCTAATTAATCTTGAGGGAGCGACCAATATCAAAGGGTGATAAGCTTTGATCAATTTCAATCCTTCACCATTTGAATCCTCTCCAACACCGATTGGCGTTTGGATCCTAATCAAACAATAATAATGTGATGCATTATAACAAAAAATTATGTTAGTATTATATATATATATATATATATATATATATATATCTATATATATATATATATCATCGTTATATCTTACTCTTTACATAGTAATATATACATCGTATTAGCAATGTTTATATGAATAGTTCAATTTAAGTTAAAATAATATATACCTCTGGACACGAATCAATTGACTATTTTTTTTAGTATTTGAGTCTCGTTTTTGTAGTGGTACATGTCCTATCCAAAATAAATCAGAAGAGGCGTATCCATATAAGCAAGTACAATTTATTCTTTTTTGGTAGTGGGAGACAAAACAAGTACAAGTTATTGACAAAGTAAATTAAATAAGCAACTAAATAGGAATAAATTATAAATGGGGTGTATTCCTTTATCAATTACCCACTAAATAACCCCTAACCTTTTTCACATACCCAATATTTGACTATCCTTCTTCATAATTTGGATCGGGTACTACCTCAGATACTCGAATGATCACTTTTGAGAGCTTCGGAGGCGATAATGTACTTCATGTTGCTCCCGGTGTAAGAACTGTTATGTGGTCAAGGTCATTTTGTCACAATATGCTTAACTTTATTCTGATTACTCCTCAGTTCTTTGTCATTGCCAAATTGTTAGGCTTTTTTGGATACAGAGTGAGACGTTATTCCCAGTGTTTCCAGACCGTGAGAAAGTAATGTCATCCGTCGGATATATTAATTTTTAAATCAATAATTAATATTTTTCTACTTTTTAATTTTTCTTTTCTCTTTTCCTTCCTTCGTCTCTGGGTTTACCCCATCTTCCTGTTACTCAGACACTTGTCGCCTCCCAACCACAACTCTCGGGTCAGAATTCCACCGCAAGTTTTTTTTCATCTAAATTTTAGATGGGGTTAGCGATAAATTTCAATATCAACATCATTTTTAATCTAAATTGATTATGATGGATGATATATGAACTGAATAAATAAATACGAAAAGATTGTTTAAAAAAAAAAGAGGTGAAAGAGAGAGAAGAAAAAGAAAAAAAATAGCAATAAACTTATTTGAAAAAAATGCAATAGCATTTTTAAAATTAACTCATTGAATTTCTTTTTTTTTTTTGGGGGGTAAAGAACTAATTGAGTTTCTAAATCAGTTCTTGTTTGTTCCTTAAAAAAAAAAATCAGTTCTCGTATATTTTTCTAAAATTAATCGTTTTCTTTAGAGGCTCTAAAATTAATCGTTTATAACACAATATCAATGCAGAAAATTATGCTCAGATTCTCATATGTTCTCCATTGCCCTGGATCCCCTCTAATGCTCCATTTTCGGTCTGTTCTTCTCCTTCTAGCAGGTCCCCTCGATTTCTTGTTCTTTGTCCACCTAGCTGCTTATACAATGAATTTTGTTTACACCTTTTTTACTTAGAAACAATAATTTCCAGTCCGCAAAATTTGAAATAGAACTGTTGCTCGATCAGTGCAAAGAACAGTAGAACACGATTTCGATTTCGATTTTGACAACAGAAAATGGGTTCAACAGAAAAAATGTGAGGACCAAAAAGAAGAAGAAGAAACATGCCCAGAAGAAAAGGGAGTTTTTCCTTTTCAAATTCATGTAACCTTGATCAAGATGGAAACTTGCCTTTACTGTTATATCAATGTAGGAAAAGGGCACCATATTTATTTTATTCAAATTCATGTAATCTAAGATGGAAAGTACACGAATCCCCATTATTCTAGTCTCCAACAAAAGAGACACACAACAGTACACAGTACACACGCATTCTTAGAGTGACACTAAACAGAAACAAATTGAATACTAGTGCCTATCTATTTCTAATCCGTTCAAGGGATCTCAAAGTGCTTTTTTCCTTCCTAATTAAGCTGAACATTGGTGTCATATGTTGCTCCGGCCTTCCAATCAGCAGATATAGCATTCTTGGACTGCACCCAGTAAAGCCCTGCACTGCCACTCACTTGGAACCTCAAGTAGATCTCACCGTTTGGTGGGTTGCTATAGTCAAACATTGCCCCAAATGCCCTGCGCATTGGCTTCCATTCTTGGCAATCTTGCTGCACAGTTCAGAACATTTCATGAATCAAACTTTGTATTACATTGAGAGACAAAGTAAAAATGAACTAATCTTTTAGTGCCTGTTTGGCTTTGATAATCCAAATGTTAAAATACTGGTTAACATATTTTAAGTAAATGTTTATATATCATATCGAGAAATTGATTTTGGTTCAGAATTAATCGAGTTGAAATAACTTTTTTTTTGTTGAATCCATATCATTCGATCGAGAGTAAAAAAATTAATTTTTAAAGTACTGATATTCATTTAAAGAATAAATCTCTCTTAACTTATAAAAATGTTTATGTATCTAATTACATATTAAAAAATAATTTTAAAAAGTTTTCACATTGGATAAGTTTTACTATTAACTTTTTTAAAAATTTAAAACATCACACATAAATAAACCGATTGGTCTGTCTCAGCAAATGTACAAAGTGGGCCGCTGTTTGACAGACCCTCTTCTTCCCATTGGGGTTGGGTTGACCCAGAAGTAAAGTAAGAAGGAATGGAACCACTGCAGAGTCGTCCGCAGTTCACACTTGGGCAAAGACGACTGAGTTTGGAAGCGGAACACGAACCGATTTCCACTATTCCGGGTTCTTATTGAGCATAATGAAATCAAGGTTTATTAGAAAGTCAGCAAAGTTTCTATGGTGTTCTACCTTTGTGTAGTCTCGGTACACATAAATAAATAATTTCACTTCAATATCAATTTTAATCACCGTTAATTCTATTCAAAAATCAATTTTGAAAAAGCTCACAAAAACATACACTTAAAGCCAATTTTGCATGACCAAGTTTATATATTTCAATGATTCAATCTAATAATTCAGAAATTTTTCTGCAAAGAATTGCATGCATATAAGTGCAATAACCAACCAAACATAAGTATACCTGAAACAACTCAACAGCAGTGACATCGTATGTTCCATCTACATAGAGAACCACAACAGCAAAGTAGTCAGGGTTTTTGCTGTGTTCATGGACCTTAAACACCACGTTATAGCCAGTGTATCTGCAGGGGACCCTTCTGTATTCAATATCCACTACACCGTATTTGAACAACTCTGCAGATGCATCCGCGTTGCGTCCCAATTTCGAGTAGGCGCGTGGACTCATTATGAAGTCTGTTCTGTCTCCCTCACCATAGTCTGTTACCACCACGTATGCTCCATTTTCATCACAGTATTGTGGTATTTTGCACCTTGCCTGAATTATCATCATCGTTTATTACTAGCCATTTTCTTTTCAAATAAATAAATATTTCGTTTTATGGACGATGAAGCTTTTCAGCTAAATTATATTTTTCGTCCTCAAAAATATAAAAATGATCAAAATTCCTATTAAAATATTTTTAATATTTTTTGTCTTCTTAAGATTGAAACATGTCAATTTTAGGATTGAAACAAGATTTATATACTTAAACTGTAATTTTTTGCATCAGTTATATATATAACTGATATAGAAAACATCATATTAAAACAAAAATATATTAAAAATTTTATAAAAATGAATTTCAATTATTTTTATATTTATGAAGATTAAAAAATATATATTTTAATATTTCTTATACTAAGGACTACTAGAAAAATTGAATATTGAAAAGGGAAAGAAAATTACCTGATAGCATGCACCACAACCACTTCCATTCCTCCATAGCCTAGACACTCCTGCCACACTTCCATCATTCACAGTCCTTCCATAGTCGCCAAAGCCACAAGCTCCTCCTGAAACATATTTTATTTGTGGTGTCATGCTAATAATGATTTTTTATACAAATACCATAGAAGTATTCTTGAAATACGTGTCTACAAAACTAAAAACGGAAAGATTTTTTTAAAAAAACTATAAATGTTAAATATATTGTCAATTATTTAATGTTGAAATAATGGGGCATAGTTGCAAAAGGTAGTATAATGTCACACTACCATATAGTGCACATTTTTTAATTACTTCTAAAAAGCATGCCCAGGAAGTACCATGCATCAACAGAGTAAATTTTCTAAATTTATTTTTGGTTAAAAAATATCAAGATCATTATTGAAACATGCAAACATGGGTGTATATCCTAAATTCCTAGTCAGCAAACAAATGTGTTTGGTACAAACAATTAATATGTACTAGCACATTCCATAGTTAGTTAGAAAAAGGCTCATACTTGGATTCCCATAGCAATCAGGGCTACCATAATATGTTGCTCTGGAGTCAGTAAAAGAGTCCTGAGAGCTACACAATGCAGGTAAAAGAAGTATAGCCCAAGCAAGGCCAAGTTGGTGCTTAAAACTAAGTTCCATGTCCAAATGATAAATTCTCTCTCAAGGGTGAAGAGTAGGAAAGAAAATGCAGCAAGTGATTAGTAGTGACCAATGTAATGAAGTTATGAGTGTGTAATGATAGAATGCTTTGTGAGATAGGAAGCAGAGATTGGGGTCATATTTATAGTAATGGACTAAGGTCTAGATAGTACAGGTGTTAGTCCACTTTTTTCTCCCACTTGAGGACTATGGATTGGGATAATGATGTGTACATTTTAGACCCTAGCTAGCAATATTGAATAATCACCAGGGTCCTTCCTATGAACTGATTTATCGCTACATATTATTAATATTACAATGCTAAAATGCCTAACTTGGTTCTATCGTGAGAAACAGTATTCTGGGAAGGTCCATGCACTTGCAGCTCCAGTCAAAGTTCAGAAATTTTATCCAAGGGGGGCGCGCGCGAGGATATATACCATTGTTTTTTAAAATAGACCCCATCGTTAAACTAGTCAATTTTCTAAACCGGAAACTAAAGTACTAAACCAGAAACTAATCATAAGTTCAAAATAGTTTAAACCAGAAGCTAAACCGGTTTAGGCGGTTCATCAATTTTCTATTGGACTAACCAGTTTTATATAATAAAAAAAACATATTTCTTTCTTCTCTAATTATAAGATATTGTTAACTAATTCAGGTATATTAATTTTAAAAAATCAATTATCTATTAATTATATTTTAAAAATTATCTATCAATTTTAAAAATTAAAAAATTAAACTTATAATTAAACTTATCATTATGCTTTTTCATTATGCTTAAAAAATCAATTATCTATCAATTATATTTTACATTGTTAGTAATGAAGACAAAAGAAAAGTATGATAACATGTAATAATGTGATAAAAATGATAAAAAGAGGAAGGTAAAAACTCATAATTATTTTTAAAATATTAATTTTTATATCTTCTTTAT
>PYAF01004847.1:691170-710368 GCA_007407185.1 Glycine tomentella | reverse complement strand
TCTAATTTATTATTTAGGTTTAATTTGGTCCTTTAATTTTTTCGGAGTTTAATTTGATTTTCTAATTTTTAAAACCGATTGAATTTGATTTTCTAATTTTTTTTCTTTTCAATTTGATCATCTAATTTTTAAAAATAATTCATTTTTTTGGAAGGAAATATGTATTTTGTAGTAGTTTAAAATCTATTAGTGATGATTTTGAATCACAAAATGTAATTTCTTATCATTTAGATTAAAGGATCAAATTGAATTGGCTTTAAAAATTAGAAAACCAAATTCAATCCCAAAAAAAATTAAAAGATCAAATTGAATTGGTTATAAAAATTAGAAAATCAAATTCAATCCCAAAAAATTAAAAGACGAAATTGAACCTAAATAATAAATTAGAGAATAAAATTAATTTAACCTTATTGTTTTTTCTTTTACAAAAATTTAACATTATTGTTATTCTTCCTGTTTTTGGAATTGTTTACTGGTTCTGAATACTAGATTTTACGATAGAGTGCATTTTTCTGCCATTTTGTGCTTGATGTATAACTCAAAATTTAAGACATGGTTTCAGTTGGATCTACCTTTGATTGAAAATTACTTTTACTTTTCCATTTATTTTCCAACTTCGTCCTATCTGTTACTTGGTGAGACTGTGAAAGTACAAAAACACCAACCATGTACCCTGAGGAGAGGGTATACATCAAATCTTCAGCTATGTTCGCATCTCTACAGCATTAAGTTGTCTGAATGATATGAGACTCATTTTCCAGTTGATTAGAAACTGAAAAGACAAAGATATGACATATGGATAACACACACTAAGGTATAGTTTTGACTTTTGAGGATTCTCCTGTTAAAATGTGGTATATTCTTCCGGTTTTTCGAACTGTTTTCTTTTCCGATTCTGAATTGCACCACGGAGTCATTTTTTCAAATATAACTAGTACAAAGGTTAAAATTGTAAGATTTAATGATGAAGATATACTTGAGAGACTTTAATTTACAGCATCAAACAATCAAACTAGTTTGAATATAATAATCATATAAATAAATAGATGAAGAAACGTATAGACAACTAGAGTGATTATTGTTCAAGATTCCATACGCATGCACCTAAATCTCTAGCAGCCACGTTGGTCGTAACGCACCCACAGATTCATTATTTGGCACGCTATGAAATCGACAAATTGTAATTGAATTACTCGGGGCTCGTTCAGGTCAAAATAAATCATTTTAAAGTGTATAAAAAGTTATAATAGTGATACTAATAATAATAGGTCCCTTTAATTCCTTTGTGCCTGCCGCCAAGTTATTAGTGATTTTATGGTTGCCAAGTAGAAACGAGAACTGCAAACGCATCCCCTCGAGAATAGTAATTAGTAGTGTTAATCTGAGTTGGCCCTCTCTCCTTTGTGAAGTTAAATTACAACGGCTTCAATTGATCTTCTACCATAGTTTGCATTGTTATTGTTACGGATAAATAATAGGGTCTAATGTTTAGGCTCATTAAAAGATCGTGGTAAAATACTTACTTTATCAACTACGAAGATCATGATATCAAAGCAGTTAGAAATCCCGGTCGTGATTCTCTGACACATTTAATAACTAGTAAAGAGGTATGTGTGATATAAATATGAGATGGTTGTACACGAAAAAGGTACACACAATATTCTTGCTCTCTCTTTTCATTCTGTACACACACCTCACGCTATTGATTGAGTATAACTTTGTGTATAGTGATCATCTTTGAAAGATATTTTATTCCCTATAAATACCTTGAGGGAGAGTTTGATCCAATATAAAATTACCAACAAACTAGCTGAACATTTGTGTTCTTAAATAACAGAAGAGTTATAAATATGCATATATCTAAATGTTAATAAAAATTAAAATAAAATAAAATAGTAGTGTTAGGTTTTTTTTTTTTTTAATGAAGAACATTAATGTTAGATTTATTTTTCTTTATATAAACATTAATGGGCAAGTGTAAGCCATTGTGAAGGAGGCAACCAATCACCCACAATCTAATGGAGTAGGTGCTTCTTAAGTCCAGCCATCCATGTGGTGGCTCCATCCTTATTACACGAAGCTGCCAAGAAAGATGATGCTGAACACGCAGTTGTCTTACAATATAGTGCTTTGAATAATTTAAATTTTTTTGTTACACCCACAATTGTTTGAATGATAGAACTTCCCTTCTTTTTTTTTTTATCTTTTGTTTGTTTTATGTGATAAGTACCCCACGGGTCAAAAAAGAACTACACACGGGATATAAAAAATGGAGAATAAAATGAGAATACGCGATATTTTTAGGAATTGAATAAAAAATAGCAATATTATATATTACTGGATCATTGATTTCACGCTTTGATGGTTAATAAAAGAAAACTTAATGCAAAATAAGATATTTATTTATTTATATTTTATATGATTTTTACCACTCAATTAAAATCGACTGTATCTACCGTTGACCATGTGAATTAACAAACACTGAAATACTCCACTTAACCAGTGATCTCCAGTCCTGAATATATAACTTATTAAATATTTTTAGAAAAAAAATAGTATTATTTTGTCACTCAAAGTAAATCATATCTAACTTAAGATAGTTTCTTGTAAAAGATACTTGTGACTTAAAAAAAATCTAAACTTTTACACATCCACACTCTGATCTTACCATCTCATGTTAGCAAGGTGACGTAAAGAAGGATGCACAAGAAGCCTTAAATGGCCATTAAGTTTTTCAAAAAAAAAAAAAACTTATTTTCACATATTTCACATATTATTCACTAATGTTTTTTAGTTCGTACGAATACTAAATTAAACAACACTAGCCTACACTGGACCAATATCAATATGCATTCTCATACAATATTCTATTAGCTAAATTTAAGTAAAATGTTTATTAAATTAATTTAATACTTAATATACCGACTGGAATAAAATACATCTCTTAAAAGCTACACCCACATCTTCCCACATGTTCACAAATTCCTTACTGTTTAAAATTTGACAATTTGTGATACTGTTTTTCAAATTTGCTAAACATTGCCATTAATGGTATGAGTTTCGTTCAACTAATACAGACAAAAACATTTTGAATAAGAATGAACCAGAATACAATAATGTGATGTGAATCATGTGTACAACGTATTAGAAAACAAGTAATGGTAGATCCTTCAGCCTATATTGTTGGGGCAGGGAAATGTAGTCTACGATATTAACAATGAGACTCCAATGTCCGCCACTTGCTTGGCACGGTTGTACAATTTGACTGCTGATCTTGATCTTCTTCCATTTCAACTGATCTACTTCTATTCATAAACAAAGAATTTATGAAGAATAGAAAACAACTATTGAAAGAGAATAAGGAATCCGCATGACCAATTCCACACAAATTCCTGTAGTCAGGAACAATTCCATCAGAAGAAATATATCCGACCATGCTAAAACAGCCTTTGATTAGAACACTTAATCTATTTAGCTCAGCACACATTTTACCATTCTTGCTAAATAGTAGAGTACTATCTTTACTTTCACGGTTTCACCCCACCCATCTCAAAAATAAATCAGGTCAGAAAAAGGAAACAACGGGGAATATTGTTTTAAAAAGCAAAAGGTACAATCACTATAATAGCCATCAATATTATCTCACACTCCATCAACATGACATGCCACTTAAATTAGATAATGCAAAAAAAATACACAGCCAAGACTAACGGACCACAAATGTGCAAGTAGCATATTCCCGTGTCTCCCTTACATCAGTCTTCAACACGTGTGGTGAAGCAAGCACCCAACTAACAAGATGAAACTAAATGAGGCCAAATACATTATACAAAGGGGGTCTATTCATCAATTCAATCTCAGTCCTAACTCTAATGGCTATTTGTAATGCAAATGCAAGATATAAACAAGTATACCGAACAGCCCAAGCATGATCATAAATGTACCGTCCTGGGATTATGATTCCCTAAAGTTCAAAAGTAACTGCACCATCATACAGTTCAAATCCAACAGATTATATTATATCTTAAGTATCATATTTTATCTTAATTTTTTGATTGTTTGTTATAAAATAAAGCTTATTTATGGCTTAGATCCTTAGCAGTTATTTTCTTAACTGTAGAGATCTTGATCCCTTCAGATATATTTCTGTATAGTTTGGGGGTAGGTGGGGAAAATAATTGCATAGGCCATAATGCCATATAGACATTAAAATATGTAATCACTCCCTTAATAGCGAGAACCGGGTTATGCCTGTAGTGGAAAGAAAAGAATAGAAACTACAGAAGTTGTGGATATCGCTGTCAATAAAAGCTTACTATTTAGATCATTAAGAGTGACAAGCTTATTGAAAGCATCATATATTCCCAAATAGGTTCAAACAAAGGGTTTTGGCACACAAACATGAAATACTAACTCATGGTTGGTGCAATCATTATATCACACGAGCCATAATATCTCTGACCTGCATCATATCATGAAAAATGGATACAAATTTTTGGCTAGAAAATTACCCACTTTACAGTGACAAATACCAAAAGCTTAAAGCCAAGTGTAAATAGAAAAATTATAACCACAGGTGATTGCTTAATTGACCAATAGCTTCATGTGCATTTAATTTCTGAGCAACACAAACAACCCAGCAAATAATAACAAAGAACCATAAGATTTAAAAAGAATTGTTGGTAAAAAGGGGGCAGTTACTCTTCTTCTAAGATAACATTAGATCAATTTTGAAGTTGCGACAACTGCTAAATACAATAATGACTCACGATGTACTTTACCTGACTCCAAGAAAATGGCATTTTAAATTCCAACTGTCAAATAAGCCGTGCCTTTTTAAGGTCAGAAACAACTCCACGATCTTCAGTGCCCCTATCATTGTATATAACCTGCAACACGACAGTTATTTTAATTTTCAAGGCAAACAAATGACAAAAAGAAAATGTCTATGGAAAGTACCTTATCTATGATGCCATACTCAACAGCTTCACTAGGGCTAAAATACTTTGGACGCTGAATATCAGCTTCAATCTGCTCAGGTGTTTTTTCCATATGCTTTGCATACAATTTAACCTTTAAAAAAATCAAACATCGTGCATGTGAGTTGTTACAATAATCTTTCAATCAGCCTTTGTTAAAGATAATTAGTAAAACACTAAAGCCTACATTCTTAAGAGTACATAGTAAACCAAAAGCATGCACAAATCCACTGTGAAGCCCAAATACAAAACAATTCATAATCTCATATTCTTTGCAGCTGAAGGGAACCAACAAATGTTTGGCTACTGCTCAACAAACTGATATTTCAATATTTTGAAAGAACTAAAAACACAGAATAATGCACTGGTCCACATAGCTTTACAGATAGCAATAATCAATTACTAGTTAAAAAAGAGGCACTTGGTGCCTCTATCTTTATTTTTAAAAAAGAAAAAGAAAAAGTAGTTAAAGAAAGCAGTGGTAGCAGTTTTTTTTAGGAGAAGTGACAGCAGCTACATCTTGAAGGTTCATGAAGGAAATAAAAACAGCTATATATATTAAAGGGTAATTTAGGAATAAGAAATGTGTACACCAAAGGGGGTAATTGCCTTTACTAATAGTTAGATATAACTAAAACTTAACTATATAAAAAAAAAAAACTACGTATCCCATTACCCGGAAGCTCCACGCTATGCGCAGGTAAGAGGGAGGAATATTGTACGTAGTCTTATATTTGCATAGATGCAAAGAGACTGTTTCTGGATTCGAACCCATGCCCAACAAGTCACCAAGACACAACTTTACCGCTGTGTCAGGGCTCGCCCTTGTAACTAAAACTTAACTATATAAAAATAAAATTAGATTGAAATACTTACCAATTCTGTCTTCACATTATTGACTTCTCTTCTTGCAAGGTTAACATCTGTTGCTTGACCTTGAAACCTTGCAATTGGCTGAAAATTGAAAAAGTATACTGTTAAGAAACTTGGATAATAGATCCCCAAAAGACCAAGTAACTGAAGCAACCATTCATGTGCTAGCACACAAAAACTCAAGCTTTTGGGATAGTTAGGGGTTGTTTGGTTTAAGAAAATGTTTTTTATTTTAACTTTTAAATAGAAAAATGCCACCTTATTTTCAGTTTATTTCCTGTTTTCAAATGTTAGTATAGAAAACAGTGAAAACTTTTTATTGTTTTCTGTTTTCAGAGTTTTGTATCTAAACTTGTGTCAGAAAGTGAGTTATGAGCTTAACTCAACCCTACAAAACCAGCTTGTAAGGTGATGACTACTCCCCACTTATATAGTTTATCTTGACAATATCTTTAATCAATGTGGGACTTTCAACATGTCCCATTTTGTCCACGGCTACCTGCCATGTGGGACTTTCAACACACACCCTTTATGTAGGGGTGACCACAATTTAGGTGACTTTTCCAACCCCCCCTCCCCTCATGCTCAAGGCTACCTACTAGAGCGTGACGGACACAAGGACCCATCTAAGATAAGCTCTGATACCATGTCAGAAAATGAGTTATGAGTCTAGCTCAACCCTACAAAATTGGCTTGTAAGGTGAGGATTGCTCCCCACTTATATAGTTTATCTCAGCACTATCTTTAGTCGATGTGGGACTTCAACATGTCCCCTTTTGCCCACAGCTACCCGCCATGTGGGACTTTCAACACACTCATTCTATCTAGAGATGACCACAATTTAGGTGACTTTCCAACATTTTGAAAATGGGAAACAAAGTAAAAAGTAAAAACAGAAAATGAAAACAAGAAATGTTTTCTCAAACCAAACAATGTAACAGTAAGAAATGGTTGGGAACAAACCTGTCTTATCATTATTGTTGATGATGGCAAAGCAGAACGGTTTCCCTTTGCACCAGCAGCCAAGAGCAACGCTGCTTCTCCCCAAGCATTACCAACACAAAGAGTAAAAATAGGAGGCTTGACATACCTGTATTATAACAACTTGGCTAGATTTACAGACTTTCTATGGGCAATTCTTAAAGTTGGGAAAAAGCTATAGAATAAAAAGAGAATATGTGTCCTATTTGGGGGTAGGGTTGTACAGGAAAAGTAAACATGGTTGTTCCATCATACATATAAACATTTGGCATCATGTCCATTTAAAATCTAATAGATATTAACATCATGTAGTTAGCATCCAAGGGCAGAAATATTAATCCAAAAGAGATAAGGAGAAGGTATGCAGTATAGCAAAACTTGGGGAAATTATTGCCAAATAAAGATCAGCATTTGTTGACATCATAGACAGAGTTTATGACAAAACACAGCAAACGCACAACAACTTCTAAACGGGGTCAGTCATATACATAAGCTGAAATATATTAGCTCCATGAATCATGAAACACTCGATGAAAACAACAGCTTTAGAGAAAGAGTTAATTTAGAAATCTGGCAGTCAGCTGAAAACCTTCATACAATTTAGAGATCCGCAAAGGTACTCAACAAAAGTCAACACCAGCTAGATAATCACTTTCAATGGAAAATACCTGGGTAAGGATGCATATTATAGGTACTACCTATGTAACACCAACACCGACATGCGACACGTGACACGACTCGACTCTTCGACACGTTAATCTTAAAAAATTATGAATTTCGACACATTGAGACATGTTTTAATATTAAATAATATTTTTAATTTATATAGTATATATTTCATTTTTAATATTTAATAATTTTAAAAAATTAAATTAAACTAATAATATTTATCAATATAATCCCTCGCAATACTCACCACGTGTACCCCTCCGTTACTGAGCATGCATTCCGTGCTCCACTGTTCCTTCATCCAAATTAAACTAATAAACTAAACCTCACCCTCTTTACCCACCCCCTCTCTCTCAATTACTTTATAATTTTATAAAGACCGTGCTCCACTGCTCCTTCCTCCAAAGAAAAAAAATTAAACCCGCCCTCTTTACCCACACCTTCTCTCTCTCAATCACTCTCACTCTCTATCACGGAGAGAGAAAAACTATCCCACGTTCAAACTTCGCACAAACCATCCCCATTGCTCCTTCTTCTTCCTCTTCTCCTTTTTTTTCCTTCTCTCTTAATGGAATGATGGAACACAACATCATCGCCCAGCCTCCGTCTTCTGCCGCTCCCATACCGTTTATCTCTGTTCCACGTGCAATGGGAGGTTCCACGTCTCACTGACGTGACACGAGAGCATATGGTTGTACGAGGCGTGCGAGAGCACCCCGGCGGCCTTCCTCTGCAAGACCGACGCCGCCTCCCTCTGCGCCATTGACCGTGTCCTACGTGGTCAAATTTGCATGTCGACACTGGTCAACGCGTCGGAGTTGTTGGCCGCGTGTCGGACACGGTGTCGGACTCAATATGCCTCTGTTTCAGCGTATCGGTGCTTCCTAGGGAACTACTACCATGCAAATTGCCACCCCACAGAGGGACTTGTGGGTTCCTAATTATTAAAATCTGAACACAGTGCCTATGTAAGCACTGCCAAAAAGGATTTCTCCACCTTACAACCCAAAACGGGCAATGTAAGGTGCAGCAGAGAAAATAAAGAAAGACAGTAGTTAAACATTTTTTCCATTTAATGACACCTATGTAGTCCTAATTAACTTAGGTTAAAGGTGTTGTTGATGTTGAATGACACCTATGTAATATATAGTTGAAGAGCCCAACATAAGTGAGGTAAAGAAAATAAATGACATGATCACAGAAATCATAGTGATAATAACCTCATCACGTCATAAATTGCAAAGGCCTCGGTCTCATAACCCAACTTCTCGCCTCCCTGAAAGAAGGAAACAAAATTCTGTTCAACAAATGAATATTTTCATGGAGATTGTAGCACCAAAATTCTAGTATCTTACGAAAGTTTTTTTTTTTTTTTTTTGATCAGCAAAGATAATATATATAGATATAAGAAAACATAGTACAAGAAGTACCATTACAAATACAAACTAAGCGACAAAGTGCAGACCTATGGCAGCCTAATACATGGACAAAGCATGAATTAGGATGCCAAAAGTCTGGCTGTATAGTAGGAACCCCCCCACATAGGAAGAAAAGACCAACTATATGCTAGGCCCTCTTATGAAAGTTATTTGCTGTTCAATAGTAGTCACACTATAGCCCAATAGTTCAGATTGATTCCTGTAGCCACCTCCTAGTAGGATAAGGCTGAATTCTTGCTGTTATTATTGTTGTATATGATATTCTCATAAAGCTGGGTAGCTATCTATCTGCTCATAATACAAATTCTACATGTTGATACAAAAAGAAATATAGTAACTTTTATTGATTTTATTAATTTCATTCAGCTAGGGTATTTAAAATAATTATTAAATTATCTATGCTAATATGTCTTAGGCAGAGGTTTAGCATTAGGATCATTGCATCTCCATAAAAATATTAAATTAAACCCAAAAAATGTTATGATTAGTAATAGTTTCAACTTTCAAAACTCATCCTTATTATTCTTTAGTTTCTAAAAGAACTAGATTGACAAGCGTTGGCAACTTGGCATGGCCCTATATGATAAGATTAGATATGAACTGCAATTAAGTAGGATTGTGATTGTAATTACCGTAATTAGGGGATTGATTGGGTGCAGTTTTAATTTGTGATCTGTTTCCTTGTTTCCTTAAATAGGGTAGCCTCATAAGGATCTATATATTTGTATCAATTTTCTACATTTTAGTCAACAGAAACAATTCAGTCTTTCCTCTCTTCTCTATTTTCAAGTGCATGCATGTATCAAGAAGGCAATCTCAACATATTATTAGCTATTAAATATTGGTCCCCTTTACTCGAAATCCTGGCTCCAACACTTTTGGCTGTCATAAGCCGTGGTGTACATAAAAAGTGAGGCTTGGTAGATTTGTAGGCTTTAGATATGCTTCATCCTCACAGGATTGGGCCTAGACTCAACCCAACCTAGAACCCCCCACTACCTGCCCAATGCTTGCAACCTGGTAGTACCTTAGGCTAGTTTGGACTTAGCTCAAGAGCTGCACTTTCTGTGCACTATAATCTAGTGAGAGCATGGACTAGTGCACTCATCAACACCTCTATTCACCATAATTGATAGTATATATGTTTACTGTGCATCACAATTAAAAGCAACTGCCACCAAATTGTGCTTGTCAAAATTTACATTGATATGCATTTCAGATAAATAATCAAACTTAACGTTTAAGCAAGTCTTGCAATTTCTTAGCACATAGAACAACTTGAAAAAGGAAACCCCAAAAGGCATGATTTTTATTAAGGTGCACTGCACTGGGGAAGAATATATTTATTAATTCCTAAAAAATAAATGTGTTTACACTACAAAACCAATTATATTTCTAATGAAGTTGTTAGGAACCAAGAATTGAAATGAGGAAGAAAAAAATGATTTTATTGACTAGTAAGAAAATAATAGAAAATAGGAGAAAAAACTCTCCTCCAAGGGTTTCCCCTTCACAAAGGATTTCTCCTTTCACAAAGAGCTAATGCTCAATTTACAAGTCAATGACAACAAATCTGCCTCTCTCCTATCCTTCTTCCCCTATTTATATCTAATAAACCCTCTAACTAACTAATTCATTAATAGTCTAACTATCTTAACTAATTCTCCCTTCTCCTTATAGCCTAATAATACACCCCTCCTAAAAATCAACCTTTTCCTCAAGGTTGGAATTTGAAAACTGGAATTGTACATTGAAACCTGCTCAAGTTTTCTCCGATTGTTGGAAGACATTTGCACCCCTTCTAGCTTAACTGGGAACGACCCACTGCCCCTACATGTGGGGTTGAGTCTGGTGGCTCCGGTGGAGGTCGGGATGTAAGCAAATTCTGATTAAATTGGACCTCCATGTGTGATGATTCAATCTCTTTCCACCTCTGCTCTTTTAACATGTCATCAGGTACACAGACATCCATCTTTAGCAGTATAAATCCTGCCACCCAGTTTGAATTCCAAGTTTCTGCTTCTATTTTATGAATCTCATTTCTACAGCCCATTTGGGCATGACCCACTATGTAAAAAGTTGGATCTCCTTTGCTGAATTCCAAAACTCCCCCTTCCTCTTTCTCATCCTTCAGAACTGAATCATTTACACTAATAGGGTGTGCCTCTTTGGTGTCCCTCTATGGGGGACCAACTGTGAACCCGCTGGCCACTTCATGCAAACTCAAGTCCGGTGGCTTCGGTGGTGGTGGGGATGAGGGTGGAATCCGTATAACTTGAATCATCATCACTGTCTTTGTACCTCCCTTCTGCCTTGGCTCCATAGTCGAGCTACCATCCACAGACACAACAAAATCTAATGCTAAAGGCTCACCCAACTAGTTGACATTCCAAGATTCCAGCACCATTGATGTTCCAACAACTTCATGAATGATTTTTGTTTCATCATAACAATCTTTTTATGGAAATCTGAATCTTGAAAACAATGTGGCTTGGTTGCATCACCAGCTTCGACTTCCTTATTGATCAAATCTGTAATTGGATTATCAAGAAAATTGTCTTCGCAGCCCACATTCGTCACTATATTTTCCTTGTGCTTCTCCCTCTTTATCGATGGATCAACTTCTTCCTCCATAACCTTTTCAATCTTTGTTTCTCTTGCTAATTTTGCTTCATTATTTTTGGTTTCTTCTCCACCACAAAGGGTGTGGTTCTTGATTACCGAACCTTCTTTACTTCTGTTTTCTGATTTCAAGAACTGCAATGGGTCACTGTCACATTCAAAACTGCCACCCTTTAAATCAGTTCCCCCTTCTATGCTTCTACCAAAGCTGGGTAGTTCCACCTTTCTTGTCCAAGAACTAGCCTTTGCTTCACTGAATTCTGAGCCACTTCCCTCCATGCTATTTTTGTCTTGTTGAGAGGCATAGGAATCAACTTCATTTAATATCTTGTGCAACATGTGTTTCAGCTCTGAAATGTTGGTCCTCTCTTTCAAGAACTTTGTGGAAGTCTCCCTTTTTTTGATGTGGGTTTCTGTCTCAATTTGCTTTTCTTGCTTCAAAATACTCAATCTGTCAAAGATGTGGTTACCATAGCGATCTACGAATCTTTTGATCAAAGCTGTGGAAAAGGACTCTCAATCTGAATCTGGGTTGTTTTGGCTCCAGATGTAGAACCAATGTGCGCAGCACCCTCCATGCTCATGAATGCATATTGCAGCTTATGGAACGAAGGAATTTCTTGTACCTCAAAGGATATTTCAGCCCTAGCAACCCAAACAATTGGGTCTGTCCCCATGAACACTGGCAGCTCCACCTTCTTAGCCCAAATTTGCGCTTCCTTCATCTCTCACACTAGCTCTCCCTCGAAGATCCGGCAGGTCGGACTAATTTGTTAGGAACCAAGAATTGAAATGAGGAAGAAAAGAAAGGATTTTATTGACTGATAAGAAAAGAACAGAAAATAGGAGAAAAACTCTACTCCAAGGGTTTCCCCTTCACAAAGAATTTCTCCTTCACAAAGAGCTAATGCTCAATTTACAATGACAACAAATCTTCCTCTCTCCTATTCTTCTTCCCCTATTTATATCTAATAAACCCCGCTAACTAACTAACTCAATAATAGTCTAACTATCTTAACTAAATCTCCCTTCTCCTTATATCCTAACAGAAGTTGCATAATTTGATCTGTCACATCTACTTCACTATCACTCATCTAATTCACACACTCCCCAGTCCCCTGCCTCTCCATATTCTATTCCCTCTTACAACATGTCATTCTACATCAAGCAACTCCTGTTATATGCACTTCAGTAATAAGGTAAATGCTTTAAAATTAAATAAATCAGTTATCAACGCACATCAAACTATGAGAAAGTATTTCTCATGGAGAAGACAAAGCCTAGGCTGAATACATAGAGAAACATTACTTACCTTAGTTGTCCCAGTGGAGTTTATGTATAGGTAAATAGGCTTATCATCATCTTCATATTGAAGGTAAAGAAATTCAGCTAGTATCAACTCAGTGACAGATGGAACAAGAGACATGCCCAAATAAACAATTCGATTTTTGTATAAGTAAGAAGCTAAGTCCGGTGGAGGTTGCTCCCATGCACTTCCTCTTTGAAAAGGAATAACCTATCCAAAGACAAAAAAAGAACAACAAACCTGCATAAATATTATTTATAGCATATATTGTGCTGCAATGTGCCATAAAATATTGTGAGAAATGATAGTAAACTCTATTTTTGGTTGAAATTTATTGAAAAGTACAAATTTTGGTGGGTCTCACTTCACATTTAATGAATCTCTCCTAATTTTGTAGTTATTAACAAATTTTAACCAATAGTAAAATGTGCGTTAGTAAGAGCGTGTTCCTTTCACTCCTCAAATATTGTACATTACAAGTTATACCACTTATTCACTTAATATATATAAATCATGCACAAAGAACTTTACACCTTAAGGAACCATGCAAGTTACAGAATGTCAGTTCAAGACGCTGCACAGCAATGACCACATAAAACTTCTAATACAACATACAACATAGATCAACATAGTGCATACATCAGTCTCTTTTCAACAAAAGAAACACAAAAACTAACAGACAATTAGAAGAAAAACAAAAAAGAAGAACAACGACATGAGCTCTATACACATGGCATGAAACAAAGACAAATAAAATAAAATAAAAAAAGACTCCCTGCCCTCTCCACATACCTACCAAAAAGACTCTGAATAAACTGTCCAGTGTCCACTGACTACCAAAGAGAATCCATCAATAAAAATCCTATCCCTTATCAAGTGGACAAGTATGAGGACAAAGTGACAAAGAAAGCTAAAAAGGTGTGCAAGGCAAGTTACCAGAATGGATCATTGCCTCTTGGCACCTTGGGAATTTCTTTTCTAGTTCAGGCAAAGCATGCCTCTATCATCTTATTAGTAGCCCAGCCATCTAACTTGCTATCCACTATGATAAATGGGGGTAAATTAAGTAGAATGTTGCAAGAATCACTGTTGTCAATCTTTGGGATTCTTAGCGTCAAGTAGTTTAGGGTTTTTCATTTTTGTAAATTGAACATCATAATCTTGACTTGTTGTATGAACATTGTGCTTGCAGAATGAGTAGTTTATTTCTATAGAAAATCGATGAAAAAAAGTCGAATATTGTACTGTTTTATTTTGATGATGCTAACAATTTTCTTTGGCCATGCTTTTTATGGGCCTCTGTTGCTTCAGGGATTAAGATGGCATTTGGTAAACATGCTAGAACAAGACAGAACATAACATGAGTTTTATTTAATGTTTGGTTTCAAAAATGAAATAGAACATGTGGTTAAAAATGGTTGGCTACCCTTTGTTTGTTTGTTTGGAGGGTGGAGAGGAAAGACATAGATGGGAAATAAAAAAAGTGTGGGATCCACAAGTTATTTTCACTCTAAATCTCACCTATCTCCATTCACCTATATATTTCTTATCTATTTCTTCCCAATTTCTCTTAAACCAAACACATTTAATTGTCACTCTATTTCTTACCTATTTCCATTCACCTTCCCTATTTTCATCTATCCTATTTCTCACCTAATATGATTGTCTATCCCAATAAATATTTTCTAGTTCTGCTGCCGATAGAAAGCTATTTTTGATAAAGTTTGCTGTCTCTGCTTACAACTTCGTTTTGTTAGGTGTGCTTATGATGATTGACCTCAAGGAGTCATTGATACATTTCAAATCCCTGATTTGTAACCTGCAAACTCTATTCGAAAATGCCCTTAGCCATCACCAAAACCTACTCACCTCTTCTTCAATCACCATCAAAGTCAAATTCCACACCTCTATACCATGTCGCGTTCGAATTGTATAAATTCAACAAACTGCAACATTTTCTGTTCTAGCAAAACGAAAACTATAAACCCTACGACCTCATACGCGTGCTCAGTGACAAATTAAGCGTTGAAAGCGATAAATTCACACTCGAAACTATCACAGCATGCACATACAAGTTGTGAATATTCACGCCTAATCCGATTCTGAACTATTACAGCATTCACGTCAAGTCTATCCAATTAGAAACAAGCACCGGAAACGCGAATGCGAAACGTGCTGATAAAAGAAGTTGAAAAAGCCGTACCATGGTAACGACGCCTCGTTTAGCGTTGGAGCCACGAAACGACGCGGGATTGAGGGAGGAGGGACGGAGCTTGTGACCGGAGAAAGGGCTAGATGCGCTGCTGATTCCAGCGTAAGGAGCGACGAAGCTGGTGGAGAGAGAGGTCCTGACGGAGGAGGTGGAGGTGTTCATGGCTCTGATTGGGGTTACAGTTCGAGATGAAGAGGGCAATGTCAGCATGGGCTTGTTGAGTGCGAGGCTAGAAGCTGCTGTGGCAACCTCCATGGTGTGAATGGTGAGTGAGACACTGCCTGAGAGGAGAAGAAAATGGAGATACGAGGAAGGCACAGCTTTTAAATGGATGGCCTTGGGCTGGGCTTCTTGGATTACGACCCTGTTAGATTTTTTTTGTTGGGAACATCCCCAACTGCAGGGTTGAGCTTCATACACCATTAAATTTTCCATACACCATTTGCTTTTTTTGAAAACCCGAAAATACCCCTTCAGGTTTCCATTTATATTTGAATTGGTTGCAGTTGATGTACAGTTATGGTTTTTTTTTCTTCATTTTGGTTGAGTTGAGTTGTTGGGAACGGCTGTGCATTGGTGGTAGATGGTGCCATTGTTTTGATTTCATCGGAGTGATGGCGTCGTGGTGGTCGTCGAAGTGGTCGAGTGGCATTGTGGTGGACATAGAGGTCAATGGTGATGTTTTTGATTCATACGGATTCAGTAATTCATATGAATATTACGGATTTCCTAATCCGTATGGTTCTTACGAATTGGTTAATCCTTAATAATCATACGAATTAGGCAATCCGTAACATCCATACGGAAGAAATCCGTATGGTTTTTACGGATTAGCCAATTCATAAGAACCATACGGATCAAGCAATCCGTATGACTTAAAATCACAAATTTGCCTTTAAAACATTTAAAAATTTGTTGAAAAATGTATATAATTAAAATTGAGTTTAATTTTATAAATTATTTGATTGAGTAAATACTAAAAATTAATTTTGGGTTGTTTATGCAAATGGTGTTGTTGTTGAGACTTTCATCATTTGTTAACTCACAAATTTATTATTAAAAATTAAATTATTTGTTGAAAATATTATTTAATTAAAATGGAGTTTAATTTTATAAATTATTTGATTGAGTAAATACAAAAAGTAAATTTTTGGATTGTTTATGTAAATGGTGATCATTAGAATTTAATTTTTTTTATGTTATAAATTTAATGTTAGTAAATGTTATTATTATCTGTGTGGGTGTTTTTATTTATTATTAAATTAATTTTTTAGTTGTTAGGATGAACAACGATGAGTAGATGTATGATAGTGTTATGTCTAAAGAAAATAATATGAATGAAGACATTGGGCGGATCCTGATGCGTTTGAAAACAATAATTGTTTAATTAATTGTTCTGCAGCGTTCAACACAATTGAGGTATATATGTGATTTCGAATGTAGTTAAAGTTGTTAATGATTAAATTAAGAAGATTAAAGATGAATTATGCATTTTTGTAGGTGTTTGAATCACATGATGTGGTATTGAAATGGGCTCATACTGTTGCAAATGATAATGGTTTTGTAACTGTCATTATAAGGAGTGACATATTAACTGGAAAAATAGGAAGGACATCATTTATGTTAATTGGTTGTGAAAGGAGTGGAAAGTATAGACCATGAAAAAAAGGTTTGACACCTTCAACAGCTAGCACTATAAAATGTGAGTGTCCTTTTAAGTTGTGCGGCAAACCAGTCCTAAGAGGTCAAGGGTGGATGGTGAAGCTAATATGTGGCAATCATAATCATGTTTTAGCTAAGTCATTCTGTGGGCACCCATATGCTAGTCGACTATCTGAGGAGGAGAAGATCATTGCTACTGATATGACAAGGTCGATGGTGAAACCAAAGAATATTCTTCTAACTTTGAAGGAGTACAATGACAATAATTATACAACTTTGAAGCAAGTATACAATGCAAGATATGCATATCGCACACATACAAGAGGCAATAATACTGAAATGCAACAGCTAATAAAACTTCTTGAACGTGACATGTATATTCCTTGGCATAGATTGAAGGATGAAAATGTTGTACGTGACTTATTTTTGGCACATCCGGATGCAGTACAATTGAACAATGTATATCATATGGTGTTCTTAATAGACAATACATACAAAACAAACAGGTATAGACTTCCTTTACATGACATTGTTGGTGTAACACCTACTGGGATGACATTCTCAGCTGCATTTTCCTATTTAGAGGCTGAACGTACAAACAATGTTGTGTGGGCCCTTGAACGGTTTAGAGGGATTTTTCTTAAACGTGATTTTTTCCCTAAGGTCATTGTTACAGATAGAGATTTAACATTGATGAGTGTAGTTGAAACCGTTTTTCCAGAGTCAACCAATTTATTGTGTATGTTTCACATTGACAAGAATGTCAAGGCAAAATGTAAAACTTATATTCTGCAAAAGAACGCATGAAATTATGTGATGGAAGCATGGGGAAGTGTTGTTGACTGTGCTATTGAGAAGCAATTTAATGATTGTCTTGTGAAGTTTGATGTTGCATGTGCATCGTGGCCAACGTTTGTTGATTACGTGAAGGACACTTGGTTGAATCCCCACAAAGAAAAATTTGTGACAGCATGGACAAACAAACTCATGCATTTGGGAAATACAACAACAAACAGGTAACTTTTGGGTCTGACATTGCTTAAATTATGATTTGCATACATTTAATGTTTTTGACTTGAATTAATCATATCATAAACTGTAGGGTTGAGTCTGCCCATTGGACCTTAAAGCGACTACTCCATAATAGTCTTGGTGATTTATGCACTGTTTGGGATGCGATGAACAATATGATCACCTTGCAACATACTAAAATCAAGGCATCTTTGGAAAGAAGTACACATGTGGTAAGACATGTTTTTAAAGTTACGTTATACAAGAAACTTCTTGGCACAGTGTATAGGTATACTTTAAGTCAAATTACTGCTGAGTATGAGCAAGTGCATTATGCTGGCAAAAATCCTTCTCGTTGTGGATGTGTGCTAAGAACAACTCATGGTTTGCTTTGTGCATGTGAGCTATTTAAGTATGTTGTTGGGAGCATTCCAATTAACACCGTTCATATGTTTTGGTGGAGATTAAACTTTTCAGATGAAGGTAATCATGAATACAAAGTCAGCATAACGAATGAGATGGAAGTTATATCCAACCGTTTTGAAATGCTTGATTTGTGTGGAAAAATGACACTGAAGTCTAAGCTTAAAGAAATTGCGTACCCTGATTTGAATTCCATGTGCCCCCCGGGATAAGGTCAAAACTAAAGGTGCTCAAAAGAAGAATATCATAAAGCACCAAAGGTCTACGAGAAAGGACCCATCTTACTTCGAGTACGTGGATGAGTTACATTCTGTGCAAAATAGTTGCTCTACTCCACAACAGTGTAGTTCGTCATCTGATGTTCTAATGAAAAACTGGATGGTTCCTATGCTCAATTAGTTTTATCTGTTTATGCATAAATTTATTTTGAACATTAGTGATGTAAAAGTTTGTGGTAATTGTGGGTATCATGTAATTGTTGCCTTGTTAGGTTATGGTGAAAAATCTTGGTCCATCATACGTAATCATTTTCTCAAAGAACTTGCACAATGGAGTGAATATATAGCCTTGTTTGGTGGGTGATGAGTCACTATTTATCACTATTTACTCATCTTTCTGTACTCATTTTAATCATTAACTTGTGCTTAATTGTTTATATTTTGCATTGTTTCTCATTTAGGATTTAATTAGACCAATAATTCGAATTTTAATTAATTTGGATTATTTTAAGTTAATTATTTCTAATTTGATTTTTCAGGGCAGATTAATAATTAATTTGGCTTGGAATTAATTTATGGACTGAAGATTAGTGCGCCACGTCAACATCAGCTTAATATTTCCCATATCAAATTATAGATTTCGTTTTTATTTATGCTTAATATTTTTCATATCAGAATATGGATTTCGTTTTTATTTTATTTTATCTTATCTTATCTTTAGTGATTTTGGGCCAAAATTGTTAGGAAAAGGTCCATTCTTTTAGGTTAGGCAGTTACTATATATTGAGGGTTCTGTGCCCATG
>PYAF01004847.1:602540-671024 GCA_007407185.1 Glycine tomentella | reverse complement strand
AATAATAAATAATAATAATAATAAAAGCTTTTTCATAACAATCAATTTAAGTATTATGATTTTATATTCGCATAAATTTAAACTTTAAGAAACTAAATATCCATTACATATACTAAAATATAAAATAGTTATAATGTACACAATAATAGTGTATTTATTTATTTATTTTTCTTTTAATTGATAAATGTTAATTGTTAATTTGTTAGATTTTTTTATTAGTAAAAGAAATCAAATGTATGATGTTTTCCTCATTCTCTTATTTTTAAATCACCAAATCAACCTTATATCATCATCATAATAATAATGTATTTATTATTAATGATCCTTTACAACTCCCTTAGAATCAGAAAGAGAAACAGTAAAATATATGAAGAGTACCATGCAATAATATTAAACAAAAACATTAATATATAGATAATAATTTTATAGAGAAATAATACTTATAATAGTTCAATTATAAAATATAGAGTTTGAAAAATATATAATCTTTATAGATAAATATTTTTTAAAATAAAATCAAAGATTAATAACTTTAAAATAAAGCAAGCAATGAAATTAAAATTAAATAACAAATAATAATAATAAACAAATAAATCTCATTATATTGATAAAGAGAATTCAAGTTAAGTTATGATGAAACCTTAATAATATTACATAATTAAAATAAATATATTCAAAATGATTAAAAATATAAATTTTAATTTTTAGAATAAATACGTTTAAAAATTATTGATTATAAACACACAAAATTCAACTACATCTAAAACAAAGTATTTATGATAAAAAAAATTAATACTCATATTTAAATAATTATAAATTTATATTTATTTATTTATTTAAATTTATACATTTCTATTACATCACTATTATTCATAGTTATAAAACCCAATTCGGACCAGTCCAGGCGGGACCTGGTGACATAATCGAGCCGGTTTCACTATTGGACCGTTCAAGCATGTGATTCAGGATGACCAAGTCAAATCTGGGCGATTTTGAAAACACCCAACGACCCGTCCGATTTTAAAAACTTGGACTGGGTTGTGCACATCGTTGTCACCACTCGACCACTATTGCACTGCGAGGGAACTCATCGTGCCGACCTCATCATCGAAAATGTGAATAAAGATGTCGACCACCTGGAAGGGATCAAACTTCGACGACATTGTGAAGCGGTGATAATCAAAGAGGAAGAGGAAGAGGGTAGCAGACAAGCAGGAAGAGAGAAAATGAGGCTCAACAGAAATTGAGCATTATATATTGTAGGGATTGGGGTTTTTTCTTATTCTAAAGGCTTCTATTTGGGCCTAATGGGTCTGGTCCACGTATTAGGAATTTAGGATGTTACTTTTTGTACTCCTTTTATTGCTTTGTGCACTTTTTATTTTGCATTTCGAAATGGGCTAATTGCTATTTACATACTCTTTTATTACTAATACACTTTATTTGTGTTATCAACTTTAATATTTTAATTGTTATTTTGGATTTTTGAGTATGAAACTATGGATGGATTTTTCTTAAATCAAATAATGTTATAATTTTTAATTTTTTAATATAGATTGGATCAAACCGGACTAATTACTGGTCTACTAGTTGAACCACTAACCCATTACTTCGACCAGGTCAATAACCGGACCGGATTTTATAACATTGTTATTATTACTTAAAAAAGGAACAACTCATAATAAATTTTAATACGATTAATATTTTAAGACAATATTTAATCAAATAACAAAATTCAATGGGTCATCTTCTTCAATTTTAATATAATTAATTTAATAAGCTACTAATACTCTAAAAATTAATTTTATTTATGTGTATATATATATATAATTAAATAAATATTAAATATAAATATAAAAATATAAATGAATTCGTGGATCACATGAGTTTAAATTGTAGTTAACTATGAATCTTTAACAACTTGTATTAACCCACACATTAGCACAAATGACTGCTTTACCCTCCCCAACAAAGCTATGGGAAATTGCAGTTGAGAATTGCACACGCCTAACCCAGTAAACCTAGATGGAATGAGATTTGCTCATGTTTTTCCTTATTAGAAAAATAAAAAAGAAGGAAAAAAATATTATTTTTATTATTAAATCACTTACTAATATTTTTGTTGAAATAATTTTAAGTGAATTATTATACCCAAAAGAAAGATGTTTTTAGATATTTGGGATCAATGTTGCAAAAAGATGGTGAGATTGATAAGGATGTAAATCATAGAATTAGAGCAAGGTGGATGAAATGGCGGAATGCATCGGGATTTTTGTGTAATCGCAAAATTTTCCTTAAGCTGAGAGGAAAATTCTATAGAACAGATGTAAGTCCGACAATGCTATATGGAGCGGAATGCTGGCCAACACATAGGCAACATGAACATAAAATAGGGGTAGCAGAAATGAAGATGTTAAGGTGGATGTGTGGATATACGAAGATGAATAAGATAAGAAATGAGGATATTAGACGAAAGGTATCAGTGGTACCGATATGTGAAAAGATGAGGGAGCATAGATTGAGGTAGTTTGGGCACCTTATGAGATGATCATTGGATGCTCTCGTAAGAACCAAAGTTTGTTACCAAGAGCTCGACACAAAGAAAGGTAGAGGTCAATTAAAACTTACCTGGGAAAAGGTAGTTAAACAAGACCTAATGGAATGTGATATAAATTGACGGATGGTATGTCTTAGGACGGAGTAGAGAAAAGTTATAAGATTGGTGGAGGGTTAAACCCATTAGTAGTTCTATGTTCTAGCCCTTCCATTGTTTTAATTCTTCCTCTCTTCTTTTCTCCCTTCTTCCTTTCACCCTTTTTTCTTTCTTTTGTCTTATTTTCACTTTTTTTTCCCTCTCTCCCTTTCTCTTTCTGTCTCATCTCCGATGTATCATTGAGTTCATCTACCACCGATCCCAATTAATTTGGGTTAAAGATGCTCATCTCTGATGTATCATTGAGTTTATCTACCACCGATTCCAATTAACTTGAGTTAAAAATGCTATTGATGTTGAATTTTAAGTAAATTATTAAGTTCAGAATCAAAATATTTCTCAAGATTAAAAATTTCATGTAAAGAATCATATAAAGTAGTTGATAAATATAAAATGATATATAAGAATAAATTAATATAGTTTTGTACATATATTTTTTAAGTAATTATAATTTTAAGTTTTTAGTTAATTTTGTAGTTTTTTATATAAGAATAAATTATTTTATTAAAGATTAAAAGCATAAAAGTTAAAAGTAAATAATATAATATTAAAAATATTAAAATAAAGATAATAAACAAAAAATATTAAATTAGTAATAATAATAATTTTACTAATTATAAATAGTAACGATAATAGTAATAAACTTAAAAACTAATGAATTAACGTATCATAACAAAAAGACTATAAACGAATGTGGTAAACATATTAATAAAATAAATATACAAATTAATCAAATAAATTATAAATTAACTAAACATAAGTTCGTGAAATATAGACAAGATCCTATAAACAAGACAGCTCAAGCCGTATTTACTACAATGAATTGTCAAAATCTTCATAAAATACGTTCGATGGCGATGCTTACCAAATACTACCGCCTGTAGCAAGCATGGCAAATCAGTTACAGTACTATATTTAATAATGACTTAAGTCACCCCATTTATTGATACATGAATCATGAATGTAACTAAAAAGTGGGCCTTTCTACCACAATAGTCGTAATTTTAAATTAATTTACCCAAAAATATAATTTCAAACAATTGTTTTTGGAATAATGTTGTCGCGTGATAATAATCTCTTTCTCTATCTGCTTTTGTTTTTCCTTATTGTCTTGTTACGTCAAATGCAATTTCATGTTGCATTGACATGTTTATATCACGTAGTTACTAAAAAAAATCTGTAACATGGGTGACCTTTTTTAAAAAAATATGAAGTAGCAAGTGAAGATATATAGTTCAAGTATCATGTTGCCAATTTTCCCCCCTAAAAAATAAGTTTTTTAATATATTTTCTGTTACAATGAGGAAATAGTATTCAAGATTAAATCTGTTAGTTAGGATATGAAGATAACAAATCTTATAAGTTTATATTTGTATTATGAGATAACAAACTCTAGATAGGATAAGATTTGTTATCAAATTATATATGAATCTTCGCACTTTTCATTGATCACCAAAAGCTGCCTTATATAGGCATTGTACAACGTAAATAATACAAATATAAACTTATTTTATAAGATTTGATATTTTCATATCCTAACTAAAAGATTAATCTTCAATAAATAGAACAACATCTAAAGAACAAACTCCTATGTTTCCTAAAAAAAAAAAAAAAAACTCCTCTGAATGCATACGATCTCCCATAAGTATCTTAATACGAATTTGTATTTTATGGACACAATAATACAAAAAATTATTTTAATCATATTTTTAGATAAACTATTTTCGTACTACCACTATTATATATTAAAAAAGTACAAAAAAATTACTAATTCGTCATCTAGACTCTCCTTAGTGCATACATTACATAGAGGCTATAAAAAAGTTTACTTATGCCATTTGCATAGATTCATAATTTTCTCGAATTGAAATTTTAAAATCACATACTCTCAGTTTCAGCTAACAAAGTATATTAAGCATAGTTATTTAAATATACTCCTAATAATACTACCTTCGATCCTTATTAATTATAAAGTCCAATTAACTAATTTATTAGAATTGAATAATCTAGTTAATTTAGTTGAGGACATTAAATTTAATAATGTTTCCCAAAATTATCCATATGAACAAAATTAACAAATATTAATGAGTTATTTCTCTTACTATCATGTCATTCTAGAATTGACTTTAATGAAATATATTTTTTCATAAAAATATTAATGCAAAAGATATTTTAGATTGAACTTTATAATAAGGACTAGAGGTATGATAATGAAGAGATGAATGAATTGTTTTTTCTACCGGATAAATCTCCAAAGAAGCCATTTAATCAATGAGGCAATGATAGTCATAAGAATAAACAAAACAATCAAAGTATGAGACAAGGACGATCTCATTGCAAAAAATTGGTCCACATTGAATGTGAGGAAGGGAAAAGATTGTTGCCTAAAATTTCCTTAGATGATTGAGTACTTAAGGAGTTGTGTAGTCCATTGGATTATATACAACCGATGTAGAATGCTCGATGTAGTATCTTCTTTTTGTATTAGTGAAGGTTGAGTGTACCTTAATATGAATTAGATTTCCTAGCTTAAATCTTACATACTAGCCATGACATCAAGATTGGGAAGCCATTATGGGTGGATAATAATTCCTCAAAGGTGAAGAGGAGGAGATTCGTTAGGGTTTGTATTGAAATAAACATCAGATAAATTAATAGTAAGGTATGGTAGAACAAACATTGGTATAAGGTGGAATACGAGGGATTGCACATCATTTGCACTACATATTGGCACCTAAATGGTGGTGACAATTGGAAGCTAGTTAGTGAAGCCTTTGTCACGGGTTTCTTTGCCCTTTAACTAGCTGAGACACTTATTGCCTTAATTTCTTAGATAATCTAAGCAATTTTTTTTATTTATTTATAAAAGTATTACTGAGGTCATGGTGAATAGATTTGGACATTTGTTAAATGACATTATTGGTCCTTGCCGGAGTAGTATTTTGCTAGGAAGATGAACTTCTAATAACACAATTCTCATTCTTAAAAAAATGTCATAATTCTTTAAGAAATTATCATAAAAAGAGAAAATGAGACGTGGCCTTCAAAATTAACCTAGAGAGGACATATGATAATTTTGATTAGATGTTTCTTAAAAATTGTTATTCATCTTGGTTTTTGTCATTACTATGAATCTAATAATGCATTATACTTCATCATTTTTATGTATCACATCATGAAACGGCAAGAGCCTTCCTGATTTTTCTCCTTTTCTAAATGTTTGAGAGAAATGTAAACATAATCTATAATTTATGTTTAAAACAATCACATAAAAAACATGAATATAATCTTTAAAATTCACGAGCTTCACATAAAAATACATTTGTCCATGATTGTGGAAGATCTTTTATGGAGTCTTAGACCCTTTCTGTTTTTGTATCTTATTTTGATAGTGATAGGATACAATTCTCATGAAGACAATGACGCTATTCAAATTTCTAGATCCCTATATTTATTAGAAACTAAACTAGTATGCTTAAGATAACTGTATCTATTAACAATTATCTTCATCTTTTTTTTTATCATTGCAAATATAACATTACAACAAACACTTAAAAAAATAAAAAAATAAATATAAGTTATAAAAAATATAATAATAAGCATAACATTGATTAATAAACATGATTATAATGATATGTTTGCAACGATAAAAAAAAGGAGGGGGAGATGAAGATTAAATTATATTTTACCCTTAGATGAAACGAAATTTGGGGTATGACAAATTAGTCCAATAGAAATTTACAACTGAAGAAAGTTGATGGATTGATGATTTTGTCACACTTTTTTCATTTTTTGAAACTAAAATTTGAATTTTCATCTTTGGAAGAAGAATTCGTTAGTGCTTTACATATTTAAGGACGAAAATGACTTTACCCAATTTCGAAAACCAAATTCATCAATTTAAAAGTATAAGAACTTTGATTAAGTTTATAGAAAATAAAAACACATTTTTTCCAAATAAATTATTTACAAAAACTAATTTCATGGGTAGAAATATATTGCAGTATTATTCGTGATTTAGGAGTTTAATTAGGATAATAATACATGATAAATATTTATTTATATATCTAAAATTGGTAATATATAAATGCTTTTAAATATATATTATAATATAATTAAAATTTATAATAAATAAATATTTTTAATATATAAATTATATTTTAGATTTATAAATATATACTTATTGTGATACGGTGTTATTCTCTTGATAATTTCTTTTAAAAAAAATCAAAATTCAATTTAAAAATAAAGATGAAAAAATATATTGAAATGAATAAAAGGTTTAATTTTTTTCCCTAAAACACTTGTTGCTTTTTAAGAATAGCTAGTAAAAATGTATTTTTTTCAACAACTATTCTAATTTATACAGGGAGGACTTAAGTTCATAATGGTTATTTGTAAATATTCCTATTTTTTTAATAAAAAAATTAAACATACATTCCATGATAAAAAAAAATTAATTAAAAAATCTGTCGTGACCTATAAATATCAAAGAGGTTTAAGAGGATTTTTAATAAGGGTTCTTATGTTCACCAGATTTATTATTATTTTTGCTAAAAAAAAATTCATGTAAGTTGGATGTCAGGGAAAAAACTTTCAAAAACTCTATTTTTGTCAAAAAAAAATTATTTTTTAATATCATTTAAGAGAAAAAAGAGGTTCTATTTTTTTTAAGCAAGTAAAATCAAAGAACTCAAATTAGGTTCTACCACTAAAATAAAAATGACAAAAATTCTTGCATCTTATGTGATATCATAAGACTTATTATAAAGAGTGGTCCAAGAATCCAAATTAGGTTTTTTCATTAAAGATGTTCTAATTTAAATTAAATATAGCATCAGAAAATTTATAACAACTTGCATACTTTTGTTCAATCAATTTAATTAAATTGCTTCACTAATGCTATGAATTCTCTAGTAACTAAGTTTGATTTCATGAATAACAAAAAATATGTAGGTAGGTGAATGTACTAACAATATAATTAGTCAGCTAAAATTTGTTGAGGGAAAACAAAGCAAAGGACAAGCTGGCCATAAGATCGATCCCAGGTTTAAGCTGATGTGGTCGCCGCACCACAATTGGGCCTCAACATTGGTGATGACGATAATTTGACAATTACGTCAACTACACTTTCGTTCCGCCCAAAGAAACATATTAAATACACATAGATACATTTGCTTTGTTTTCTCTATTCCCAAACTTCTACATTAACACTGCTATATATTGCTAACATCTCCAAGGCCTCCATGATGCCATCAAGGTAGGTGTTGCTAGCAAAACTGAACAAAATTAACTTCCTTGATTGTCCTAATTAAGATGCCAACGAAACAGGTAAATCAGATGTTCATGTTGTGTTAGTGCCTTTGTACTGTGTGCTATATATGCTTGACATGTGACTTTATTTAGTTGTTAATTGTTAAATTTTTATTAGCGGAAACTCAAATCCATGGCTCTTTTTTTCTCTCTTCTTCTCTCACCACCAAGTTAATCTTATAACTCCTTATGATCTACTTAGGTAACGTACCGCAATGATAAAGCGGTGTTAGTGAGGGTATATGTTGAGAAGCCTCGGAAGAAGAGCTCATCATCAATTCAGCATCAGCACCTTCATTATCATAATCATCACACAATTAGACAAGAGGTAGTGCATGGCTCTGGTAGCAAGGGATCATATGGTAGAAGAGCAGGGTTGCTTATGTACTCGCATTTCCTACGTGAGTCTGGAAAAGGAGCATCATCAACTACGTCATTCTCCAAGTGGGTTGCAAACAACAATCTCCAACCTCCAACCCAGGTATGTACACCATTGACATTGTATATATAGATATATTTTATACTTTTAATCTTCTAAATGTATGAAGAGGTACATACTATCTTTTTTTATTTATTTATGTTACAAGGAGTGTTAAACACGTACTTTTTTTTATAGTGTTTTTCTTTTACATTCTTTTTAAATCACATTTTACTAATAGATTAAAATCTATTGAAAAATTAAAGTCACTAGTTAAATAAGAAATGAGACTTATAAAAATGTATAATTTTTTAACAAATTTCAGTTATTAATAGTGTTAAAAAATGTATGATATATAGAATAAAAGAATGCTAGTGACATTCTCTTTTTAACACTCTTTATGATTGACTGAAATTTAATAGAAATCATCTATTTTAGTGAATCTGACTTCTCATTTAATGACTATGTCTCTTGATTTAGAAGTGTGACTCACAAAGAGAGTGTTATATAGAGAATAGTAACATTTTTCTCTACAACATATATTAGTAATATTTCTTGCATTTTATTAATGCTTGGTTTTTGACCCATGGGATGTAGCTGAATTTATTATATTGTACTGCCGTTTCCTTGTTATCCTTATACAGAGAACCCCTTCCAACAAGAAAAAGCCGGTGTATAGGGAAAAGCCAACTTGCTTTGGCAGTTTGAAACTACTGATTCCAAGGTTCTTAAGGTCATGGTCAAAAGCCAAAAATAAGGAGAAAAACAAAAAACAGATGTATGGAGGTTTTTCAGGAAATGGAATGAAAATTTTACAGGTATTTTAAATGCAAAATTTACGATAATCTGATGTTAATTATAAGCACTGATACTATATGCCACTCATGCATTTTTCATTCTTAAGGTTTGGAAAGGAAAAAGCTTCTTAACGAATGTGTTTTCAACAACACGCAATTAAGTATGCTTGAGGTTCAATTTTGTCCTGGTCGTTCACCTCTCTCAAGGTATAATGTCTCGAATCAAATAAGAATTTTTATCGTTTTATTAGATTCAAGTTCTTATTTTCCATAGTGCTAATCACTGACAAGTCCCTCTCCATAATTGCTTATTTGAACGTATCTTCAGATTACTGTGTAATACAATAAATTATTAAGTGATTTAGAAATACCACGTCATTTATGTCTCAACCTAATAATTTCTCGTGTAATACATCATGGATCTTATTTCTTGTATCTTCTCTTCTTATTTTATTTTCGTAGTACAAAACTTTATTTTACAACTGCAATTTCCTTTTATGGATTGCAATCGCTGAAATTTTGATGTAATCTATAAACAAGAATTCAAATAGTCAAATTACTACATTTATTTATAAACTTTTTATTGTACAAATACCATACCTCGTAGATTAAAAAGAAGCAAAAGGTACTTCATCAGGAGATAAGAATGATAAATAAAATTGGCTTAGAGCTTGTTGTAAAGTACTTATGTAAAGCCCCAAAAGTTGAGGGGTTTCAACATCCTTAAAATACGTTCGTAGAGTTAAGAATAGTTCTTGTCGAAGTTCGGCATTGGAGGAAAATGGTATTGATTCCATGTGTTAGAATACTTCAAGTAGAACACAGGCTCTTTGTTACATACTAAAAAGAAAATTGTAGAATGAGAGATGGGTGACAAAGGAGTTATGGAAGAATGGGTTCTTGACCCACCGTTCGTTGAAGTGATGCACCAGCAAGGAATTGCAACAAGTCTTTGAAAAAATAACCTTTGAATCGAAAACAAACGTTGTTGTGTTTGTCAACTCATACTTCAATTTCAAAAGTAGGACTATAAATTGAAAGAATGAAATTGCCAAGCCAAAAATGCTGCGAGGACGTCGGCAATATGTTAAATACATTTCGAACTGAACGACGGCAATGTGTTAAATACTTCGGTAAATTGCACGTTTCTAAAGTAACGGAACCAAAACACATTAGTTACAACACAGAAAGAGTTTCCTAGAGCTTTAACTATTTTAAATAAACAGTACAACGTAATTGGCTTGCAAAATTAGTCTCACAGTCATGGACTATTGAGATCTCTGTTGTCGAGTATACTCCCAGAGAGCAATTGCACCACTGACATGAACATTGAGAGATCTAACAACTCCAAATTGCGGAATTTCGATGCAAGCATCTAAAATATGAATTATATCCACAGGTATACCTTCTTTCTCTCGGCCGAGAACCAGGACCTGAATAAACAACCAAATATGAAATACTATATTTAAACATGAAATCAGAAATGTTAGAAATGTATGGCTTAAAGCATGTACCTAAGCAACTGGAAGGTCAGAATACTTACCATTTTTTTCGGAAAGATATACTGATCAAGGGGTACACTGTTTGCAGTTTGTTCCAAACCCAAGATGGAAAATCCTTCTCTCTTTTTTTTCTGCAAGTAAGTCTTTATGCTATCTACTGGAACTTCTATTATAGGAACCCACTTTTCAGCTGTTACACTGCAAACAACAGACAATTTCCAGCAAGATTGACGACATTAGAGTGCAATGAATTAAAACACTTTCTATAACAAGAGACGTGCTTAAATATACATGTGTTTGTGTGTGTGTATTTCCTTTTTGAAAGTTTGAGCATTTAGAATTATTAGCCGTCAAAGAGTATTCCCTTTTGACATTTAAGCAGAAGCCAAGTAGTAAGTCCACTCAAAGTTTGTGACATCTATAAAGCAAGGAAAAAAAAGTTCTATAATCAAAACCTGATTAGTTGGAACTGTTTGTCATTTATGATTTTTGTATCAGCAATGGCCAGCCCTGATGCTCTAAATACCTGCTTTACACAACATTAGGAGTAAAGAAATTTTTTTCTTCCAGAAAATATAAAAAAGAAGTTAAACATAAGATAAGATTGACAAATGGAGCAGAATGAGTAATGTACCTCACATGTACGAGCCAAGCCAGCAAGATTGGGTATGCGGTCAAGCAATGATGCAACAAGGATAAATTTCTGTCGACTTGCTTTTTGTTGATCTAGAGATGATCTTCTTGACTGCAATAGTTGGTCGAGAAGGAGATCATCCCTCTCTATCTCTGTCATGTTGATCTTGAAATTAAATAATGGTAGATACAAAACTATGAATCACACAAAAGGTGGAACACACACAACAAACACAATACAAGGTCATAATGACAACAAAAATAGTGTTAGATAGTCAGTTCATTTTTCTTTTATTAGTTGCTGAACAAATTCAAACATACCAGCCAACTTTTTGTAGGTTTCATCATCGCCATAAAGGAAACCTGCTTCATTGTCCCCCTTGTCATGATTGGTAAAAGTAACCTTTTTCTGGAAATCTGAAGACATATCTTTAAGCATGGTTCCTTCAATGCCATCAGATAAATTTTCCATGCAATTCTTATCCCCATTGAAATTTAGAGTCTCATTCCTGATTGTCACCACATCCTTTGCCATTGAACACCGTAGGTCTTCTCTAGCATCCTAGACAGGGAGGAAAAACTTAAAAGATAAAACAGAAACTATAGCCTTTTAGAAAAGTATGGCAAAGTACTTACATTTAAAAATTTGAGAACCTGCTCCATGAGAGATGTTGGAACACACTCAAAACCATCCTCCTTCACACACCAAAAAAGAGACAATAAACAAATCTATCATAAAAGCAGAAACATAAGCTCATTTATATTGACTGTACACATTGAAATAGATTTTTTATATTAGAGAGAAGAATTTATCTAGAGACATTACAACAAGCTTTGTTAGTTCAAATGAGTAATTGACAAATGTTTCCACCAAGTGAATGAAAGGTCCTCGGATAGGCTACATATGAAATAAGCTTGATGCATATAATCTAAATTCTCAGGCTTGAAGAAGAGAGTTAGAAGCAATGCAAATAGGTTAATTATATCTTGTATTAAAATCGTTGTAGATATTATTTTCATCATAAATAATATTCAAAGCTATGTGATTCACACACATAGATTTCACCATGTCTCATTTATCTTGTCTCTTAGCATCAAAGCCTTACAAAGATAATCATTATCCATGAATACTGTAGTATCAATCCTGGACAGTAGAGCACATAACTGTGAATATCATAAGATGGTGCATGGCTGTAGCACATTGAAAAGAACGGCGGTTGAAGGCATGCTTTAGAGTTCAAAACAAAGAAAGAATGGTGGGTGAGTGCCATTGGAAATCCTAGTGGAAGTGGGTGGGTGGCGGACCTGTCGGTTGCAGTGTGGGAATCACACAGAATAGTACCCTCCCCCTCCGTAGGGCAAAAGCCAGTTTTTTGAAATGCCTCTTTGCAGTGCTGCTATAGGGTTGAAAAGAGCCACTACTTTGACCATGATTGAAGCTGTGATGGTCACTCTTTAAAAATGTATTGCTATGCAATTTTTTGTAGTGGTCTAGTGGACCATGGCCATTCCACACATCTACACTGCTATAGTGGTTTATCAATAACTATGGTCAATACCTAGTGGACCCACTGCCCACTAATGAGTGAGTATATGTAGTTGCAAGATCAAGTACGAAGATAGAATTTCTAGCTATGGCTCAAGGGGACATTTTATTAAGTCTAGTGTCATTTGATCTTGTCCATATTTGTGTGTGGCTTGCGGGGGGGTGATAAACATGTGAAGATTGCCTTGGCAATTGGACCACACCATGATATGCATTTGACTGATCCGAAACTCAAAATTAAAACAGTCATAAATTAACTACCTCATTTTGCAATTGAGATTGCTAATCAGGGTAGCATTTGTATAATTGTCCAAAATACATGTTCTTCACCACACAGACCCTCACCTCAACTCGATTGATGAAAATTCCAGCAGGTGTGACAGAGCTATTTGGGTCATAAGCATCAAGATATCCTTCCATTGATGTTCGTAAGCTGAAAGATAATGCAAATTAATGAGTTTAGTCTATTAGAAAGAAGTACAAAGCAATGAAGTTAGTTCATTAAAAGTAGTACAAAGCTTTTCACGGTTAAACATTTTTCTTCCAATACTGAGAGAAAACAAATACAAAATATAGAGACTACCTGGTTTATTTAAGGAAAAGAGAATATGAACTAAAGAAAAAATGATATTGGACTGATTCCACAATGTAAAATGCAAAACATTAACATCTGTTTTATACTAGTAATTAGGTCACATACTAGTACTGCACCACAAGCCCAACCCCAATCATACAATAAAATTAGGAAACACAATCAAAATTAGAAAACTCCCAAGATTGTATCACCAATTAAAGGACTAATAGATTCCACATTATATTCTACACACTGGAAGCTTTTTTGTAAAGACAATGTAGCAATGAAAGAATCAAATGATATCCTAATTACCATAATTACAAGACATCGTTATTTTTTTATTTTATTTTACATAAATTACATATATTTGAACTATAGACAGGGGGAGACTAATTACTTTTAGATAGTCACTCCTATTTGTATTCTTCACTTGACTTTATCTAACGAAGTGGAAAATTAAGGATAAAACATAATTTACTTGAAGAGCATACTAAAAAATGACTTAACATTCTGACTGTTTTATACATGTCATAATATTGGAAATCTACATAGTACAAACATCCACAATAAGAAAATAATGATTTACAATATAGATATATAACAAGAGAAACAAAAAATAAGAATTATACCGTGCACAATCAGAATTTCTTGCAAGGTATGTTTTCAAATCTACAAGGCACCTCTTCTCTAAAGGTAGCATCTCAGAAGATCCATAATTTAACAATGGAAACAGTTTATGTAGAATTTGATATGCAAGTAACTGCAACAACAAAAACACATATTATGACCCATTTATTTCAGTGATATATATATATATATATATATATATATATATATAGATAGATAGATAGATAGATAGATAGAGAGAGAGAGAGAGAGAGAGAGAGATCAACATCATAAATGATAACCTGGGTAAAACCACGTAAGCTATGATGATGTGATGTTAATAATGGAACTAGAGGAGGAAACAATTCGTCCAAATGACTAGATTGAACATCTTTAGATGAATTGAGAATGACATTAGCTGCTATGAATACATATGAAGATAGTGCCTGTATTTTAAGAATAACAATTAGAAGCATAAGGCAGAATGTTCTAAAAGCTTGTGATATACATTGTATTATAATTTATTTATCCTTTTTTATGTTAAAAAATGCAGTAGAAGAAAATGTGCCTAGTCATCAAACATATTAAGCTAACAGAGAAGATAATAAAAAAAAAGGTGTTTGTGTAGAAATAATAAAGAATTTGCAACTAGTCCAACTACTAGTGGATGGTAATTTATAATCTGAGCAATTCAACTCATATAATAGTGTTGAAAACGGTAATAGTGATTAGTATGTCATTGGAAATTGTGGGAGTTAATGTATCATTGCAAAGATTAGCGTCATAGAATAGTTTATTATTATTCCTATTATTCTTTATTAATATCCAGAGATTCTTGAGAAAGTAATGGCAAGTGAATGAAATAGAAAGAAAAAGTGAGGGAGAGAATGTGGCTGTTTTTCTGAAATGACTCAAATTACTGTTCATTATCAAACTTTGATTTGCATTTCTATTTATGGAGAGTACAAGCTTCTAAACTAACCATTCTGTTATAGTTCACTGTAACTGTAACAGAATGTTGACAGATTGCTAAATTATCTACAAGCACCAGCAGAAACTGTTAATGCTTACAGAACTGCCTGTTTATATTTCAGAATAGCTGCAAGCCTGCACCCACCATGCTATACATCTATCATCCCCCCTCCCCAAAAAAACCCAGGGTGGTTGCTGTAATATCACTAAATTTAATTAAGGTAATTTGGGTGATATTTGCGTAATTAAACAGATTTACGAAAGGGCAGTTTGTTCTTTGTTGGAGGTACGGGTGTGGTTAGTAATTGCTGGATGCACCCCCCTGTTTCTTGTTAAAAGGTAGCAGATATGTTTTGTGCCTATTTCTTCTTCTCTTTTCTTCTTTTCTGGTTTCTCCTCTTCTACCAAGCTCTCTTCTTGCCTTTTTCACTTGTTTAGTGGTTGAAATCATAAAACAAGCAAGAAAGAAAGCCCTTTTCTTTGTTCTTTGTTGTTTTTGAGCCTTGGGGGTTGGTGATTTGAAGAAAAGAGTGGTTTTGAATCTGCCCATTTACGTTCGGCGCCGCTAAACCGTGATTGGAAGCCATAGAGTGCTGGTCTACCCTCCATTGTGGTGTATTGAACTCTAAGGTTTGTAATCTCCTCCTATTTCTCCATGATTCTTGAGGTTAGGGTTAGGGTTTGGAGTGAGATTCATGAATGTTGAGTTTTAAGAGGGTGAGACAGTTTTTAAGCATGATTTGGAGTGGGTAGAAGTTGATTTTGAGTTGATATGGTGTTTCATGCATAAATCATGCATGCATGTTCATGACAGCCAAGAACACCTATTTGGGCAGTTCTGGTGTTTTGCCCATAGCAGGAGCTATCGGTGTCCAAATGGTCTAAAACCAGTGCCATTTGAAAGCTAAGAGAGTTAGGTTTGCTCTGGAATTTTCGTGCTATTTTTCGAGACTCCTAGAAATTGTGGTGCAGAGTTATAACAGGCTGTTATACTCTGTTTGTAGCATATTTTTCTGCTGCAGAGGGCCATTTTGCAGAAATCATAACTCTGTCTAGGATGCTCCAAATCGAGTGATTTCAGTGGCCATAGAAAGATGGGTATGTTAACTTTATACCTGTAAAATATCAGCTCATTTGAACAAGTAACCTGGTGTGGATTGTCCTCGAAAGATGGCTGGTTGAGTTGGTCTGTTGCTGTCAGCACTATTTTGGGGTGTGACAGTTCTGGTTTTTGGGTTGCTGCAGAGGCTGTGGTTCATGGATTTTGATGAAACCAGTTTTGTTTAAAAGATAAGAGATATATCTTGATGCCTCTAAATTTTCGTGATTTTAGGAGCTTCCCACAAGGAGTTGTGATTTTTCAAAGTGGGTGTAAAATCTGCAGAATTTTATGCAACAGTTTATGCTTTCCGTATGTTTTGCTAGAAATATATGCTTTGTACGGATTGAATGGTCTATGACATGCGTTTGTATGCCTTGTTAGGGCTTGACACAGACCATCGCTCTAGGAGTGGAGCTGCAGAGCACGGCTTTGCCAGGTAAGCTCATCGTTCTGGGGATTAGCCCTTTCTCTTGTTTACTACCCAAGTGGGTGATTGATGCATGTCATGCTTGTTTTGCATTTGTTTATGGGCATGTTGTGGATTGAACGGTACTTGGAGTGATACTCAGTCCGTTCCAGAGATGTATGATGAACCCTAGGGTAGATACTGAGATAGTGTGAGGGTAATGAGACACTTGATGTGGCAGGTGTGGATGGCCAAGGGCCTTTGATGGATGAACACTGTGAGGTGTTCAGTGAACCAGATGAGATGCAGACCGTGAGGTGGTCTGTGATGGAATCTATAGGATACTGGCATAGTGTCGGGCTAGTCGAGGTTCCCTAGCCAGAGGTAGAGTTTGAGGACTCCCTGGAATAGCTGAGATTCCTTGGGAGGTGCCACTGCTCTCCACTAAAGTCCTAAGGGTGGATTGCCCAGTATGGATGTTCCTCCTTAGGCAGTGATGATGAAAGTCCTGAGTGGTTATCCTCAAGCCAGTTTCTGGAAGTCCTGAGGGATGAGAGCTCCCGATGTGGATAGTCTCTCTCAGGCACATGTGGTGGAAAGTCCTGAGGGATTGAGAGCTCCCTGAGTGGATAGTCTCTCTTAGGTATCTGACTGACAAGTCCTGAGGGATTGAGAGCTCCCTGTGTGGATTGTCTCTCTCAGGCAGCTGATGAGTGTCCTGGGGGATTGAGAGCTCCCGGTGTGGATTATCTCTCCCAGGCAGAGGAAAGTCCTGTGGGATTGAGAGCTCCCGGTGTGGATAGTCTCTCACAGGCAGAGGATTGAAAGTCCTGAGGGGTTGAGTGCCTCCGATGTGAGATGATCCCTCTTAGGCATGTGCTGTGAAAGTCCTGAGGTGATTGCCCAATTATGGATGTTCTTGCCCCAGACATGAGTTATGGAAGTCCTGATGAGGCCAGGCAGTAGACAGATATGTTGTATCTCTACGAGAGGGCTTCCTGAGGGGATGAGAGCCTAGGGCCTCTTAGATGAGCCATGTCTGGATTTTGGAAGTCCTGAGTTGAGAGATTCCTCAGGCAATGTGTGTGTGAAGTCCTGAGTAGGTGACTCAGGCAGTGCTGGTTCAGTGATGAGGCGGTGCCTCTCTGATATGAAAAGTGTCCTAGGATGGACACTATGTTATGGTACCTCTGTGAGATGAATTTCAGATGGCTGTGAGAGCCAAGATGAGGTGGAATACCTCTGATGCTGAGAGCATCCAGATAGTACCCAGAGAGCTGGGGAAGGTGTGATAGCCAGGAGGATGTCCTAGGCTTTATATATGTGTGTTTATGTGTGATGCTTGGGGTGAACCAGGGTAAGGAAGGATCTCCCAGAACCCTGAGCTTACTGAGACGTCTGTCTCACCCTGTGTGGGGTTTGTGGTTTTCAGGTACTTCTAGAGGAGAGAAGTTACCACAGGGCAGGAGGCCCTAGCTGAAGGTGCTGGAGTGGTCATGGGCTGCAGATGAAGATTAGAAGAGTTTTATATTGATCTCTGTCTTGTATTTTCTGTATAAGTATAGGGTGTGAGTGTACACCCGTTGTCTGTACATATTTATGTTGTATAACCACAGATGTGGTAGAACTATGAGTTGTATGTTTATGTACAGGCTATGTATATGTATGAGTTATGTTTCCTCCTGATTATCTCTGTTTAGACTTTTATGTTCTCTGTCTATGTTGTTTTATGTTTGAGTTAACTGGATCCTCAGGGGCTTGTTTATGATGCTTTGTGTTATGATGTGGTTTTATATTCCATGCATAATGTAATCAAGAAATTCGATTCTATCGCTTCCGTACCGCGTTTAGATAACGCTGATAGCGCGCTTATGAAATTATTAATGATAACACGTCCGGAGTGTTACAGTTGAAAAGGAAGCAACATGTTTGTCTCAAATGATGAAACTGCAGCTTTGACAGTGATTGGGGAGAACATCAGGTATCGAATCAGAAGCAGAATTATGTGTACTAACAAATGACTTGTCCAGAACCTTCTCAAACAAAAAAATGTCTAATTCCATGTGTCCAGTGTCGGCATTTGACAATGGATCGTGAGTTGTAACACAAAGCAACTGCTCTTTAATTGTTACGACAAACAACAGGGCTAGGCATTATGATGTGAAGTTCCGAAAGAAGAGATTGAGCCCAGATCATTTCTGCCGTAGTAGCAGCTAAACTCCTATATTCCACCTCTGCACTAGAGTGAGCCAAATAAGAACTGGACCAGAAAATGAAGGAATAATTCTTTAGTGTATGTAAACTGAATTATAGGTTTCCAAGAAACCTGCACTCTCCACAACAATGATTAATTTTTGTCTCATTATACCTAACTCTGAAACCTCTTTTTATACCCACCAACTAATAACTAACTAGTTAGTTATTAACTATTTCTATTACCATCATATAATGGCATCATCCCAAAATATATACATAAACCTGATGTATATTTCCTATCATCTGGATCAGAGTCCCAATTAACTTTTGAAATAGATTGCAATTTCATTGGAGAGTATATTATTTGGAAATATCACTACCCAACTGTTGGAAAAACAATCTAAATTGTGGTCACCCCTAGATAGAAGGGGTGTGTTGAAAGTCCCACATGGCGGGTAACTATGGGCAAAAGGGGACATGTTGAAGTCCCACATCGAATAAAGATAGTGCCGAGATAAATTATATTAGTGGGAAGCAATTCTCACCTTACAAGTCGGTTTTGTAGGGTTGAGTTAGGCTTATAACTTACTTCCTGACACCAACTTGTCAAGTCAAATGACCAGCCAGCAAATGTTTTCCCTTTCCATTTAGGGTCCATTTGGATAAACAACATAACTAAGGGCTTATTGAATAAGTGCTTATCATGTAAGTACTTATGTACAAATGGTTTCTATAATTGAAGAGGAAATTGGGTTAAATTGTTTTTAAAATTTTGTAAGTTGTTTTCAAAAGCTATCTTGGAGAACTTTTTGAAATAAGCTGAAAACTGCTCGTGGACATATCCTAAGCTATTTTCATAAGTTCACCCAAACACTTGCTCTGTTTGTGACAAAAGATAAGTCCAAATAACTTGTAAATATATTCTTCCAAATGGATCCTTAAGTCTTTGAGGGAGTCTTTGTATAAGCTACATATGTAGCAAGCTTGGTAAATAATCTATTTGCACCAACATGACAAGAATTGTTAGACAGAAAAAGTACATAGGGCAATCGTAATATGAGACATTACTCTTCGTTTTTACAAGAAAAATTTACATGTTCAGTGAGTAGCAATTAACAATAAAATAAAACCTAGTAAACTAGATGTCAAAATAAAATTTACCTGCTGCCTCATGTCATAATCCCGCAATATGGGGACCAATCGCTCTTTAACCTGTGAATTAAAGATAATTTCAACATAGATAGGCAACAGACCACAAACTTTAGATGGTAAGTTGCACTGAAAGGTGCATGTATCAGATTTACAGGAAACATTGAATGCCAGCAATTCTCTTACAACTTAATGTGAAATTGATCAATCATAGGATGACCCTTTTCTAAAGATTTGGGCAAAAGTATAAAATACAAAGTAGGATTCCATCCTGACATTAACCTGGTTGTCCTGGAAAAAAAATGGGCCAAGTCAACCCACCCCCATTTTAAGGTGGGGTGGGTTAGAGTTGACCCACCTAACAATTAAAAGAAACATTAATTAAAAAGAGAAGGAGGGGGGGGGGGGGGGAAAAAATATTTTAAAAGGGGAAATTAAAACTAAGAGAAATAATAAATTTGTACACCTAGGACAAATTTAATTGTCAATAATTAAATAAAAATCATCAAATAATAATAAAGTAACATTTTTTAATTTGTTATAAAATTTTTAAAAAGTTATAAAAAAAAACACCCCGACAGTTTCAAACATGCCCTGACCTTTCCCCAACATATTTTGGACGTGGGTTGAGCGAGCCAAGTTTAGCAGGTTAATGGATTCTAAAACCCAACCTGACCCACCAAAATAGGAGGGTTTTGTAGGTCGACCGATCAAGTTGGAAATGTTTTGCCAATACTACTACAAAGTGCTTTTATGTATGAGCAGAAGCAGAAAATCTGCAGTTAATAGAAGCAAGAAACTGGTTCTTCTCCTATAAAGCAAAAGCAGAAAACTCTTCCATTTTTTATATTATCTACTCATCTGGAGCTTAAAAGGAAAAATTATTGCTATTTTAAGCCAATTTATTAACCCTGCTTTTAGAATGATATCTCTCCTGGACATACACTCTTTATTTCTATTCCCCAATAAAAATAAAAATAAAAATGCTACTTGAAAATGAATATGGGCATAAATATAATAAATATAAAGAGGAAAGTGACAAGACAAAAAAGGGGGAATTTCGTCTTACAAGAGATGGAAACTTCAAGTAAATGTTGATTGCAAATGTCTCTAAGTATTGGCGAACAGCAGGTAAGTTATTTCTCTGCAAGAGAAAAAAAAAATATAGTTAGATATATAGCAATGGGCAAGAGTATAATACATGTATATAACAGTAAAAATAAATTTTAAAAAAGGGTTGTCACATTAACCTTTAAAATTGATAAAAAAAAAAATTAGTCATCATGATATTGGTGCGAAATATCCATCGGCTTTGCCGATAGCTAATTTTTGCCGAGAAACTTGGCTGACCACTTATAGTGAGGTCTCCCCTCCCAAGCACGTTTTTTTTTCATTCACAAGACTCGAACCAAATACCTTGCTTAAGGGGATTGAGCTGGGTTCCACTTGAACCAACAACATGCTGGTAGAGAATAAAAATCCTATAAGCTATGTATATAGCAATTGGTATGTCTAAAGCAGTTTTCTTTTTATTGGTCAGAAGTGATTTCAGTTTACATAAAATGCGATGTAAATATAATTAAACACACTAATACAGAAGGTAAGTATTGGAAAAAATCCAAGTCTCACATCGGCCAGAGATAAATCCAAGATAGAGTATATAAGTGAGGGGCAACCCTCACCCTATGAGCTAGCTTTTGGGGTTGAGTTAGACCCAAACTTACATTCTAAAGAATCTAAGATGGTATCAAAGCATATCCAAAATACATTCAAAGAGTCATCCACCATGTTATTCACGCATCAAGCCCAAAAAGTGTTGGGCGTGAGGGGGTGTATTGGAAAAAATCCAAGTCCCACATTGGCTAGAGATAAAGCCAAGATAAAATATATAAGTGAGAGACAACCCTTACCCTATGAGTTAGCTTTTGGGGTTGAGTTAGACCCAAACTTACATTCTAAAGAATCTAAGATGGTATCAGATCATATCCAAAATTTATTCAAAGGGTCACCCACCATGTTATTCACGCATCAAGCCCAAAAAGTGTTGGGCGTTAGGGGATGTATTGGAAAAAATCCAAGTCCCACATCGGCTAAAGATAAAGCTAAAATAGAGTATATAAGTGAGGGAAAACCCTCCCCTTGAGCTAGCTTTGGGGTTGAGTTAGGCCCAAATCCACATTTTAAGAGTAAATATGCATCACATACACAAAGAAGGGAAAGCAAAACATGGTAATTGTCTAAAAAATGGATGAAAGAAATGATTCTATAAACAAAAATACATCTAATAAAACATTTAAATGAAATTTAAATAGAAAAGAGCTTAAGAGCATGCATATGCTTACATGAGATTACAAATATATGCTTCCAATACCACTAAATACACAACATATTAAAAATTCCAATAGGAACACAGATATTAAAGAGTGACAACATGCAAAATCTACTTACATTAAGTGATATGTACAAGTATTCTAAAACTTTCCCAACTATATCTTCCTCCACAAATGGTGACAATACACATATTATTTGCCAAGCACGTATTTTACGTCTATGAATCTGGAACAGCAATGTAACAAATTGAACAAAATGAGTTATAGCAAAGCTTGATAAGAGCAAAAATTACAGTAGCAATGAGAAATTTCCAGTATCATGCCATATTCAAACCATTGAAAGTAGAAAATCTTTAGAGACATTCTCAGGGACATGATGCTGACCAGTATAATTCCAGTTGCACAGAGAAACAAAAGGCCATGATACTTACAGCACTGTACTTTTTGTATAACTCCTTTGCAAGATCTTTATCATTCACCTATATCAACAGATGTTATACTTAACATTAGCATTTGAAAATAACCTTCTGATTTTTGTAATAAATTAAAACTGTGCACTGAAAAAGGCTTGAAAGGAACCAAAACTGTGCACTGAAAAACGCTTGAACAGAATCAAATAGGGCATCACCAAAAAAATTACACTCCAAAATTTGAATAGTATAGCTGCAGCCATATCAGTAAATTTACCAACATTATGCTCATATTTCAAATTTAGAACCATCATGCTCTCTGAATTCATATTAGAAATTAGTCAACGTTATAATGTCACTGTCATTTGTTATCACTTGGGTTGCTCTCACCTATACTTTATTTTGGCTATCTCTAGTCAATGAGGGACTCGGATTTTTCCCAATAGACTCAAGTCCCATGCCTTGCAAGCGGATCCTAAAATCCCAACACACTCAACAACCCTGGTGCCCACGTGGGTTGCTTATGAACTAGTCCATTCACTAAACACTGCAATGCTGGCATCATCATCCGTGCTGCTTGTTTGCAGTCAAAGAGACATGATGGTAAAAGGCCAATTGATAAAACCTTGGGAGAAATACACCACAAAAGCCGGGCGTTGTAATTGGAGAGACCAAAGCCTTATAAACCCCACACCAAAATCCCAAACTTCCAGTGTGAGACTCAAGTACTATATGCAACTGGATCCTAACAACTTATGCTCTTAATAGTTGGGAGTGTTCCTTTTTCTATTCAGTATGATTCTTGCATGCAATACTAATGCTAACTTTCATTTTTGTTTTTACACATCAACAGAACCACTAGACAATCTGAGACTAAAATCATCTTAAAACCAATTCATAAATTCAAATAACCCCAAAGGATTCTTCCAAAACTTGAAGCCAGATGTTGACAGGACTAGTAGCACCAACCCGACTTGTACAACTACAATATCAGCAAGAATAGAACCACACAGCAACCCTAACCCAAATATATAACATATAACATACTCCCTCCGGTCTCAACTCAAATATAAGAAAAAAAACCGATTCACACTAACTAAGAAAGTTAGTTAACTACATTTAATTGTGTCAATTTCAATTAAGAAGTAATTTTTTTCCCAACTTATCCTTTATTGGAACTTGGTATCAAGAATAAAAGAGTCATTGAAAGCAACACCTCAATTAAATGAAGAGTATTTTAGAGATAGTAGCATTAAATAAGGTAAAGTTAGTTGAAATTTTCTGAGACCAAGAAAATGATGTTTCTTTTTCTTTCTTATATTTGAGACCAAAGGGAGTACAATACATGTCTATCTTCAAAATACTCTAGTAGCAAAAACTTAATGATTTAGCATGAAATTTATTTCTTAGCATCAACTGATAATAGTAATCTACTACCACAGAGTCAAGAAGCTCTAGTAGAAATGATTTGCCAGATTCTTGTGCCGCAATACAGTTTGCATCTTCATTTGGTGATCCCACCATCTTAGCCAAGTCTGCCAACTTGTAAAACAGAACAGCAACTGATACACGTGCATAGACCTCTGTATTAATAAATGCCTGATAAGAGAAGTGCCCAATTATTACATAGTCAAAAAGGTTCAAGATAATTTTTCTTAAAAAATTAATAAAATTGCAATTAATGGTAATCAGAATATGTTGTTAAGATAAAATGTATTAATTCTTTAACAAATTTGGGTAGAGAAAAAGATAATAAAATTAGCCAAAATCATATAATTGTTGAGTAGCTCACTTCAGTCAGCTCAGGATCAGGACTCCTGCCCAGTATAGAAACTTCCAGTCTAGCATCATTGTTGTCAGCTAGTTCAGCTTCAAAATCTTCATCAAATGCAACTGAAAGAGATAATCTCAAATTCATATGATAATTATACAAAAAACAACAGACAGCCAAGTAAATCCCATGCTGATACAGCAAATAAACATATTTGGCACCTGATCCATAGAGAGATAGCAATTTGAGCTCCTTCAGGTAAAATTTTATAATCCTAGGATTTAAGAGCCATAATCCTGTTAAGTGCAATGCTGCAAGACGAATTGTACGAGGACTCTTTGTGCCCTCCTCAAGAAGATTTTCAATAAACTGAGTGCCAGATATAAACAGAAATTAGTCACTATTTGGAATAAATTAGCAGAGATAATACACAGGAACAGGAAACTTATAGAAAAAGAACACATACCCACTTCAGGGGTCCAGGTGCATTGTCTGTTTGATGCATGCTCTCATCATTAAATACCAAAGGATGCAGAACAGATGACAAAAGAGCAGCAATTGATGCAACTCTTCGCTTATTGCAGCTGATATGCAATATCCAAGAGGAATGGACCAAATTCCACATCATCTAATCAATGATTGCAAATCACTAGATCAGTGAACACTGCTGGTGGGGTTAGGAGAGGATAAGTAATTAAGTATGAAATAAAATACAAGAAAGATCCATCATTCTAATAATAACTCATTCAACCAAAAAGTGCAAACTAAAGTAAGAGGAAGGGAGGCACCAGTCCTGGGAATAAGATGGCATTGGTATTAAGGATTCACATGTTCAATATGGCAATTGTTAATCACCTTAATTCCCAAGCAAATTGATGCTGTTATCTTTCACTTAGCAATCTTAACATTTTAAAATGAGGACATCACATTCACAGGCCCACAAACATTTGGGCATCTTAGACAAAAGGAATACGAAATGCTTGTGGCAGTCCCATTTATATACCAAACATGGGCATAACATGCCCAGGCACCAAATGACTCCATAATTTTGGATCCTAATCAATGATAACAGCACTGATTATGCTATTCCAATAAAAACAATAGCACATATGCTCCAAGTGGTTTTGACAAGAGTATAGTTTTTACTCCTGACAGAATAGCATCTCTAGATCTCTGAAATTTCAATGGGCATACAACTTATCACACTGGTAACAGAACAGTAATCAAGGCTATGGGTCTTCGAAGTTTTCATCACAACTACCAATGCTTTATATCAGGGCATGATGCTGACTGCCCATCTTAAAATCAGATCCCTAGTTACATGCTTACCACTAATTTATTTCATTCAATTAAGGCAATAGTTAATTGAACACAAACTTAACAACTAGCTATGAAATAAATCACCTGTGCATCTATTAAGTGACAATGGGAAACAGCTGCATTTGACATTACTTTGGCAACTAGCTCAAGTAACATTCTGAGTGATCTCAGCATGGGTAAAACACAACTTTCTGCAGCATTTTCAAGGCTGCAAAATACAACTTTGAGTAAGCTAAGCTTCATAGGTAAGACAAGATACAGGGAGAAAAAAAGAAGATATATTAGTCAACATATGTAAAGAATACCCATGGCATTGAAACAAATTAAGGATATTCATCATGTTTGTGGTCTAATTCACAAATAAGCCTAACTGCAACAACACTTGCCTACATGCACAATTGCGTATAGATCATCCTGCTACTTACCTCTCAACAAGATCACCAAAAATGCATTTTAGAGTGTCATCTGAGAAGAATGCGGGATTTTCCTCCAAATTAAACCCATTCTTGAAAGCACATGAAGGAATTGACAGCAAAGATTCTAGGCACACCCACTGAATCATTAATAAATCCATTAAAATCTTCCAATTTATTACTTGACATCTTATAACTAGTGAAAACTAACCATTGTATGAATTGTTAAAGCTTTATGACTATTATATGAAACAGATTAGTTGAAAGAATAATATGCCAGGACACAGGTAATGAATGATTGGAACATTTAAATTAGAAAAACAGAAGAGGAAATGAATATAAAAATTTCAAAGAGTCAAATTATCACAATCCAAAAATCAGATAATAAGGCAGTAAAGATATGTGTGTCATGACAAAGAGAAAGATTGAAACCTTTATCTCCAACAAAACAGCTCTTCGAGTTCTTGCCAAAACTCCTGACCCTAGGAGACCATTGATATTTTGAATGAAAGATACACACATATAATCTAACTGAGGCCTTCCTTCTATCTCTGAAAACAATTGCTCATTTTCCTCAACATGATAAAATGAATGAGGAAAGTATATTGAAGCAAGAACTCTGATAACCGAAACTAATGCTTCATATGCTGCAAGAGAAATTTCTGCTCCCATCTGCATTACACATACATAGCAACAACAAGTATATCATCGCACACTTCAATTGTGACAGAAACTTGGGATTTTTATAACAGATAATTCATCTAATATGCAAGATACCTCTGAGCATGAAAGCAAAGACCTAGTAGTCCTCCAGAAGAATTGCCACATAAAAGTTAAAGCAGAGTTATGTGGAGCATCTCTTTTGATTTGGTAACGCCACAACAAGATTAATGATATAGCCTTTACTGACATCATCTGCTTGGTTAAACACAGCAAAATCAGACAAGATGCAAAAAAGAAAGTGTGGCAAATTCTAAAAAATGAAGAGAACAAGAATGACTGACTAGTGACAATATCAACTAGTAGAAAGTGCATGCATTGAGCAAAGAATAAATCAGTCCTTTGAAAACAAATAGAAACAGGACAGGGTCAAACCGTGGGTGCTGATAATGATATGGCACATTGTTACAAACTACAGTACTACATAATTTTCAGCATCACTGATGATATTCTATAAAGGAATAAACAAAATTACAATAATAAGAGACCCTGCATGTTCAAAAGATAACTCCAAGATGCTACTTAGACCTAATTTTTCCCTCTATTATAGATAAAAGAAAATTCCTTAGCTTGCACCTAATAGCTTAGACTTTGATGAAATGGTTCATGACATAGTACCAAATACCAAAGCCTCATTGACCAAGCTATCATGAATTGATTCTAACTGCCCAAATTCCTGAGAGAGAGAAAGGAGGAATCAAGTTACTTCAAGATTAACTTTAAGAGAGTACTCTTAATTCTCACCATTCATCTTCTTGAAATCTAATTGTTTTAACGAGTAACTAATCCTTACCGTTAGATTTCAAGAAAACGAATGGTGAGGATTAAGAATAACTCTTTTAAAGTTACACTTAAGAGTAATTTGATCCCTCTTCATACACACACATACATATATAGGGGACGTATCAACTAATAGGAATAAATATTTATCATTAGATCTTGTCATAAACGGTCAAAATTCAAGTAAATAAGTCATGTGTGATTTTTAAAAAGTCAAGTGACTTTATTAAGTTATTATTAGGAAAAATCCAAGTACCACATTGGCTACAGATAATACCAAGATAAGTATATAAGTGGAGGGTAACCCTTACCCTATGAGCTAGCTTTTAGGGTTGAGTTAGGCCCAAACTACATTTTAAGAATTTCTCAGAGTCTATCCTAGATCTATTCAAAGAGTCACCCACCATGTTATCCATGCACCAAGCCCAAAAATGTTGGGCATGAGGGGATGTATTTGGAAAAATCCAAGTCTCACATGGATTATAATAGTGACAAAATAGAGTATATAAGTAGAGAGTAACCCTTACGCTTTGAGCTAGCTTTTGGGGTTGAGTTAAGCCCAAACTCACATTTTAAGAGTGTTATCATGTGACCTTAAACACTTTAAAATCTTAACCATTCACGTATATTTGCATGGCTCCGATTTAAAAAACTCACCTTGCACTTGATATGGCCCATACCCACCCATTCACCCACCCATACATATATATATCTATGTTATTGTCTCTACACCCTATCAGCTTAGCTTTTACCAGGTTGGTTCCTTCACAATTTATAGGCTATGCCTATATACATGAAAATTACTTGAGTAGTGAGTACCCAAATTATTCAAGGACTTCCATTAAACTGATTGCACTGCTGATGCATAAAGTAAAATGCTGAAGCTAGCATGAAAGAAAAATCAAAGCTAGCAGTCACGCCTACAGTTTGGTTTAGATCTAAATTTTAAGGAACTATGGTAGCGCCTCTAATGAATAATTTTCTAGTATCCAACTCTTGATGAAATGACAAACAGTAAACCATAATTAAAAGTGTAGAATGTACTTACTGCCTGCAATACAGCAGTGGTAGCAGAAACTGACAACCTTCGTTGACTAGGGCCTCCAAGTTTTCCTTTCACTGCACCAGGCAGTGCAGTGTCCTCTGTAACAACACCAGACCAGAAAACGGAACAAGATTGCTTGGCAAACTGAACCAGATCATCCTGCATTCCAAATTTCCAATAAACATTTAAAAACTATAAAAAGTAGAGATGGATCACCAGATCATAACAGAAAGAGGTATAAAATATGATACCAATAAACATAGAAATTCATCTGAAAGCTTCTCAGAGATGTCATCAATGAAACCCAGATCATCAACTACACCAGGGAAGGCATTCTCTATATTTGTTCTGGCTTTATTACCATATTCAACTGCTCTTTCCTTTGCTCTGCGGAGCTCCAAAACCAAGCTCAAGACAAGAATCAAGAATTTGACAACTACATATCTTGAATCATGGTTTTGTTTCAAGATATTAGTGTCGTTGTCTAGAATGAACTGCAATAATAGTTATCCTTTCATTGTTAGAGTTTAAAACAGAAAATTGATACAGGGATACCCGTGTTGAAAATCAAAATAAGATCAATTTCATATTCTGTCTTTTATTATCATATCAGAATTATAGGAACAATATCTACTATAATTAATTGTAATTAATCTATGTTAAAGTTGTTGTTTGATAATGTTTTATTAATTTTTTATATTTCTAGCTTGTTGTAGAAGCTCTTAGAAGCTGTCCTGTAATCTGTCACCATAGGCTAGTTGTAGCCTTCATCATGAACTATTTATTGTACTATCCGTTAATTCTCATATATATATATATATACATCTCTCAGCAAACTAAGGCTGAGGATCATTTTTGTGTGCATATTTTCATTTTCATACTCAAACACTTCAAGTTGGTATCAGAGCGGGACGATCTCGCTCTGTGCTTCCATCTCTGTCTATCGCCATCTACCGCCGCACCTATCTCCGACAATACCCAAATTTGAGTCGTCTCTTTAAGCGCGTCCCAACCCCAGAGGTTTCGAAGTCGGAAACCTCAACATGCGCTCCCACACGTCATTCTCAAGCGGGTGCACCCACGCCCTCGTCTTTGGTCACCAGAACTCCAAAGCGACCCCTGGTTTTGGTCTCCGGCCTCTCCCCGGTTTGTTTCAGTCTTCAGATCATCATTTTGGTGTTGTTTGGACAATGGGTCTATACACCTCCGTCCCATGGCCTATATTTGTTTCCTTAGGTTTTGTGCTACGCGTATGTTACTGGATACGCGCCTATATTTGTTTTTCCACATGAACTATTGTATCATGTCGCCCCTAAAGTTTTTGGTTGTACATGTTTTGTTCATAATGTCTCACCAGGATTAGACAAACTTTCTGCAAAGACTATTAAGTGTGTCTTTTTAGGATATTCTCGCCTGCAGAAAGGTTACAAATGTTACTCTCCACAAACTAAAAAGTGTTACATGTCTGCTGATGTTACTTTCTTTGAAGAAACTCCTTTTTTTTTTCTCATCCTCCATGCAGGATCATGGTTTCATATAGCAAGTTCTACCTGTTTCATCTTTTGGTCCTATGATACTTCCTACCCAAGACCCTTCTGACCAAGAAGGACATCAACCTCATTCTCCTGTTCCTAGTTCAGCTGATAGTGCTTCTCCTTCTTCTCCACATGGACACAGGGAGCTAGCTGTTCAGTGCCTGCAAGTTCTCCTGATTCATGTCCTTCGCCATCAGCGTCCCATACATCGGATCCTTCCTCCACATCAAATCCTACTAAACCAAGTTCTGATTGGCCCATTGCTATTAGGAAAGGTATTCGATCTACTCGAAATTCCCACCCTATTTACAATTGAGTTATCATCGCATATCTCCTTCATATTTCTCCTTCATCTCTTCCTTGTCTTCTATTACTATTCCTAAAAATGTTCAAGAGACACTTGATCATCCTGGTTGGCGACAAGCCATGATTGTTGAAATGCAGGCTCTTGAGAACAATGGCACATGGGAATTAGTTCCTTTTCCCCCTGGGAAGAAGACAGTTGGCTGCAAATGGGTTTATGCAGTTAAAGTCAGGCCTAATGGTGAGGTTGATCGACTTAAGGCTCAATGGTTGCCAAAGGCTACACTCAGATTTATGGCCTTGATTACTGTGACACCTTCTCTCCTGTGGCCAAGATCACAACTGTTCGGCTCTTCCTAGCTATGGAACCTATTCGTCATTGGCCTCTATCAATTAGACATAAAAAATGCCTTTCTTCATGGTGATTTAGAGGAGCAAATCTATATAGAGCAACCTCTTGGTTTTGTTGCTCATGGGGAGTCTGGTTTGGTGTGTAAATTGCGTCAATCTCTCTATGGGTTCAAACAGTCACCACATGCTTGGTATGTGAAATTTACCCATATTGTTCAAAATTTTGGAATGAAGCGAAGTGAAGCAGAATACTTCTCCCGTGAAGTGCGTTTACCTAATTGTCTATGTTGATGACATTGTTATTACAGGAATGATGCAGCCAAAATGTCCCAACTAAAGCAGCACTTATTCAGTCATTTTCAGACCAAAGACCTTGGCTGCCTAAAGTACTTCCTTGGTATTGAAGTGGCTCAATCAAAGGAACGTGTTGTCATTTCACAGAGAAAATATTCTTTGGACATTTTGGAAGAGACAGGTATGACTAATTGTAGGCCTATTGATAGTCCTATGGATCCAAATCAGAAGTTAATGTCAGATCAAGGTGAACCTTTTCCAGATCCAAAGAGGTATAGAAGGCTGGTTGGGAAACTCATTTATCTCACAATTACAAGGCCTGATCTATCATTCATAGTCTAAGTTGTCAGTCAATTTATGAAGGATCCTCACATTGACCACTGGAATGTTGTGATTCACATTCTTAGATACATCAAAAAGACTCCAGGATGTGGATTATTGTATAAGGATAATGGAAACACCCAAATTTGTGGGTACTGTGATGCCGATTGGGCAGGTCGTCCCATAGATAAGTGATCCACCACTGGATACAATGTATCCTTTAGAGGAAATATTGTCTCTTGGAAAAGCAAGAAACAGAGTGTTGTTGCCCGATCAAGTGCATAAGCAAAATATAGAGCTATGGCTATTGTTACTTGTGAATTAGTGTGGATTAAACAACTTCTTCAAGAATTAAAATTTTGCGATGTTCAGCAGATGAAGTTGTATTGTGATAATCAGGCAACTCTTCACATCGCCTTTAATCCTGTATTTCATGAGAGAACTAAACATATAGAGATTGAATGCCATTTTGTTCAGAAAAAGCTGCAGTCCGAAGAAACCAGTACTAAATTTATTAACTCCAACAACCAACTTCCAGACATCCTAAGCAAGTCCTTGAGAGGTCGCCAGATCCACTTTATATATTCCAAGCTTGGACCACACGATGTATATGCTCCAACTTGAGGGGGAGTGTTAAAGTTGTTGTTTGATAATGTTTTATATATATATATATATATATACATCTCTCAACAAACTAAGGTTGAGGATCCTTTTTGTGTGCATATTTTCATACTCAAACATTTCAAGCATCTATATAAAGGAGCATTCGTCGTGTACTCCAACACATGGTTTTCACACAAACATCCCTCAATTTTATCCTATTTTACATGGTACCAGAGCCAAGTTGAAGGAATAACGAAAACTGTCTCCCATCGGGGAGAGTGGGACCTATTGTCACTTATTCCGACAACCTGCTCCCGTTTTTTGACAATCCTTTCTCCTTTTCCAATGACATTTCCAGCCGCCGTCACTTTTCCAGCAACCCATTGTCCCTAATGAGCCCTTTCGCGCACCTCCCTTCTTTTGGTGGACCTTATATCCTTGCTGTATCTTTCCAACAATTTTTTCTTCTTTTCCAGTGCATTTTTTGGCAACTGCTGTCGTTCGGCCACCGTTCCGACCGGCGACCCTACGATTTGGATCACCGATCTACATGTTTCCGAAACCACTTCCCCATCCAGCATTCCACGCGCTCTTCCTTTTTCGCCTATCCTGCTGTCATCTCTTTTCGGTGTGTTTTCTGGGAACCGCCTTCAGCTTGCCACTCATTTTTCTGTGGAAAAAAAACTTTTTGGTTGCCTCTCTATCGTTGTACTTTTCCAGTGTGTTTATCGGTGACTTTTGTGCTTTGTTGGTTGTGTGTTTCTGCCACTATTTCCTCTTTTTCAAGTTTGAATAAGTTTAGGTCTCCACGGTTCTTTTGAAGCTTCCAAATCTTGGTTTAAGAAGATTGAAACTTGCTTTGAATTTTCTTAGGCTGATGGGTATTTCAGCTCTCTTTCTAGCAATATTCCCTGATTTCACCAAGATCCCTGAGTTGTCTTCAAAATATTGGTTTGAAGCTTCCAAATGATGGTTTTAAGAAAGTCGAAACTTGCTTTTCTTAGGCTGATAGATATTCCAGCTCTCTCTTTCTAGCAATATTCTCCGAGTTCACCAAGATCAGTAAGTTGTCATTCAAACTATTGTTTCTTATTAGTGGAGCTCAAGTTCTATGTTTTTGTTGGGAATAAATTTTCTTGTAACAAGCTAAAGCTTAGTAAGCTTCAACTTGAGGGAGAGTGTTCAGAATCAAAATAGCATCAATTTCATATTTTGTCTTTTATTATCATCAGAATTATAGGAACAATATCTCCTATAATTAACAATATTAATTGTAATTGATCTATATAAAGGAGCATCCGTTGTGTACTCCAACACACGGTTTTCACACAAATATCCCTAAGTTTTATCCTGTTTTACACCCTACCATCAGAAGTATCAATTGCAAGCCATAAAATAATCTTATTACTCTCTAATAGCCAAACAAATATAAAACTAAGACACTAATGATGATTTTGTCTTTTTACTAGAACTAATTAATTTTCACTATACAGACAGAGTTAATAAATATTTATAAGGATTACATAGGACAAAGGCAAAAGCAAACCACAAAAATAGGTTCCAAAGGATGATCCTTCTTGATAGCAAGGAAAAGCATTTTTGCCCATCTATTTGCTTCAGACTCCCATGCACTCAAGTCTTCATCATCATAAGTAAGAGAAACATCAATTGAAAGATTATTACTGACAAAGTTCTGTGGGAAGTCACAAAGACTCTTCCACAACTTTATCTCATTATTACAGCAATTGGCACACCTATCCTTGTAACCACAACCTGAAAGCCATCTTTGCACAGTCATCCTTAACTGACCTGGGGGTAAGAGGCAGAGAGTAGTCAAAATTTACTAACTGAAAATCCTACATCAGATTTTCTGTCTAATTCATTGACAAAAATATGGTTTAGATACACAAGCATGAAATATTCTTGTTTGAGAGCAGTTAAATGTAATGAAAATTAACCTACAGACGTATTTTTAGTAGATATCCTCAACAATACTGTAACAAGTAATGCCCCTAAGTCCAAACTCACAAATTGTAGCACTGATGTCAGGAAGGAAGAACAATATCAGAATGGATTTTATTTAGTAGAGTTGGTTCAATTGTGGTCATAAAAATACTCCGCATTCCACATTTGCATCCTTTTAACCCTGACTAATATTGGCATTAGAATATGAAACATCCAAATCTGATATATCTGAACTCATCAGTATGAATGTTAGACAGCTGGATGAATCATGAGAAAATATTCATTTAGTCAGACCCAAGAAAAAGAACATGGATCATATGTGGTCGTTTGGTTCAGTGTTGTAATGGTGCATGTATTCAACAACTTCTATATAAAAAGCTAAACTTGTGATCAGAGAGACTTAAATATTTCTATAAATTACTCCACAGAACCATGTTGTTTCAAATTTCAATTCAGCCAGTGGAAATGATTTTCACCCTTTCCCTCCTTAGCTTCTCCTATGTAAGTCCAGCTTTTTCCCTCAATAAAATAAACCAATGGATAGTAGAATCCTCCATACTTAGACTTAGCTTATTAGAGTATTAGTCATGCTATACAAAACTCTAATCTGATACAGGTGATAGACATTAGAGTATTATTCGGTTAGACTTTGATTATGACAGCTGTAACAAACAAAAATGGATCTAGAATTAACTGCTGAGCTAGTAGTCAGTTATATATAAACCCCACAGTATCTCTTCTTCAATAATGAAATCATCTCAGATTCTGCATGCTCTCTCTCTACTTTCATTTCAAACATGGTGTTAGAGTTTCTTGACGATCCTACTGTGGCTGTGTCACAAGAACCAGTCTTAAACCCAGGCCTCAAACTTTTGGCTCAAGCTGAGAGGCTGTGTTTTTCAGTGATGATCAAGGAGGTCACCAACTCTAGATTAGATCTTTTACTTTTTGAGACAACTAGCAAAATGATGCCTCATAGCATTTTTCTGTAAGGCTCATTATTATAGGACTTAACCAGCTGTTTTATGAGTTATGTTTGATCATACCTTGGGATTTTTTTGTGAAGATTCATTGTGAAATGATCCCTCATTCCCTCTTAGTATTCTTTTTGTGAGGGTTATTGTCATATGAAAATTGTAAAGCCTAACAACTTTACTTTCAGAAGGTGAATATATAATTCTTAATTCAATTCTCAATGAGTACACACACACACACACATATATGTGTGTGTGTGGTGTTGCGGTGTCCTATATTTTAGATTTAGTCGTGTACGGAGTCGGCACTTCATAGGTTGCAATAATTGGTCTCTATGGATGGTCCAATACCTTATTAGGATAGAAACATGATAGGATAGTATTAAAAAATGCACAAATCATATATTTCATATCGTGTTTCAATATGGTTCCTTTGGCAATCAATGCAGACCACAAGGTGAACTGAAATCAGTCACAAATTGCACTTTAAATCGTTTGAATGGCATCAGAATTATGTGAATCATGATTCTGTGTGAATCATGTGACTGTAGACTTTCAGATCACGAGCAACAATGGTTCACAACACATGCAACCTGGTTCTAGTAAACATCTTTTTAGGGTTCTTTTCAATTCTTTTATAAGGTTGGAGCAGAAGTGAAAAGAACTCTTCCCCTCCGATGATTGAAAGCCAGAATATTAAAGAACAAAGCCTCTTCACGTTTGAATGTCTTCCCCTCATATCCATATATTGCTCACAGTGCTTTGTGTCTCCTCCCAAAGAGCTGAGCAGATTGTTGTTGGGTATGTTTATATTCAGTTTATGTTTCAGTTTGTTTGTTATACAATGAGTTATAACTTGAAAATCCTAATATCTATGTTTTAAATGTTTCTTTATATGAAAACAAAATATATATTTTTAATTATTGATCATGTAGCTTACAATTTATGATAAGACTCAGTTCGTGCTTCAAGAAAATAGGTCTTCTTATTCATGATTCAAAATCTCAATTTGATAACCATGATGGATAGGATTTGATATGTCTCATGTGGCCTCTTCGGATTAGTAGATCAGAAGAATGTGATGAATTTGTAGCTTGCAAACAACTAAAGGGATTTGGAGTGTTTAGCATTTCTTTTCTGCTTTTAAAATAGTGTAGAGACACATGTTACTGACTATAAAGAGTAGAAAGCAATGGACATTATATATTTCACTTACCACCATAATCCGTAAATTCCTTTGGCAATGCGGAAATGAAAAGCAAAAGAATTTCAAGCGGAATATCAAATGGGCACACCACATAAACAGCAGCCTCCAGAATTTTGCCACAAACTGTAAACATCATCATGACATAAGTTGACTTATACTATGCGTCCTAAATTTATGAATATCAAATGAATATTATAAGAGATTAATGTCTATGCACTGACTGTAAAACAGTTTTACACTGTCATCCAATCACAAATCACAGTTTGAATTACTTTAAGATAATTATTTAAGGTCAACAAACTTACCATACATGATGGGTTGTGAGTAGATGACTGTGTAAAAAATTTTACACTGTCAGTGTATATCCCTTTTTCTCATATTATAAATGACATAATTCAAGCAGAGTAAATTAGAAACCTTGAAGACGGTAACTGGGATTGAAATGTTGTTTGCTGCTCTCAACAACATATCTAAAGATATCCAGTAATTCCTTTTTATCAGTTTGATTTTCCATTTCCGAAATAAATTCCACAGGAAAAGTTCCATTAAATGATTCTGTCCTGACACCACAATTAAGTATTCCAATGCCAGAAGCAGCTGAAGCAATGCATTCAGCAAGGCCCATAAGTCCAGCTCGTCCAAAAGATTGATGTTTAGCAGTAGATGCTAAATTGTACAAAAATGCAATGCATTTCCTGTAATTAACTTTTAGACAATAAGAAAAGCAAAGCAAAAATATTGCATCACATATTTAAATTAACAAAGTGATAAGGACAAGCACAAAAGGCATTAAGAATAGCATTACCACTAAACTATTGACAGACAAGCAACCATGCATGTGTTAGAAAAATTAGTATGATAATCCTGGATAAATTCAAAGAATCGTGTTCGTACACTTTCCGAACAAAGTATTTCGACCCTATTCTTGCCTGGGTTCACGAAATCCTTGTTGGGATAATTCTTTGAAGAACAATCTGCTTCTGGCAATAGAGAACAGATCAGGAATGTAGAGAGTAAGTATGATTTTTCGTATATGTTAAATCTGAGGCCAAATGACTCCTTATATAGGAGTTTTCCAAACAATGCAACTCTTGGCGATAAACCATCGTAACCGTTGGTTATCGGAGCGGTTGAGAGTAGTTATTTTTCTAACCTTTCCCAAGAGCGGTTATAAGTAGTTACTATTTTGAATTGTTAACCGCCTCTTATTCATAACTCATAGAGTTTAAACAAAACTCGGAACCCCGCACCGTAATCGCGGTCAATTATGCGTTGGCTCAACAAGCGTGCACTCCGCACTACCCTAACTTGTTTCCAAAGCTTAACGCGTAATCGCATTGGCCTATAGTAAATCACATTACTACTAAAATCCATTGATGACACTAAAATCACCAACAGCATGCATATCATCATTTTCTATAAAAGAAGAATTTGTGAAGATAGGAGAAAAGAAAGAAAAAGAGAATTAGGGTCTATTGGGAAAAACCCAAGTCCTGCATCGGCTAAAAATAAAGCCAAGATAGAGTATATAAGTGAGGGTCAACCCTCACCCCTTGAGCTAGCTTTTGGAATTGAGTTACACCAAACTCACATTCTAAGAATCTAAGATGGTATCAGAGCATATTCAAGATTCATTCAAAGGGTCACCCACTGTGTTATCCACGCACTAAGTCCAAAAGTGCTGGACATGAGGGGTGTATTGGAAAAAACTCAAGTCCCAAATCAGCTAAGAATAAAGTCAAGATAGAGTATATAAGTGAGGGGCAACCCTCACCCCTTGAGCTAGCTTTTGGGGTTGAGTTAGACCCAAACTCACATTCCAAAAATCTAAGAAGGTCCCCCTAAGGCATAAATAATGTATAAACTAGCAAAAAAACCAAGGACAGAGCAGAGAGTAAAAACCTTAGTTTAAAATCTCTAACTTCTAGATTAGGGATTTTGCAGCCATACACTATCTCTGAATGAGGCTACTCGTTAATTCTTCCAAAGAAGCCTAATCTCTCATTCATACCCAAAAATAAAATCTCTTAAGTGTCTACTTTGCGAACAAGCATAGAATTGGAGCTTGGAATCTGCACTGGACCTATTACTTCTAATTTTTATATTTAGAAAGGCTTTTGAAAATTATTAGAATCAAGACTACTCCATCTCTATGTTTATAAAAAAAGGTATACGTTTTAATTTTTCTTTAGTTTTAGTTGTTCCTATTTTTTCTATAATTATTATAATTACATTCCTACTTGTTTAAATACATAAAATGAGTGCTTAATTATCTGTATTTGCTACTATTTGTTTAATTATTATTATGATTATAATTAAAATGTCAACATTCATAACATTGTAATTTTTCCTACCATTAATCATTTTGTTTGATAATTACTTTTTCCTACCCATTCTTTTGTTCCATATTGTTCAATTTGAATAGTTCCTATTTGTTCTTATCTCATAACAAGTCCTATTCTATCGGATAAATATTCTTTTTAAGACAATTGGAAGTAAATTCTACATTCAAAATCTTTGCACAACACAAACCTAGAATTTGTAATGCTAAGCTTATTCCAATTCTAGAAAAGTATAATTGAAATAAACATTTAAAATCATAATTTTGATTCCTTCATCCAAAAAAAAATTATAAAACCCTAATAATGTTTTCATATTTTATTTAGAAAAATATATATTATCAGCTTAATACATTCTATCCAGTCCCTTTGCAAGTATGATGAAGGAACCCCCTAAAATACCCATGAACTGTGCATGTATCATGTAATGTAAGGAGCTCTGGCCAAAAACTATTACTTTACACTCAAGCCAAATGAGCCAGAATTCAGCAACATTTTCACTCATAAAACCTTAAAATAGAAAGATTAATCCACTAGGTTTGGCAAGAAATAAGCTGTTTATCACAATATCATAGACATTATGTCAATAAGATTGCAAAAGCATAGGGTTCAGCTTATTTTGAATTTGTGCAAGACTTTGGAAATCTAAAATCCAGATAAAAATTTCACAGACAAATATAAACCTAGATTAAAATAAATACAGCCAAATCCTCCTATTTTTTAAAACAATTATTTCCTATGAATTCATTTAGACATAGACACACATACCAGTCTACTTACACAATTTATAAGCATACCTTGGAGCTATAAAACTAACATAATAGCGTAGAAACTGGGCTGCACCTTCAATCACCCTTGACATATAAACTCCTTTTACACCTGAAATGTAAGGTCAACCAGGGCAGCATTAAGTAGAATATAATATTTGGATAAGATGATGGAGACTAACTTTATCATGCAACAAATAGAACATCTGATTTGAAGAAAGTAATAATTTAAGCAGCATTAAATCATTGCATAAGTAGCTCAAAAAGAAAATGCTTAACGTAGATTCAAATACGTATAAAAAGAAACCATTTGAAAAGGGTCCAAAGGAGTGAAGCACCAACCAAATTCTTTGTGGTGTATTGGGTCATTTAGCCCTTGCATAAATGGACCAAGAACAAAAGTTTCAGGCACTGATTTTATGTAGTTCCCATAATTCTCCCAATTGATGTCAAGAAAAGACTGCATGATCAGGCACCTCACTGCATTTAATAGATAAACCACATCAACATCAACAGCACATTTAAACCAAATTAATTGGGGTCGGTGGTAGATGAATCCAATGATATATATAAGAAAGTTAGAGAAAAAATGATAAAAGAAAAGAAGGGTGCAAGAAGGAGGAGGGGGGGGGGGGGGAATGAAGAGGAAAACATAAAAGAAAACATGGCAAGCAAGGACGGAGGACTAATTTAATACATGAAAAACTATAGAATTTAGCTAACTAAAAGGATTTGTATCCTGACTTTAAAGTTTTACCAACAAAAATATAAGCTGATTCAACACTAGTACATAATGGTGAACACACTAACCTTGAGGATTGTCATGATGAAGGCCTCGTTCCCATAAAATACATAACCAGTCAAAAGTCTCACCATACATTTCAAATTGATTTTGAACTTTACTGATACTGCTTCCAACATTAAGATATGACCCAGAGAACTGAAGCAACAAAGAGACCTGTATGAAACAATTAATTTAGCACGTCAAATCCACTGATTGCGGGCAGCACAAAAGTCAGAAACCAAAATACCCAAGTCCTAGAGAAATAACTTATAACAGTGAAATATATACACATTAAGAGAATCTGACAGGGGGTCAAAACTATGTGCAAGATAGTATACATTTAAAAGCAAGCCAAATATATATATATATATATATATATATATATACACACATACATACATATATATATATATATGCACTAGGAATCCAAAAACAGTCTCTTTGCATATGCAAGGATAAGACTGCTTACAATATCCCTCCCCCTTACCTTCGCATAGCGAGAAGCCTCTGGACAATAGGATACGTAGTTTTTTTTAGATGCACTAGGATTATTTGATCCAGAGAATTTAAAAAATAATGTCCTCACAGCTTCATATTCCAAAATATATTAAAATCTTTGCAACTTACAAGGTTTTATGGACCTCAACAACCATATGCAAAGGAACTGCTAAAAAATTAATGTACAGACAAACAAATAGCTTGTATATGGTATATCCACATCAAAAAAAGAAACCCGGCCTTTGCATTATCACCTCATTTTTTAGTATATTAAAAGAAATTTTCTTTCCAAGTATGGCACAAAAATAGCAGACAACATATCTAGGAAGGATTTATTACAACTTGCTACCTCTTCATTCTTATCACTCATTTCCTACTGTCCAAATTATTTCAGAATACCAAAGCTCCCCATCCGGGCATCCCCCCACCCAAATCTTCATCAATCCAAAACCACACATTACACTAAGGTGTCGACACTTGTTAGCATATATACAAAGTATCACATTATGATAATATCATTACGATTGAATCTTAAAATATCTTCTACTATCTTGTTGGGTGATATATTTGGATTGGTTTCCATATTTGACCATACTTTATGATTCATTTCAATATTTAATTAGGATTAGAAGTCATGTGTTCGTATAAACAGAAGTTAGTGAATTGCATTTTGTAAGCTGTAACACATCATTATCCACCAGATATCAATATTATATTCTATTATGTGGAGTTTGTTCTCTCAATTCCCCCTCATCTACCCTTAATCTCTATAATTTCAACAAAGAATAAGATAAAGAAAATGCGAACACGTGATTATACACCTGATGATTCCAAGCTGCTTCAACTAAATGAGTACCATATTCTTCAAGCATCTCATATAAAAGCACAAATGCACCCCAATACTGCTGGCTGTTAATAACCAATTCATCTATCATTGGAAGGTTCCCAACACCAAGTGATTTGGCTTCCTTGTAAGCCCATTTTTCTCTCTTTGTCACGCCATGAGATACTGAACGCTTTTCATTCGTATTCCCTTTTGAAATGCTAGAGATGGAATTGGTGCCTCCTTGTATATTTAGAACCATCTTCAATATATGTAAACTCTGCTTCCTCACCAAACTCTCCTTGTCAACCTGACCAGATTCAGATTGGTTCTTAAGCAAGCAAAGCAAAAACAAATTAAATAAACTGAAAGACAATCACTAAACAGAGCTTGAGTACCAGCTCTATCTTTATTTCATCCCAGAACTCTTTTTCTGTTCTTAAGTCAAATTTTTCAGTTTTAATGATTGTATCACTATCAGCATCTTCACATTCTTCTGAGGACCAGGAAAAGGTGAAATACAAAGATAGTATATTAAATGCTGCTCTTCTCTCTAAAGGTCCAATTGAAAACAGTGTTCTGCAGCACTTCCAGAGTTTGATAAAGAAATACTCCCTGAAAACCAATAATATACAAGATACATTCATAAACAGTTGATAGAATGCATATAAATGAGATAAAATCAATCAATACATCTGAATCTACCGAGAAAACCCATGTTTCTGCCCACGAATTGAGATTTCGAATGAGCCATTGGCAGGTAATGCTTTGAGAATGATAGGAAGAAGAATGCCAACTGCACAAGACCTGTGCTCTGGACTGTGTAAAAGCATCCGTTCAATCATATTACATAATTCCCAAATCAAAATGTTAACAAATTTATCCACAATGCACCCTTTTCTTTCTGCTGATTTAGGGAGTGTATCTGTTTGCATATACGGAAGGGCAGCTTCCAGAATTACAGACAGAAGATTACATGAAGTTAGCAATTTAAAACTATTTGACAGAGACAGCAATAGCTCCTTGTCCATTAGTTGATCAATCATGATGTCATACGAGTCTTGGTGAGATGAATTACTACTCCATTCATAAAAATCCAAATCGTTGTTATGAAGCATACCCATGGAAAGACCAACTGATCTTAAGAAAATTGGCACCAAAGTTGCTTCAAGAACTTCCCAGGTGCAAGTTTCAATCACTACACCTATGAACAATTCTGTGATCTATCATAAAAATTATGCACATCCAAGGACAACAGAGACAAAACAGAGGGGGAAAAAATTAGTTAAAAGCTCTCCAATAAATACCAATAAAACACAATAGCTTGGCTACTTCTGTACTAATACCTGATTAAGCAAGTCATGCTGCAATGGCTCTAGCACCTTAACTAAAGGAAGAAAACACCTCCACACAAACGACCTTACAGCATCACAATCAGCCCCTGTAAAGAAATAAATTAGAAAGAAGAACTCCTAGAAAAATATGAGGGGTAATGTAACAGCTGCAAATGCTCCATTTCAGCATTGCATCCTAGTTTCTACTTAAAATCCACTTCCAGGTGAAAAACAAAGCAAAAGCCATACACAACTTTAAAAAAATGAATGAATGTTCAAGGTAAATAGAAAACGCAGTAAAGAGAATAACTCACCCGTTTTCTTCAGGAGGTGACAAAACGCGCCCACCATTGACACAAGGTGGAGGCGCTTTTCAGCTTCCAAATCATCATCACCTTCATTGGTAAAATCCTATTTACATTCATCAAAGAAAACAAAAGGTAAACACCAAAGAGAAAGAGAAGAGAGAGGAACAAAGACAAGGGCAGAAGAAGAATTAGGGGTACCTTGAGAATTCGAGGAAAATCGTGGAGGAGTGAAGCGAAGAGCGAGGGCGGAGACAAACCGGTGGAGACCAGAATGCAATCCAGCATTGCAGGAACCGCAGACGGAGGCACCTGAGAGAAGCTTGTTGATAGCGAAGCAACCACGGAAGCCATGGAACCTGCTTCTGCTTCGGACATTGTAACACTCTTCTCGAATGGAATTCACAGTAGTAAAACCCTAGTTATCGGCTGCTAAACCCTAAACCCTCAGCCACGTGTCATGGTTCGCCAATAACAACACATATTTTTTGAAACGACGTCACGGTGGATCAATTTATTAAGTGTTTTTTGGTGGACCACTTTTATTGTCATTGGATTAATCTGATCTCACGATCATAACATACATCCTCTCACACAGGATTACAACATCCTCCACAGCACCTCGCACCTTCTCCGACTCCGTGAAGCTTGTCGCGCCTCCGACGAAGCTCGCCGCCAATACCTTTGGCAACCTCTTCTTTGTCACCGCCAATAAGGCTAATCGACTATGCTGCTTTCTCGGTGTTATGCTATTTCTTTTAAATGGTTTACGTGAATTATGTGTGTTGCTATCTGAATATTGCTTTGATTAGGGAGGGTGCGATATTTGACTTGAACCTAGAATTTGTATCAACTTTTTAATGTGTATTTGCAAAAGTGAAGTGAATTCGTTTGACTGTAGATTCGACTGTGGAGAGTTAACTTTGTATTGGAATTTTCTCAATGTGTGCGTGAATTGAAATTTGTTGATTAATTGTGTTTTTATTTGCGAATTGAATGTTATGGACGGAGAAGTGGTCTATTCTCCAGTTTCTTTTTCTCCGACATCCCCTCCCTCCTCCATCTCATGATGCCAGACAGCCTCGTTGGTTTGTGGCGGCGGCGGCTGAAGGTGGCGGTTGGATATTATTGGTGAAATGGTGATGTTGAGGAGGATGGTGGGGTTCGTCGGCGACGGCAAGGGATTGGCCAGCAATGTCGGCGACAAAGGTGTAGATGACAGAGGAAAAGGAAGGGAATGATTTGATGTTGTGATCATGCGTGAGAGGATGTATATTATGATCATGAGAACAGATTAATCCAATAAAAGTAATCCACCGAAAATCACTTAATAAATTGGTCATAAAACATATTTTTCACTTAATGTTACATTTAACTCATTATGTTTTATAGTTGTTTCATAGACATTAAATTTAAAAGATTTTACTCAAGTCTTTTTAAGTTTTTAAAGGGTCACCCAATCTGTTAGAGATTAGGTGTTTTTTAATTTTTTAAATAAAACAAAGATTGTTAAAATTTTTAGTTTTGTCATTATGAATTAATCATTTCAAAATTTGAAAATTAACAAATGTTAACAATTCTAACAAACATAAGAATTTTTAAATTTAATATATTGCTCTCAATTATAAAAGATCAAAAGTAATATTAAATCAATTAATTTTTTAATTTTTTCAAAATGTGATTTTTAATCCTTAAATAAAAATTTGATCGGTCAAATTCATTTAACTTTTTCATTAAGATTTTTAGTATGTAAATAAAAGTTTGATTGATCAAGAACTTTTTTCATTAAAGTTTTGAAAAGATTCATGTTTAGTCCTTGAAATCCTATTAAATAAATAAAAATATTGGATTCAAACTTTTGTTCAGTGATTAAAAGCTTAAATTTTAAAAAAATTGGGATCTTGACTAGTGAACCTTTTGTTCAGGGACTAAAAATTTTAACAAAAAAAAAAAACAAAGACCCTTGACCAATTAAACTTCTATTTAGAGACTAAAAATCGAATTTCAAAAGACTCTAAGAACCCAACTTTTAATTGACTAAAATATGTTTTTTGTCATTGTAAAATTTCTAAAGTTTGGATTTAGTCATTGGAAAAAATTTTGTCTATTTTTTGTCCTCACAAAATTAAAATATGATTTTTTTACCCAAAATTAGATCTGATTATGTCCAAACCTATGTGGCGTTCTTTTTTATGTTAAATTTTAAAATATAATTTATGAGAGTTAAAAACGGTTAGAAAATATAAAAAACAAACGTCACAAATTTTCAAATCCTTATTTGCTTGTTGTCTTTGTCTTCTTCGAACACCATTCAACCCTAGCCCCAAGATAAAAAAATCAAAACAACAATCATTGAATGAAATGACACAACAAGCAAGCTAAGTACAAAATCACAACTCAAATTTGGTAAAACGAATTCCCATAACCTTTGTGAGAAAACCTAGATCTAAATCTACTTTTGATGGCCATGGCGGTGTGGTTAGGTATTGGTTGGGGTCGTGCCAGACAGACGTTAGGGATGGTGGTGGGTCGCATCACTAACTAGATTTGTTTCACCTCTTCTTACGTCGCGAACTCAAGCTCGCACTGTAGAAGTGGTCCTTGTCAGAGGCAGCGACGTCACTGTCGTAGCCTCATTGGAGGTAATTGGACTTCATCGACTGGAGGAACGGTGGAGGCTTCGACGAAGGCTTCAGATCTAGAACCATTGCTAGTTTCAAGCATGTCGTTTTATGCCTTGCCACGCCGCCAAAGTGTACGTTGGTTTCAGAAGAGCAAAGCTCAAAGGGTCGAAGTTTTGGAAATGTTGAGAGGAAAGAAACTGAGGTTTTTTATTTTCAATGGAGGGTTTTTGAGAAGAAACTAAAGTATGTTGGTTGTGTCTGGATTCGACTTTTCCAAATTTTGGGTGTGAAAAATGTGAGAATAAGATAAGAAATTTATGTTGTCTAAGAGGTTTTAGTTGTTCTTAAGGATTTAGAAAACCTGGTTCGTAACTTTAATTGTGACAATAACATCAAGGTTTATGGGATTCTACAATTTCAATTTTGGTCACATTAAAATGCATTTGGGAAGAAATTGAAATTGTAATGTAATCTTAGCTTCGAAGAAGATGAAGAAGGCGAGGGAAGAGGGATACAAAATTTTGTGACAAATTTTTTGCATTTATGGAGGTTTTTAATCCCCATAAATTACATTTTAAAATTTAAGTTGAATTAAAAAATGGCATATAGGTTTAGGTAGGTTTGTATTCGTCTAAACCTAACTCTCAGCCAAAACTATCACACATTTTTATTTTTCAAGGAAAAAAACAAACAAAATAATTTGCAAAGACAAAAAATAAACTTGGATAATTTTACAAAAACAAAATTATATTTAAGTCATTTTAATTTTAACCGCCAAACTTAGTGTTACGTGATTTTTTGCTTTAAAAAATTAAGCAAATGAGGTTCTACGTAAATTGGTATTTCATAATTGTGTCTCACTAAAGTAGCAATACGAATTACTAATTCTTTGTGTGTCATAAAAAGTACATGGAGTAGCAAATAAGAAATGTTATTTCTTTGTTTAAGTAATAGTACCAATTCTTATTTGTTGCTTTAATGGATATAATTAGGGGTGTTCGTGTATTGGATTTGATAAACTTTGAAGGAAAAAATTTGATTTCATCACTTTGGTTTTTTAATTCATCATCCAATCGATTTTATTCAAAACTTTAATTTGATTTGATCCAATTTAAAGTTGTTTGAATTGGATCAATTCTCAATTTTAATCTTACTTTTTTATAGAAAATATTAAATAAATGATAAGATATATAATAAATATAGAGTTTAATGTCTATGCACTAAAAGTGTAAAATAGTTTTACATCATCATCCAATTATAAATCATCGTTTGAATTACTTTAAGATATTTATTTAAAAGTTAACAAACTTATCATACATGATGGGTTGTGATTTGATGACTATGTAAAACTTTTTATACTCTCAATGTATAACCCTTTTTCTCATAAATATAATAAAAAAATAAAGAAGAAAAAAAGACTACTAAAGTTTAGGAGCAATATAGGGAAGAATTAGAAAAGAAAGTGGTGCACAACCATTTGTACAACAAGCACAATAATACTATGAGCATGTTTAGATACAAGGCTAAAAATTCACTTGAGGATAAATTATATACTAGTTCGGGACCACCATGTCACTTATGATCCCAACTAGTACTTGTGCAACACATGGATAATAGATACAATATCAAACTGTGAGAATGTTAATGTCCATATCTTTTAACAAAAATTATAGGAAATTTGAAATCCAATCTATTAATAGAGAATATTGTGGAAATCACTTTGAATCATAACATAAATGATAAAACAAATCTTCAAAACAATTGCATTGTGTTTATAAGAATCTTTCCTACAACCCAAAAACGATGATAGTCTTTGTCGTTGTTGTACCAAGAAAGAACCAACATTAATGGACTATTGCTAATGGTCAATGGATCCCCATGGAAGCAAATGATGATGTTTGGTACATGATGCTCGGATGTTCAAACTTTTTATCCTGAAAATTTGATGCTGAAGGTGTAAATTAAAGCCTTTAGTCTACAATTTTTTAAAAAGTACTTTCAGAATCCAATTGAGTATTTGAGTTTCAAAAAAGTTCATGGTTGTTATTCATGGTTACTTTGCACAACACAACAATGGTAGAGCATTCTATTTTTGGCGACCTGGAAGAGGGTGAACAAGATCATGAATCAGTTTTTATTTTTGGAAGTTTTAAATTGATATCAATTTAAAGATGTGATTTTATGGTTAATTGGTTAAGGACATATAAATTTTGATATTGTTTAATTTAAAAGCTAACAATGTTAGCCTTTTCACTATTGAGTGTTGTACTTATTATCCATGTGTCGAGTATTTACTGGCCAGGGCCATAGGTGATGTGGTCATCCCGGACCAGCATATAATTTATCCCCCTGTGATAGCTTTTGAGAAATTGTTTATCGAAAAAAAATTATATTTTCAGTAGAAAAGTTCTCAAAAACACTTATATCTTATATCCAAACAAACACATACCAAGCAGTTTCCTACACATGACACCCATATAGATATAGTGATTGCCATAACAATTAAACCACAAGGGCAATGTGCAAGGACCTAAGTAAGTCAATAGTTGGGTATTGCAATGAGCAAGGGCAATGGAAGTTTAATGATTTCAGTAGGTAGTTTCATCTTAGAAGAGGCTTTGAATAAAATTAGAGGCATTATTCCTTCACTATCGAGTGAAGATATGGATAATAATAATATTCCTCATGATTATGCTGATAAAATTTATAATTATGGTACAATTAGTGTGATTGAAAGAAGTCTAAGTGGAGATTGCCTGAACATGGAGAGATTGCAATTAACCGTTGTTAAGTCAAAAGACATTTATGTTTTAAAGACGAATGATGACTCCTAATTATTTTGATTACATGCAAATATATACAAATGATAAAAGTTGTGTATGATGTGCTATTAGATCATGGTTTGTATTCATGCGTCTAAGTTTTGATATGATATATCCATATAAGACTATCTGACATAACATTAAGTAGTACATTTAAGACCTTCATTTAATACTCTTTGTCTAAGATTTTTTCTTGCAGAAAATATTCTCCTAGGATATGTCAAAGTCCTATGAAGAATAAAATAAGTTCACAATCTGGAAGTGTTAATCTTCATCAAAAGGAGCACTCTGCTGGTGCTGATCTAATATGACGAAAGAAGTGACTTTCCTGTTGAAGTGCAAGACACACAAACCTATCAACATGAACTTTGCATGAAGAAGGAACATGCATTTAATGTAAGCATTAAATGTTCCAACAGCCTTAAGACTTCACATGAAGAACACACTGAAGAATCCACTTGTTGTGACACAACAAATACTTGAAAATGAAAGCTATAAATAGAAGAAGTTTTGAAGAAACAAGATACGAATCATCTTGCGTGAAAACATCCTTTCATTATTTCTTGTAAAACTTTTTGTAAATATTTGTATAGATACTAAGCTCTCAAAACATCTTGTAAACCTTGAAAGAAAATACTAAAATGCTAAGAGATATATTTGTCTGTAAGACGATCTGACATTAGTCAATGCTCAAACTTCCAACAAATCTTGTTGATTTGTTTAGAGTCACTAGTGACTTGGTAGGACAAAGAATATTGGATTAAGTCAAGCTTGGGGTAGAGCTTGTTTTTGTAAGAGTCAGAAGTGACAGTGAAAAATACTTGTAACCTTGTGATAAATTAATGGAAACTTGGTGGGTTGTCAAAAACTGGATGTAGTCTCGATGTAGAGACAAACCAATATAACTTTATGTTAGTCATTCTTTATTGTTTTTCTCTGTGTTAATTGACAAAGGGTTCAAATTTGTTTTTAGATCTTACATATGTTTTTGATCTATCAAGAAAATTGTTTTTCTCATCGTTTGATAAAGTTTTTCTTAAACATCTCGTATTTGTTTTTTAGTTAAATCTACATCAGATGATAAACGTGTTTTTAATCTAAGAAAAAGTTTAAAATTTCTAAAAATATAATTCAACCCCCCTTCTTGTGTTATTTGCTTCTACAATTAAGATGGTTCATTAGTTGTGGAAACAAAAACTAGAAGATCAGCTTGTGGAGGAGTCATTGGGAATGATGGTGGTGGTGGTTTCATTTGTGGATTTGCTTCAAACCTTGATGAATGCTTTATTTTAGTTGCATGAATTGTGGGGAATCTTTTAGGGTAAATGGTCTTGTGAATCCATCCATGTTATGGTTAGGTTCAAGCTATTCATAATATCCATATACATGAAGGTCATATTTTCTAGCTGCATATCCTTCGAGAAGTATAATAACCTAGGCTAAATAAATAAAAGAAATAAAGAAAGAGAAGTTTTGATTTATAAAATTCTGTCGCAAAAGCATTAGTGACAGAATTAGCAACAGAATTAGTGACGAATTTAGCGACGGCTGGAGTCTGGCGCTGGTAGCATGAGATTGGTGCCGGTAGCGTGAAATAACAACAGAAGGTCATTTCTCATTGGAATCTGACGCCAGTAGTGCCAGAGTGGCGCCATCAGCGACATATGCACTGGGAACTGGTGCCGATAGCGCCAGAAGTGCTCTAAGAAGCCAATTTTCTCTGGAATGTGGCGCCGATAGCGCCAAAGTAGAGAGACTTCTGACAGAGCCACTATAAAAGGTTGTTCATGCGATTTTTTGGGCCAAAACCTTGCTTTCTTCTTCCCCTGAGCCATTTCCGCCATTGTTGAGCTAGAAAGCTCCATATCTTCACCAAACTTCATCAAAACACTTCCCTTTCAACATGAAACTTGTGGGGAACCACCCTATGAGCTAGAATCCTTCATCACTTTTCCCTAAAAACCATCAAACGGAGAGATCACATTCTCTAGAGGACTTCACAAAACTCGAGCTCGGCGAGGAAAGGAGGCGATTCTCGGACACCCAAGCTTAGGGAGGTGGTCCATTAGCCTTCCTTGTCATCTTAGAGGTAAGAAGCTCGAGTTTTACCGTTTGATTTGTGCATTTGTCTTTGGGATGAATAGTGACCCTTTTTAGCTAGAGCTGAAATTTGACTTGGGTCCTTCAGAAAGATATGTTTAGGAGGTTGTTGTGATGAAGGATTAGCTTTGAAATGATAGTTTTATGGACTTTGGTTCTTGGCTCTGAGAAATGCATGTGTAGGTAGTTTGTTGGTTAATTGATGATTGTAGGACATGCATGAGCCTTGATACTTGCTTTTTATGTGCTTGAGAGGCTTTATGAACGGTGATATTGTGTGGAAGAAACCATTCAAGTCATGTTGTTAATTCTTGAGTATTGGCCTGTATAGAGCTTTGAGCTCTTTGTTTTGGCTTATACCGAGTCTTGTGGAGACTCTAGTGCCTTGGTTAGGCCGAGATAGACCGCTGAGGGTCTATGAGTTGTCTAGTGTATTGGTTAGTTTTGATAACCTTGAGATAGATGATTGAGAGGTTTATGGAAAGGAATGATGTTCCTTTCTTTGTAACAGTTGAGGACTGTTGTTATGTGCTTTTGCCTTGTATGGTTGTGTTGATGATTGATTATGCATGTATGCCTTGTATAGGGCGTGACACCGAGGGTGTCAGTGGCGTAGACCACCGTTCTGGGGTTGAATTGCAGAGCACGGCTTTGCCAGGTAAGTTCTTGATTTCTTGGGAGTGTTTCCCACTGCTGTGTTCCACCATACTCCGAGGGAGTGATGATTGCATTCATGATGCATGTGCATTGAAATGGTTGTTGCATTCCTCATGATGATATGTATGCATGATTCTATGCTTAGTATGTATGGTTACCTGTTGAATAGATCTTCTGACCAGTTAGATAGATATGGACCTCCTTAGGAGAAGAGCACACCTCCTAGTTTGGTTTGCTCGCGTAAAGGGTGATGATGATCCCTTAAGACCGAGAGATAGGTGGTCCTGTCGTGGTTGAAGCCTATTCTCGGAGGTGCCATATACGTGCATCCATGCGTAAAGGGGTAGCTCCCGATGGGATGACATGTGTATGAGTTCCGGTCTCACACTGGGAACTGAGAGTCCCAGATGCTAATGATGTGCATCTTGTGGCGGGCGTAGTACCGCGGATATACATTAGAGCTAGATGATGACTATGTATTGTTGTGAGGGCCGGGAGGCCAATGATTGTGATGCCTTTGATGACGTGTGTCATGGAAGTGAGCCACGGGGGAGGAGAGGCCTCCAAGAGCCCTGAGCTTACTGAGATGTGTATCTCACCCCGTGTGAGGATTATGTTTTTTGCAGGTGATTCATCTGGAAGAGATGATAGGTCTCAGGGTGGGAGGCCCCACTAGAGACAATTCCTGTGCAGCTGCTTGGCAGCACTTTGAGAGTATGGAGGCTCCTTGTTTTGTTTTGATGTATTTTTGTACCCCTGTGAGGGAAGATGTGTCTGTGTGCACACATGTTTTGGATATGTTTTGTACATGGACACTATATCATTGTATGCCCTCATGTGAGGAAGTGATCTTTGGGATCAGAGCATTCGATGCTTATTTCTATTGTATAGACAATGTGAGTGCCCTGAGGATGTATGCTTTGTACATAACCAATTTAAGTTATGTAATTATGTTTCTCCAACTATATCTGTTGGGTTACTTGGTTATCTGCCTTTATCATATCTGGATCTGAGGGGCTAGTGATGGTTATGGCATTTTATGTTTTGAGGAAATGTACCGTACATAATGAATCAAGAAATATGATTTCGAAAACGCTTCCAATAGTTTTATTAATTGATTAAAGTTAACTACTGCGCTTATCTGATAAAATAATTGTTAATACACCGGATGCATACGGGGTGTTACAAGAAGCAAATCAAGTGGCGGACCCCATGGCCAAGCATGGATTGATCATTGAATATTCAAGTTATTAGATTTTTTATGTAGCTCGTATCTTTACTTGTAATGCTCTTTTAGTGGATCAACCTTGTATTAGCTTTACTAGAGATGTGTAGGATTTAATAACAGATTAACTATGTTTTTAGTCCTTGAACTTTTATGGGTTTTCACTTTTAGTCCCGGGAAAATTTTAAATGCTCTTAGTTCTTAAACTTTTATTTTGTTATCATTTTTAGTCCCTACAGTCAAATATCACCCTTAAATAATAATTTGGCATGATTTTATTAACATTTTATTACATTTTAGCGGTGGCTAATTTTTTGGATGTTTAAAACGGCCACAAATTGCTTTGCTAATTTTTTAAAAGTTGATTAAACAATTTTTAGTGATTAAAATTGTCAGAATTTGCCTTTTCCTTCTTGCAGGTTTCTCTATTCTACTATCAATTTATGCAAATCCTCATTCAAATCCAAAATTAGATTTAGTGGCAACACAAGTCCAAATTCGCATTCAGTAATTACACTTTACAAAACTAAACAGTCACAAAATGTTTAATTTTCATTTGTGCGTTTATGATACCAAAACAAAATTGAAAACCCCAAGGGCGGCGATGCCTGCCTTTCCTTTCTCCACATTTTCATCGTTGCTTGTTTCATTTCAATGACCCATTCGTTGAGTATCAAAGTTGATTCATAGAGGAAGAGTACGATGGAGACATGACGACTTTCATCGTCAAAGTCACCTACCCTTATGATCAGTTTTGCTAGAGAAGGGTTCTTGGTTCTTTCTGCCCCTCACTCTCTCTTGCTCGACATGTGGTTCCATTTCATAACGCCTCCAAAGTTGGATTTGTGCTCGGAAATCGGAATCAACATCAAAAAGTGGTCTTAACACTTCTTCTTCATCTGGTGTTGCTTCATCTTGCCTCCCATTGTTTTCAAGAAAACTTAGACACGGGAGTTTGCAACATAATAGCTCCACAAATAATTAATGGAAAGTTAATCTCAAAGATGTAATGTTCAAGGATTGTAGTGGTCGAGGTGAGATACACATCTTTGCGTGTCGTTGAAATTCAACAGGGTCTTTCCCCCTTAGTTGGATATGTTAATTCTATATTGTTGTGATTGGAGTGACGAAGATGACTATATTGTTTTAAAAAATAATAGTTGAAGTTGTTATGAATAATATTATGTGAATGTTATTATTGTTCTTTATTTTTATTTGTATTTATCTTTTGTAACTCTTCAGTTATCTTTTATATTTATAAATAGGTTACTCTTCTTGGAATGAATACACACAATTATTATTCTATCTAAACTCTCTTCTTTTCTACTTTCTCTCTACTATTATTCTCATGAGTCATATTCTATTTAACACGTTATCGGCAGGATTGTCTTTCCTCCATTAAGTATATTTCCTATTGACATCTCAATAGGTAAGAAAAAGCCTTGTAAAGAATTTTACAAAAAAATGTCATATTTTTCAAATTCACATTTCAATATAAGTTCTCTTCTCCCTCCAATCAATATTATTCATATAGTTTAATTTGGATCAATATTTGTATTGCTATAGTGCTCATGTTAATGTGAAAATGTGTCTTGAAAACACAATTGAATAGAGAAATTCTAAAAATATTTTTGTAAAAGGTCCTGAAGACCTTATCAACATCAACAACACCTTTAATCCAAGTTAATTGAGGTCGGTGGTAGATGAACCCAATGATAGATCGGAAATAAAACAAAGAAAGAGAAAGGGAAATGGGAAGAAAAAAAATAGAAATAAGACAAAAAAGAGAAAAAATAAGCTAAAATAAAAGAGGGGTGAAAGGAAGAGGGGAAAAATGAAGAGGAAGAAACAAAAATAAGGGAAGACTGAAACATAGAACTACTATTGGGTTTAACCCTCCACCAAGCTTATAACTTTTTTTCACTATGTCCTAAGACATATCGTCCGTCAATCTATATCTCATTCCATTAGGTCTTGTTTAACTACCTTTTTTCAGGTAAGTTTCGGTCGACCTCTACCTCTCTTTGTGTTGAGCTCTTAGTAGCACACTCTTGTTCTTACGAGAACATCCAGTGTCCATCTCATAACGTGCCCAAACCACCCGAAGACTTTATCAAACAAAAGAAATTTGAAGATTTTTCTCTCACCATAAGTGAAAATAATAAATTATTCTTTGTTAATTTCATTATCCATACTTTATTTTTGGTAGAATATTTATGTTCTATTTATGTAATTATGAAATTTATCATTTAAAAGTCTTGAATGTTATCACGAGAAAGATTTTAAGAATATTTTTGTCATGAGAAGTGAAAAAATAATTATGTTTTTATTCTAACTGGAAGTAGGAAAGGAATGTGGAAAGTGAATAAAATGTCTTTCTTTTAAATCTTTCATCATATATTTTTTAAATTAAAAAAATTTTTGGTTTCTTATAGTAAGAAAGTTTTTTGGAATTAGTGGCATTTTTAGAATATTTTTCTCAGAAAAAGTGAGAAAATAATGTAAACGTAAAAAAATTAAAGAATAACTTTTTTCATCAAAAGTTTAAAAATAGTGGAAAAAAGAGAGAAAGGGATAAAGTTTCATTATTAAATAAGATGAATAAAAAAAAGTTTAGTTATTTTGTCACCAAAAGTGAGAAAACAATACAAAAAGTGAAAAGAAATGAATATTTTTCTTACCAGAAGTGAAAAAATAGTTTCATATGGTTTTTATTTATCTCTTCAAACTCGATTTATATGGTTTACAATTGAATTAGTGTTTTGTTGAGTTTTCTTGTATATAAGCACCATATTTGAAAGGCTTTTGGCTTCATATACAAAAATAACTTTTATTTTTGTTAATTCACATATATTCAGTGTCTTTCTAACTATTAAAATAAATAACATTGGCTTAAAAGATATGAAAATAGCATAATTAAAATTTCTGAATAATATATCTCAAATTATATACAGAAACTTTCAAATATTTAAATTTAGAATTAAAATTTCTGAAAATTATAACTAAAATAATGAGCGCACAATTTTCCAAAATAAACATCTAACCGATATCAATAATTTTCTTAAATTTATATGAAATATACATCACATGGTTTTGATATGATGATATTATAATAATAGATAATAACAAAATAAAATACAAAATTTTCATATATAAACTTGAAAACCAATTATAAATCGCCAAAATACACTTATAAATATTGCAAACACATCATATACAAAAACATGATATAATATGTTCCTAATATGCTAATAAGTCAATTCAATCAAACAAATCAAATGATATAAAAAATTCATATGTATATAAACTTTTGTTATTAATTACCGAATCACGAAACCTTTTAAGCCAATATTATTTGTTTTAATAGTGAGAAAGACATTGAATATATGTGAATTAACAAAAATAAAAAATATAAATTATTTTTGTAAGTGAAGCCAAAAGTCTTAAAAACAGTACACAAAAACTCAATAAAACACTAATTCAACTTTAAACCTTATAAATAAGTTCAAGGAGATAAATAAAAATCATACGAGACTAGTTTCTTACTTTTGGTAAGATTTTTTTTTTCACTTTTTATATTGTTTTCTCACTTTTGGTGACAAAGAACTAATTTTTTTTATTCACCATATTGAAGAATGAAATTTTCTTTCTTTCTCTCTTTTTTCTCCACTATTTTTACACTTTCGATGAAAAATTATTTTTAATTTTTACTTTTGCATTATTTTCTCATTTATGGTGAGAAAAATATTTTAAAAATGCTGCTAATTCCAAATTTTTTCTTACTATAAGAAACCCAAAAATCATTTAAAAAAATATACTATGAATGATTTAAAAGAAATATGTTTTTTCGCTCTCTGCACTACTTTCTCACTTCTGATGAGAATAAAAATATAATTATTTTTCCACTAGTGAGAAAAATATTTTAAAAATCTTTCTTATGATAGAGTCTTCAAGACTCCTAAATGATAAATTTTATAGTTACATAAAATAGAACATAAATATTATAACAACGGTAAAGTATGGATAATGAAATTAGGAAGAAAAATCTCTTTTTTTACTTCTGGTAAGAAAAAAAGAGAAGGAGAACTTACTTTGAAATGTGAATTAAAAATTATGACCTTCTTCTATAAGATTTTTTAATAGGATTTTTCTTACAAGTTGAGATGCCAATATGAAATATTTTTGATGGAAGAAAGACAAATTGTGATGATAATATGATGTATGAGAAGAATAATATAGAAAAAGTAGAGAAAAAGAGAGTTTAAAAAAAATAATTGTTTATATTGATTTCAAGAAAAGTAACTTATTTATAAATAAAAAAAGTAATAGAAAAATTATAAAAGATAAACTCAAATAAAAATAATGAAAGATAATGACATCAAAAAAAGTATTCATAACAAAAGAAGATTATAAAAGAACAGTAAAAATGTCAAATTTAATTTTACTTAATATTTTGATTTTTTATATATTTATTTTATTAATTATATAATTCTTATTGATTGTATCTAATAATAATGTGTTAGATTTATGTTTATTAAAGTTTCTCATTACATATGATACTAAAAAGTTTATGACGCTGACACATATTATACTAATCCAAGTGAATTAAACTCCCTCGTTATATTCATATGTGTTAATTGTTGGATGCTCTAAATATATCTTAAAAGTGCTTGATGATATTTCTTTTGCCAATACTTCGGTGTGCAATTGATTCGTTAGTTTTTCTAGCTACAGTCTCGTTAGTCTGACTAATTTCTATGCAGAATTCAATATCAATAATATTCATGATCAACATCAATTTCCAAATCTATTATCTATTATGTATATTAAAAAATTCATCGCATAAACAATTTCACATGTTATTATCATATTTATTATTTTTTTACAGAAAAATACTTATCTCATTTTATTATGAAGTAAATCCTCAACACAAGAAATTATATGATTGAAAGTGTAAAAATTAAAGTACAATGAAATTATCCTTACTAACTCATGAAAAATTTTATTAACTTGTCTCTTTATATTTCCTGTAGCAAAAGATAAATTATGGGCCAATATTTTCATGCACTCATCAATTAATTGAATTTCTGACTAGTCGAAGCGGTTTTTATAACTATAATGTATATGATTTTGCTTTTTGCCTGAGGAAAAAACCTATGGGAGAGTTGGGAAAGATCCCACTTCTTATCTTATTTATAATATAAAAATAAATAATAGATATTTGGCAATTGAGTTGATAATTAACTATTAATAATAGATTTAATTTTTTTTAGGATAACATAATAGATTTAAGATAAATCAATATATTTATTTAAATTCTAACTATATCTAAAAATATATAATATAAAAATAGATAATAGATATTTGGTACTAATTGAGTTGATAATTAACTCTCAAGTTCTCACTTTTATCCCATAATCCACACAAGGATAATATTAAAAGTGTTTTAAAGTATTCATTTCCGTACAGGCCATGGCTGACAAAAATAATAAAAAATGTGTGCACCACGGGAGTTGATGGGAGGGCACCACTAAAAAATAGCTCCACATAAATAAAGGTGAAAGCTACTTGAGTAAACTTTTACAATTCTCTTTCTTGTTTTGTTTTTAAAATAAAAGTCATTTGAATATAAAGTTAGACTAAGACTAAGGAGAAGTTACAAGTATACTTTCAATTCTTATTAATTTTGAATTTGAATATTGTATTTTAAAATCTTGATTTTACATTTTATCAATATCAAAATTATTAAAATACATCCTTATCGAATTATCTTCATGCATGCATTTTAATTTTACTATCTGAATAATTAATTTAATAAATATAGAGGCACAGAACTAAAATTTTAAATGAAACATAAAATCATAAAAAATAAAAAAATGTATTTTTGGTAGAACATTAAATTAAAAATATATTTAACCCGCATTTATTTAAATAAATCAAAAGCAGAAAGAAAGAAAAATATCCTTGTCCAATAAAAAAAAATGAATACAGGATTCCATGGGACCCAACGCTGATACCATTACAAATTTACAATGAATTATTGTACGGATATATCAGTGTGTTTTGTTCCGTATTTGTAGGTTTTGAGGAATCACTGTCTCTGTCTCAGTGCTAGTGTGAGTGTGAGTCCGTGACACACTCATCCACCTACTTTCATTTGAGCCACTCTTCTCAGTCCAAAACAGTCTGAAAAATGAGGAACATCTTTGTCCTTCTCCTTGTTCTGGGTACTCTCTTCTTTCTCTGTTTCGTTCTATGCTCTGTTTGGCTGCCACAAAGAAAAAAGAAGGCAGAAACAAACACCCCAATACATCTTCTCTTCTGTAAATTTTTTAATGTTTTGTTGGTTGTTATTGGTTGCTGAAAGGAGGAGTTTTTTTTTTACTTTTTTGTGGTTGAAGAGTGTAGGAAAAATAACTTGTTATGTTTTGTTCTGTGTTTCTTCAGGTTTGTTTAAGTATGCATTTGCTGAAGAAGGGTTTTGCTCTGCTCCTTCGGAATCGAAATCAAAGCCTCTTTATTGGAAAGTGAATAACCCCACTCTCTCACCTATCCACCTTCAAGGTTTGACCGCTATTTTTGTTGTACTATTTTTTTCTTAATCTTAAATTATTATTATGTTGTTGATGTTAATTGTTTTATGGATCAGGAAGAAGACAAAGACTGTTAGTGGTTACTGATTTGATTTCCCTTTTATTTTTTATTTTTTAATAAAAGGGAGTTTTGTATTTGTGTCTTTTTAAGACAGGCTTGTGAGATTGGTTAAAACTCAAGATGTTCAACAAGTGTTGAACACGTGATTTTTTCCCCTAAGATAAATATGTGAACTTTAAAATTAATATGGTATTATTTATTACTTTTGGTTGCTGAAAGAATTGGCTTAAATGGTAAAGTGTGACACCCTAATATATTATTTATGAATGAACTATATGTAAAGGTTGTTTAGATCTCAAAGTTTCTTTTAGTGTCGAGTCTTCAATTATTTTCTTGAAAAGAACTATATAGTGAATTTGTCTTGAACTGAATTTACTGTGTTTTTGTTTGCAGATTTGCCTGGATTCACACGCAGTGTTTATAAGAGTAATCATGCTTTGGTATCACCAGAAAGTCATGTATATGGCCCATTGCCTGATTGGTACTCTTGACTTTCTTCATTTGTTTTTGTTTAAGATGTTTAAGCCTCTTCATTGCCCTCTTGTTGTGTAGTAACTTAAAAATTTCTTTGACAGGATCGACACGTCAGGCACATATTTAATTTCACCAGAAATGGGTTCACACTTTGTAATGTACCTAGCTAAGTTGAAAGGTTTGATTAGACATATTTCACTTAATCCACTATGTTTACTATGTTGCCTGAGTAAATTCTTATCAGATGAGATATAGTTGCTTCAGCATACCAGAATCAATTATTCTAGTCTTCTAGACTACATATATTTGCCAACATACTAATTTTGCGATGTCATTTTCTGCTCATATACAATGATGCATCATTTGGATGCTGCTTTCTTCCTTGAATATCTGAAGCATATGGGGTATGTAAAGGCCTCCTTAACATATATCAATATATTATTGAAAAAACAAAAGAAGTGTGGCATGGAAAATATTGAACACTCGGAAAGACATTGAAAAAGAAATTACTTTGTGAAGGTGATTGCATATCAGAAAATCTGGTTTCATGACTTTCATCCCTCACAAAGGATTCTTCTCTCTCCAAATTAGTGTTTCTCTGGTCCAATGCTTCATGTGTCACACTGGTTCAAGAACAACTTTCATGTACTTCAACTCTACAAAGCCCTGGAATGGCTTGTAAGTTGTAACTGCACCTTAACAAAATATCTTTTTTTTTTTTTTTTCTTAATGATTCAGTGCCATTAGGCTGGTGCTCTGTTTGTTTCATTGTCCTAGAATCAGCCTCCACACTAAAATACTGTTTGTCTTTTGTTTCAGCCTAATTTTTAATGTTTGGCAATATCTTATTATTTGCTTCTCTTTTTAGGGATCAAAGTGATATTGGGTTACAATTTCCATCATATCCTCCAAGTCTACCTTTACACTTGCCCTTCACTCAGCCATAGGCATTTTGTTTATCATGTTTGATGTTTGATGTATGTATGGTGCAATTCACAGTTTGCCATGAATTTTCTGCTACACTTATGAGATATGCTTTGCCTCTTTTCCAGAAAAATCAAAATCAGGACTACCCCTGCCTGGTGTGGAGAGGTTATTTCAGTTTCTGCATTGTATCCCTCCCCAATTTCTTTTCCATGACACTCCAAACCATTTAACATTGTTTCTGGCTCTAAATGCATTTTTGATGTATTTACAAGATTGTTATGTGTATTGTTCAGATTTATCTTTGTGCTCCAAGGTGCTGTCACCCTCACTAAGGCTGCTGGTGTTAGCCAACTACTGAAGGTAACAACTTTACGATTATTATGTAAATGAAGTTGTTTTGTCAGTATGATCACCAATTTTTAGTACTGTTAAAAATTGATATTTTATGTAAATCTCAGGTTTGGTTAATGTGTTTTTTAAACTACTATAAGCTCTCTTTTTATTTTATTTTATTTTTAAAGTATTAAAGGAAGAAAATATTAGTAGAAAGGAAAAATAATCTAGGGGAGAATAAAATACCCTCCGTAAAAGAAACAGTTGAAAATAACAGTGAGCCAAACTGGCTCTATGAAATAAAACTTCCAATCTCTTTCCATATCAGTAATAGCAATTCCCTTGAGAAAACCATGAGTAAAGCACAACAAAGGGAAGCTGTAGACACTTCTCGTCCTATAAAAATATTAAGGGAAAAGAGAAACCCTTGAAAATTTGGACATTCCTCTACTGCCAAATGCACTAGAAAGCTGCACATGCCACTCATTACTATAAACTTACATCCTTGTAATTCCAGTTGTACCCTTTGAAACATATCGTGATAAACTTCTCCAAGGTGGAATGACACCCCCAGTGTTCCCCTGTAGCCACTCAATGCAAACACAAGTAGAAGGCTGCTTTTGAACTATGTTTACACATAAACCACATATCAGGAGAAAAAGCTTTTCACATATAATTTCATCTTACCAGAATATAAGACTTGTGGGAGACTTTCCATGTTAATTATGCTAGTTTCAGTAAATATATTAAACATGATGTATTCTTATTACTGTTTTTTTTAATAAATTTTGGTTACATTTCTGAGATTGAGCTCATTATTCATTGAAATGTTTTTATATAAAAAAAAAGAAGACTGATATTGCTTCAAAAGTTTATTTTCTTATACCTTGCTATTACGATTTTTTATTGCTAGAGAGCTTTATGCAATAAAAATTAAGATGATAGGAAATTTTATGACAAAAGGGAAAAGGGAAGGATGTAGGCTCAAACTGATTGACAGATTATGAAATTGCTTTCTTATTTCTCTTTCCTATTTCTCACACTATTGCAAGATTGTCTCCTTTGGTGAGTCCTCTTATTTTCTGGTTATATGAAGTAATCATAGAAATATATATTTCCCTTTTGTGTGATACTTATAATTGACCTTAGTCTATTTGCACATAACAATTGCGGTGTCTTTCATTCATGTTTTGTCTGGCTACTAGCTTTTTATATGATTTTTCATGAAAATTTAGATAATCACTATATTATCTATAAAGGATATAAAAAAATTGACACCAAGGTTTTAATTCCAGGTTGATTCATATGCTTATTTTCCTCCAAATTTTGAGCATTCAATTGAATGTGATGCACCTGCTACTATTGTGGTATTTGAACGAAGGTTTGTACTCTGTACTACTCCCACTTGCAATTTATATGTTTCATCTCCGTCACCTTGCCATTATGAGAATGCATGCAATTAATTATGATTATTATATTGAAAATGGATTGACGAATCCATTTTATATTTCAAGATTCCCTGATAAGTAGTCACAACATAAGTTGGTATAGCTTTCATGGATTGCATATCATATTTTAATTGTGCACATTCAGATAGTGAGCAGTCGAGTACTCTAATGACTTTGAGTATGAAAAATGTCTATAATCTATTAGATATTCTCCGCTGCCAAATCATATCCCGGAGCCATTGGTTGGTTCAACTGATAAGCAGCCACTCCTTGAGACTCCAGGCGAGGTAAGTTGTTGACTCCAACATACTGAAAATCATATTTTTTTATTTCACTTTTTTTGCTTTAAATTCAGTGATTATATTTTCCAATTTAAGATGATAGTTCATGAACATTTATGCCACTGTTACAACTTACAACTATTAATGTCATTGCCTGGAGCAATTCTTACATGCTTTGGGTTCATGTCACTTCTTATCATCAATCTGAGAGTATGTTTATTACTCTGAACATGCAAGCATCCTTTTCTGGGTGTATTACGCCCATGGATTCAGATAACTTTCTGACGGTCCATGTTTAACAACTAATACAAGTCACTGTATGATTTTGGTCTGTACGTAATACAATTGTGATAATATTACAAACTCCCCATTTGTTGAGGGTTATCCTCGACAATCAAGTCTCTCTGCTCTCTCTTTCTCTATCTATCTTAGTTTTTTGAACTGTTATCCACTGTATCTTAAGTTTTTGAACGGTTTTTATTTCTCTCTATACGCATTATCAGATTTTTGAACTGAGGAAGCTAATTCCAACATCTTTGGCATATGACTTCAATATCCATGTAAGCTCAAATCTCTCATGTACCTATTCCTTTGGCAGTCTGTTATTCATTGCATATGTCCAATTTTCATGACTGTAGTTTGGTTTCTGGTAAATTTTGGTTAAATGTCACTCATGTACCCATGATTGCAGATAATGGATTTTCAACCTGGAGAATTTCTTAATGTAAAGGTAATTTGTTTCTCTACCCTTACAATACTGATGCGAATGTTATATATGTATGACTTACAGCTGCATTAAGAATGTGGGTCTTTACAATGGGGATTTAGGTTGCCATAGGTCTGCAACTTTTGTTGCTAGGTTGTTTATATATCAGTACTACTTGTACTCAGGTTTTCTTATATATATATAATATATTTTTGCTGATAAAAAAAAAACAATGGGGATTTGATGATAAATCACCTCTCTTTTGTTGGACAAATCAATGGTTAGTAGCTAAATAAATGATGGTCAAGAAGCAAATGAACGACTATCCTTGGTCAGATTCTAGTGACATTTAATTTGTGGTCAAAGCTCATATTTGAAGCCGATATAAGGGAGGCTTGAATGATGTTTTGTATCATCCCCATTATATTCAATCTCTTACCTTGTGTAGCTTTTCTTTATATTTTCTAGAGGGAAATTGTAAGGTGATTTTACTCCTATGGATAGAGATAGTGATAGTTGTTCTCTCCTAACAAGTTTGAGAGTGATTGTAATTACTATATTCTTTCTAGTGTGATCCTTGTTTCTCTTACTTGTGGATGTAGCCTATAGCGGGAGAACCATATAATCCTTGGTGTTCATTTTATCTTCATTTTTATCATTTCAACTTTTTTTGCATGTCAAATTATGATCCAAAATTTCCAGACATCTTTTTACTTTGAAGACTTTTCATTGAATGACATGTAATGTAATAGTCTAGTCATGAAAATATGCAATCATCCTTTGGGCTGGGTAATAATTGGGTATGCTTGATTTGGCCTATTATCTCAAGTTCCCATTTTCAATAATCAAATTAATATTTAGGTTTTTTCATGTGATTTCATGATTGAAACTTGTATAAAACAATGTTTTTATCACTTTCAGGACTAATTAATGTGATCTTATGCTATCTTCAAAACATATCCTTAGTACATAAAAGGATACACAGCTTTATTAGAATTGCATTTCCATGAAATTGTTTTTGAAATCAGCAGGGGCGCCTTTTATTCTTAATGTTAGGATATATGGTACATCTTTCCTTAGTTATTCATATACAAGTCTAGGAGAGAGTTTGTCTTCCAATTTCGAAGGACTTTTAAATTTTTATTAAATTCGTGGCTTTTGCAGGAGGTCCATTATAACCAGCATGGTTTGCTGCTATTGGAAGGGCAAGGCATTTATCGTTTGGGTGATAGTTGGTAAGAGTTTTAGACCTAACCTGTCAAAAAAATTGGTCTGAATGTCGCATGGGGTTCTATATAGTGGCATTTTTGTTTCCATTAAATGGTCACTGCTGCATTGAAAGAGGAGTTTCACTTGGTCTATGTGGTATATATACAAAATCTATGGGTTATATGCCTATCGCTTGAGCTTTTGGTTTTGCGTCGAATTTGGGGTCTTGGCCCTAGGTTGGCTACTAATGGTGAGCTATTTGAACTTAACTGGTCAGGTATGGATGATTGTGCATCTTGGTTGAGAGTAGGGTTGTGCATGACCTGTCTCATGCTCTAATCCGGCCTGATCTGAAGTTAATTTTTATGTATTCAGGTTTTAGAAATTAGACTCAAATGTAGTCTGAGGACAAATTTGAGTTATGTTTTGGGTCATCTCAATCCAATTTGGTGTCTTATTTTCTTATCATTGAAACAATTGGTTATTGATAAATTTTTAATTTATTTAATAGATAATATTTTGTACATCATGTTCTACTTTATTTTATGTGGTGTCTGCTAGATTTTGGGTTGGATTTTAGGCTGTGTTCTTAAGTTTTGGATGGAATATACTATTGATTATGGTTTTCCAAGATTGTTTTGTTATAGGATATTGTTTATTCTTATCACTGAAAGCTGGCACTTTATATCCGTGATTTTGTTTTTTCATTTTCTTTTTCCTTGTGAATAGGTACCCAGTTCAGGCTGGTGATGTCATTTGGATGGCACCATTCGTCCCACAATGGTAAATCATACGTATTATATATATAGCTACATTAATAATGATTTATTGTTACATTGTAACTTGAGAATTAGTAATTATCTGACACATTTTTTTTAATATATTCTTTAATTAATTAAAATTTATAAAAAATAACATTTTTATGGATCCCACTTCATATTTAATTTTCTCTCTTAATTTAATAATTTTTAATAAATTTTAGTCAGAAAGATTACTTGAAGGAATGTGTTAGAGAATCTGTTCTTACCACTTCTTATGTAACTTTCATCTCATTTACATGTTCAAGAATAATACATGTGCTGTCATCAGGTATGCTGCCCTAGGAAAAACAAGAACACGGTATCTTATATACAAAGACGCGAACAGAAGCCCATTGTAACTGTAGCGTTGATGGACTTTAGATGAATGATATGGAGGATAGTGAACCCCTTCTCATGTAATGATTTAAATAAAGTGCTCAATACATTTAGATGGGTGTTTTGGATTAAAATTTTAAAAGATTTTGTAATAATTGTAATGATTTATTTTTTTTAAAAAAACTTTATAATTAGAAATTTGTAGTTTAAATTTTAATGGATTTATAAAATATGAATTTATAAGATTTAAAAGAATATATAGATTTTAAAAACTCCGTAAATTTTTTTAAAAATATTTAAAATTATTGTTAAAAATCCTTAACACTTTAAATAAAACTTATATAAATAATTTTAAATCTATTATATAACAAATCAATTTCTCCTGATATTTAGATATTTACAAGTATAATAAGTTTATTTTCATTTAATCATCAAAATTATGTTAATTATATAAAAAAAAATATATCACAATCAAGTACAGATCTAGAGGGGGGCAAGTAGGGGCTTGAGTCCTCCCCTTGGTGAAACTTTTCATTTATATACATATATATTTTTAAGTTAATTAGTATAAAATTATAAAAAATTAATTTTGTATGTTGCTATTATAATAATAGTTAATGTTAATAAGTATAAAATTAATTGTATTTATTGTTTTATTATAATGATTAAAGTGATAATTAGTGTAAAATTATGTAAAACTAATTGTGTTTGTTATTATGATAACAATTAAGCTTATCATCATTTAATATAAAATTAGTTTCAACTTAGGTGTAAAATAGTCATTTTTTTTTAAATTATTATTTATTAAAAGTTAGACATTTAAATAGTTATAAAGAGAAATCAAAATTTAGCTTGATACTTCAATGTCTGTTAGAAGTATAAATACTTAAATCAGTTTCAAAATAACAATCTCATCAAATAAAAAATATGTTCGTCCAATAATTGTTTCAAACCCCATATATATATATATATATACACTTATATATGAGTTAAGTTAACTTTTTACATTCATTAAAATTATATATTTTTCATGTTCATATATATATATATATATATATTCATGTTCATTTATATGTATAAATATATAATCAAGATGCCTAAAATTCAAAGAATTGTAAAGATCTCTCATATATCACGTATTCTAGGACATGTTGACCATTGGTCCAAAGAGTAAAAAATTTATAAATGCATACTGCTTTCAATAAAGAGACAAAAATTTATATGTGATGTAAAAATAAAAGCATGTCAATTGACAATAAAAGAAAGAAAATTTCATGAAATCTAAAGAATTTTGATGAAATTGTTTAATGTGTATTTTTTTACTAAAAATTCTATGAAATTCATTAAAATTCATCTTAAAAAAGAATCCATCGAAATTTGTATACTTTTGAATATCAAAAGATTTTTTTAAAGTTGTATTTTTTTAATTGAATACCACTAAATTTTATTAGATTTCTTAAAAAAGTCCTAATAAACTTGTTTAAATACCACAAAATTTATTTCTATTATTTCAAAATCTTGATTGAATAACACAAATTTATTTTTATGAAAAAGGGTCTTTTAAAATCTTTTAAAATCCTAATTAAAGGCTCGTGAATATTTATCATATGCTTAATGTTTTTAGTATTTGCTCACTTGAGTTTTATTGTAGATGTGTATTGAACAAACACTACTAAATTATCTTTGGGATTGAATCTTTCATTTTCATCACCGAGTTGAGTTTTCAAACAGTCCCTGAAAAATTACCTCCAACTTAAGAAAGAATGCATCATAAGTTTTTAGGAGTTCATGAATGATTATATTTTGAACAAATCCTTAACTTAGTCCTTTGAAAATGATTATTAAATAGTTTTTAAAATTTTTTGCCACCACCTTTCAAATAAGTTCAAAGATTGGATTAGTCAATAAATTCGTCCTTTTAATATTTTGATGACAAATAAAATCTTACATTGTCGTGAGAACTAAAGATGATAAGAGTCAAATTTTCAAATCTTTGAGGGAAACGTAGTGACTAAATTTTTGGACTTTATGTGATGATGTATATGTAACTTTAATACATGTCTAACATGTTATTTAATATATTAAATATAGGCAATTACTTTGTATTGAATATTAATGTTTAAATTTTTATTTGAAAGAATGAGATTTATAAAGATTAAATTTCAAATCTTCCTGTGTTTATCTATTATTACATTTCATCCCCTCATTTTAAATCCCTATTCAAATCTCCCCTAATTTTTGAGGTTTTATTATGAAGACACCCATTGTCTTGCACGTTAACAAACTTTTTTTTCTTCTATTAACTACACACCATTGCATGTATGCACATGCTCATTTAATGATGATTTTGGATAAAATTTCCCTAAGGTAAGTATTAGATTTTATATCTGTATGATGTGTGGGTTTGATTAAATTATAAATTTTTAAATTTTTATTTAATATTATTTGTATTTAGTATTATTTTAATAATATATGAAAATAAATAAATTTATAGTTTTAAAAATATTTAGTATTATATTAAAAATAATTACATTAAAATTGAATAAAAACTTAATTGTATATTGAATTGAATAGATATTATCTTCAAAAATATTAAGTCTATTGAAATGTAACATGATTTGTTCTTTCTCCAAGTAATAATAATAATATAATACCATTTGTCAAACAAAAAAAAATAGTAATATAATATTTATATAAAATGTATAGATCAACGGAAAATAGTAAATATAAATTTATAATTATTTAAATTAAATTTTATTAAACCCGTGT